>OX377618.1:90297329-90897329 GCA_947397865.1 Polietes domitor | reverse complement strand
TTAGTTCTTCCGCATATTTCGGGCAACCTGCCATCTTTTTCAACGAAATCAGATGTGACTTCTCGTTTGCCAAATATTCGTTTGGCCGATACGCATATTTTTGATTGTCGACCTGTGGACCTTTTACTGGGAGCAGATCTTTATCCGAGAATTCTCTTGGAAGGAACTCTTCAAAACGTATTAGGTTCATTGATCGCGCAAAACACGGTCTTTGGCTGGATCATTACTGGTCCCGTTTCCTCTTCTTACATTCGAGTTTTTTCTACCTCCATTGAGTTCGCCGAAGAAGATAATCTTAACAAGAATCTTCTTCGATTTTGGGAACTTGAGGAGACCCCGAGAAGGTCTATGTTTTCTCCTTCGGACAAATTTTGTGAGGACAATTATAAACTGACGACCCGTAGAGATTCGGAGGGGAGATATATTGTTACACTTCCCATTAAATCTGAATTCTGCGGACAACTGGACTTAGGACAATCAAGGGGAAATTGTTTACGACAATTTCTGCGCAACGAGGCCTCTCTCCTGAGAAAACCACACATCAAAACAGTTTATGACGGGGTGGTAAGGGAATATTTGGACTTGAACCATATGAGGCCAGTTTCAGCCCCTTCTTCGGCAACCCCCACAGTATGTTACTTGCCTCATCATCCGGTAATTAACCCGGATAAGAAGACTACCAAACTTCGAGTGGTTTTTAACGCCTCAAATAAAACATCAAATGGGAAGAGTCTTAACGATATTCTTCATATAGGTCCGACCTTACAATTAGATCTAGTTCTCCTCATTCTGAGGTGGAGACTATTTAGATTCGTTTTCAACTGCGATATTACGCAGATGTACCGCCAGATTAGAGTCGATTCGGCCCATACTCCTCTGCAGAGAATACTCTTTAGGGATTCTCCTCAAAAGATTGTTCAAGATTATGAGCTGCAGACGGTAACCTTTGGAGTTAACTGTGCTCCATATCTAGCCATACGGACGTTATTACAACTGGCCGATGACTCTGAAGACGAATGTCCCCATGCTGCACACATTCTACGAAAGTGCATGTACGTTGACGACGTTTTAACGGGTTACCATGATCTGGAGACTGCATTGACCTCTCGTGATCAATTAATTTCAGCTTTGTCTTCTGCGAAATTCGAATTGAGGAAATGGACGTCGAATGACCGGATTATTTTAGAATGTTTTCCTACGGAACATTTAGTCGATGCGAAGCTTCTCACTTTCGTGGAAGCTAGTAGTTCTAAGCCAATGGGTATTCGTTGGAATGCTCAGTTAGATTTATTCTATTTCAATATTACTCCACCGGAGTCGGCTATAGAAGATGCGACATTACACATTGTGAATCGATACAGAAAATTTAAGGCTTTAAATCAGCAATTCTGCCTACGGTGGAAAGACGAGTATCTGAAGAGCTTATATAAAAGATATAAATGGAAATTTCCGCAGCGCGATGTTCAAATAGGCGATTTAGTTGTTATTCGAGACGAACAACTGCCTCCCACTTCGTGGAAATTAGGTCGGTTAAATAACGTCCATCCGGGTATCGACGGTCGCGTTAGAGTCTCGGATATTCGAGCGGGAGACGGTGTTGTAAGACGACCTATAGTAAAGCTGGTCACTTTGACCCAGTAATTTAAAGTTTTTTTTGTAATACTATCGCGCCATTTCTATTTTCGTAGTACAATGGAAAGCATAGTGAAGGTAGTAGTAGGACCACATCAAGGCTCCGCCGAAGTTCAGTTAGACGTGGTAACGGCTCCGAATGAGTCGGTTCCAGCTGTCGAGCAGGCCCCTGACGTCAGGATAACCCCAGTCGTCGCGCCCTTTCAGGGTGTCGTACCGGCGCTCTCAGTTGTCCCGCCGCCGGGGGTTGATTCAGCTCCTGCTGATGTCACGGCGTCTAACGTTCCGGGCTCGAATAGTCGACGTCTATGGTGTGGTCAGCAGTACTTATGGTCTCTACGAGCTGTGGTACTGCGAATCTGGGCTCTACGAGCTATATAGGGTTTTTGTTAATTAGTATGTAAGAAAAATTAAATCGAAAATAAATGCTCATAAAACTGACAACTACCCCTTTTATTTGCCTTATCAATAAGTGTATATACATATTTATATTACATTAGGGTTTGATTGAAATTGTTTAACTTTCTTTACAACATAGCGGGATGTTGCAAGGCGGGCGGCAATGTTTAATTACAAATGTTGTCATTCTCAACTTCCACCTTTTCTTGGTGTGCGGCCTACGGTCAAATGGCATTCCTTTATTTATTCCCCTACGTTAGATTTTGTCTACTACTTTCTTCATACGACTTTGTGATATTACGCACAAAAAGAGTAGTAACACCTTCTAACGAGTAGCGAATGCACTGAGAGCCGCCTTTCTCCATCTAAGCTTTGCTCTAGTTTTACTCGTTATTGTAAATCTCTTGTTCATTGGATTTCGTCCAAACAACACCCTCACAAACTTTTGTACAAAAGGTAATATTGTTTACGACAATAAATTGAATTGAGTTTTATTTGAAAATACTAAATTTTCGTATTTTTATTTATTTTCATCCTTGCTACGCAAACAGCAGGGCTAGCTGAGACCCAGCTTAACTTGGAAGTTAAGCGGGTCACAAAGCTAGGCAACGACACATGGCTTATCCACTTGTCTAGAGGCTCGGATATAACCGGCCTCTACAACATCCGTCGCTTCCTTAGCTGTAAGGTTACGCTAAGGAAGGACAAGAGGAAAGGGCTGACGCAATGTCACAATTGCCAAAGATACGGTCACGTATCAACAAATTGTGTCATGTCATACCGTTGCGTCAAATGCAGTGATACACATGGCCGCGGAAAGTGTATCATTCCTGCAGGACTGGAAGGACGTCGTGAAATTGCGGCTACTGATCCAGTAACTGTCGAGGTACGAATGCAGGCTGCTTTAGTACTGAAGTGTGCCAACTGCAACGCAGAAGGACACTCTGAAAACTCCCGGGATTGCCCTAAGCGGAAGGCGCTGCTTGCCAAGAGGACGGAGGAGAAGAAGGCGAAGACCGAGGTGGTGAAGACGACCATGCAGCGGAGGAACAGCACTGTTCGCCCTGGAGTGTCGTACGCTGGTGCGGCCACCGGATCCCCTAATGTCCAGATGTCGTTGAAGAATGCCAGGAGCGGGTGCTCTATCATCAACGAAACGTGTCAGGAGGTCTTTGGAAAAGATTTCCTCGCCTGTGGGATGAGACTCCGGCAGTACGCTGCTGAGTTCAACGCCTTAGTCGACAAGGCAGATAAAGCTAACGCCGTCCTTGGCGTATTAACTGCTTTATTCCTGAATGCCTAATTCCTGACTATGTCTGATTTGGTTTTCAACACTTTAATTACAAATGTTGTCATTCTCAACTTCCACCTTTTCTTGGTGTGCGGCCTACGGTCAAATGGCATTCCTTTATTTATTCCCCTAAGTTAGATTTTGTCTACTACTTTCTTCATACGACATTGTGATATTACGCACAAAAAGAGTAGTAACACCTTCTAACGAGTAGCGAATGCACTGAGAGCAGCCTTTCTCCATCTAAGCTTTGCTTTAGTTTTACTCGTTATATTGTAAAGCTCTTGTTCATTGGATTTCGTCCATACAACACCCTCACAAACTTTTGTACAAAAGGTAATATTGTTTACGACAATAAATTGAATTGAGTTTTATTTGAAAATATTAAATTTTCGCATTTTTATTTATTTTCATCCTTGCTATACTTGCCTACGGATACTTGCTTCCAGCAATTAATTGGTTTTTTATATTTTTCTTCAAAAGGCAAACCTGATTCCGTCAGCAACAACAACACCCACATAAATCAGCCATCTTCTTTCACCCATCTTCATCATATATATTATTAACAAAAGGTGCGTATTGTCAGTTTTATTTAAAAGTGAGCATATCGCGTTTTGTTTATTTATAAAGAGATATATTTCCGAAAAAAAAAATAATAATAAAACGGTCGTTTTACAACATCGGTACCACGTCGGTTTGTGTCTTTGTGTGATTCTCATACATCCAGACGGATTTTTTTTTTGCAAACGATTTGGGTTTTATTAAATTCATTTCAGCCTTACACAATATAAAATATCTTAAATCTAACAGCGGTAATTTACATCCTAGCATACTATAGTATTTTTCAAGGACAATGTCATTTATACTAAAGTTATATCGCAGCTTGCTGCTAACATGACATTCTTTAATTTTTTTACAATAACATGTTTTTCCTTAAAAAATAGAATTATATAAAAAAGGAAGAGCTTTTACATTTTATTTCTTATACTAACACTTACACTAAATGCTTACAAACTACTTAAAAACTATTATATACAAATTATTGATTGGTATTGTATACCGTGTCGTCAATGTCCAAGGTCTTAAACCGTCTGTGGTAGAACAAGAGTTTGTCCGCACGGTAAAGAAGTCCCTCGGAATCGAGAGTCAGTAGCCCAGCAGGTGGAAGGAACTCATTACTGAGTTGCATTTGCACACTGTCGGTCATCTCAAGACAACCCCTGATCAGTCTGTTGTCCAGAAACTCAGCCCTTCCATAGAAGTTCAGAGCATTCCGGACAAGGAAGACATCGATTCAATCGAAATCGATAGAACCGTAAATCTTCCGGCAGGATGGTCTCCTAGGGATACCATCGGAGCCCATGACTCGCTTAAGTCCCAGACAGGAAACGAAAATCGTCCTTTCCCATCTCCTGAGTCTTTCCATTTGGCTGGAAGAGATCCAATACCAGACTGGAAAGGCATAGGAGAGTAGCGGCCTAATTATCTGTCGATATAATAATAACCTAACTTCGTCACCCAGTCCTCCCCTACATCTGAGAATTCTGTGGTACAACATGTATGTCTTCTTCACCTTACTTAACATGAGGTCAATGTGTCGATAGAACCTAAAGTTTTCATTAAAAGTCACCCCTAGATATTGAATTTTCACCGAGTTGCGCACCCGTTCCCCTCCAATCCGTATTTCAGGTTCATATGACCTGCAATTTGGATAAAGGAGGGACCTTTTCCCCTTGAATATGATCAATTTCCACTTACGGAAGTATTCCGACAACTCTGAGAGATATGAGTTCAATCTCAAGTTAACGGTACGGGACTTAGGCCCCGAAGCAGCGACAAGTATATCATCCGCATACACTAGGAGTAGATCTCCATCCGGTGGCTGCGGGATATCACTTACAAATATGTTGTAGAGTACAGGTCCAAGTAATGAGCCCTGTGGTACACCTGCTACAACATTCCTACTGTCCCCTACTTTCATTCTAAATGTCCGATCACTTAAAAAATCTGCGACTATCCTACAAGAGTTGCCCCCAAAACCGTACATCAACATCTTGTGCACAATACCGTCCTGCCACACAGTATCAAAAGCCTTAGCAAAGTCCAGGCTTACCGCAATGGTAGCCTTCTTTTGTTCAATGCCCTCGATACGTAGTCGCCGAACACAACCAGTGCATGAGATGTGGAATGTCCTCTCTTGAAGCCGAACTGATTATCTGTAAGTATATCCAGATCTTCTATCGTCCGATTTATCCGCGCTAGGATAAAGTGTTCCAGGAGTTTCCCGAAGGCCGATAACAGCGATATCGGTCGGTAGCTTCCACACAAAGTGGGGTCAGTTCCGGGTTTGTGAATTGGAATCGTTACTGATTCCTTCCACGCCCTCGGAAAATATCCCAAGTTGAGGCAGTGATTAATTAGCACCGCTAGGAACGTCCATGTTGTCAAACCAGTCTTTCTCAGAACTATGTCCGGTACACCGTCTGGTCCATTCGACTTGCGGTTCGGTCTACTCCTAAGAGCTGCGCCTACCTCCGCAGGGCTAATCAGCCCGAGATCATGCCACCTGTCGTCGTCCCCTCTGGATGAACCATCTGCACAAATGTCAGATGAAAATTCCATCAGCGGAGTTCTGTCCACCAAGTCCATCACTCTAGCCCTAACAGCTACCTCAAAAGGAGCTGTGGTAGAGAGTTGATCGGGCAGGACACACTGTAGGCCATCGGCTAGAAGATTAGCCTTACCATCGTCATCTGTTACCAGGACACCATTTGGGTCTAGCAGATTAGATATCGGCTTTCTAGAACTTATGCCAGCAGCACCCTTAAACTGTTTAAAAGTCTTGTTGTTTACTTTTATCCCTCTGAGGTAGTTTGCCCAGTGCTCTCGTTCAAACTGAGCAATAGCTCCCTGTATTATTCGGTCCAGGTTCCGAATGTCAGCCCTCAGTATGTTCTGCCGTCCGTAGTCGATCCTTTGGCAAATCCTCCTAAGTCTTTTTTTTCTCGCGGATGAAGCTAAGAATATGCGGAGGAAGACGCCTGAGTCCCCTACCCCCGGGAGTAATCCTGGGAATAGAAGCCTCCATGGCCTCCCTGAAAACCGCGCTCATACTCTCTACACATCGATCGACCTCAGCGGTAGTCACATTGTGTCCAGTCGGCAATACACAGTCATCTAATCTACCCTCAAGAATCCTATTAAACTGCCTAACATTCATCCTGTCGTAGTTAAATAATGTACGTCGTTCCGTCCGTGTCAGTTCGTAGCGGCACAAAACAACCTCTACAGCCCTATGGTCAGAGAAACTGTCCAACGTCCATAGCCCACAGTAATTTCCCACTATGGAGATGCTAGACGAGGCAATAAAGATATCGATAAAAGAATCAAGTACCCTATTGAGTCTCGTCGGCCCCGCAGTGGGGAAGATATCCATATCAGGACAACCTAAGAGGAAGTCGTGAAGACATGTACCATTCGGATTGAATTCGTTGCCACCCCAGTAAGGATGCTTGGCATTCAAGTCACCACCAGCCAGTACCTCCCCCTGCCTCGCAAGCAACAGAAGTGGATAAAGATCTGAATCTGTTAGCAAGTCTCGCGGGCGGAGGTACATGGCTATTACCGTGAGTGTTGTTCCGTCTTCTCTCCTAAATCTCACTGCAGTATTCTCAACGGCCCCGAGGTTCAATAACACCCTCTCCGCCCGTATGTCATTCCTAACTAGGATAGCCGTACCCCCACCTCGGCCATTCTGTCTATCCTGTCTAAAAACAGTATAACCATGTAAAACTAACACATGTCTAGCAGAAAGTCTGTGCTCAGCGAACAAAAGAACGTCCGCTTTGTGTTCGTCTACAAACAGTCGGAGATAGTGTCTCTTATGTTTGGAAACGATGGAGTTGACATTAAGAAAAATGCATTTGATTGAATTAGACATCCAATCGAATAGAGATAAGGAGCTCAAATATAGCCCTTGGCCTGTCCGCGCGGTCCAGAGAGTCGTAAGTCTCTGCGAAGTCACCTATCTTGTCCGACAAGGTCTGGAAGCTCTTACCAAAGAATTCCATACATTATTTGTTAAGAAAGTGTCGTGTCGAGGACCCCTTCAGTGTGTTTCCATTCCCACCCGAAGGAACAGAAGGAGCATGGGAAGTAGTTCTCCGTGCTCCGCCCGTTGACGAATTGCCATTGGAAGGCCCAGCAGCGGCCGCGACGTATGAAACACCACGGCGCATATCGTTGGTCCGTGGTGGCAATTGTCTGGGATTGTCAGTGTTCCCAGTCTTCCTGTCAGCCTTCTTTGCCAGCAAGGACAGTCTTTTAGGACAATCCTTTGAGCCAGCAGTATGTCCGGTTGCATTGCAGTTGATACACTTAACCATATGAGTGACCTCACCGGAAGTATCCATAGCCTGCTGTGTGTCCTTCTTAGAAGGAATGGGCACCAGCATGAGGTCCGCCACACTTGACGTACCTGCTTGGCATGTCACAGTTCGAAGAGGCGTGTCCGAAACGCTGGCAGTTGTAGCACTGCGTTAGGCCTTTCTTAACGTCCTTCCTAACGTTCACAACGCAATGTAGGAAACGTTTTAAGCCGTGAAGGCTCTTCAGGTCCGAGTCCCTGGATACGTGGATGAGCCATTTAGCTCCACCCAGCTTCGCTACCTTTAAGACATTAAGGTTGAAATTAACCCCAGCCAATCCAGCCTTTACGTCTTCTACCTCGTAGTCGTCTGACAGTCTGTCAATGACTACACTGTACGGACCTGTGCCTTTAGGAGTGTACGTGTAGAAAGCGTACTTTTGATCCTTTAGGGTTTCCTTCATTTTAGTAAAGTCATCTAGTTTCTCTGTGTTGAGATGCGTCACTGTCCTGTTAATTACTTTGCACATATAGTTACTGTGCCCTAACACTCTAGTCATCTTCCTTGTTAGTTCCCTAACACCTACATTATATAAAATAATTGTCGGAATGCTTACCGGAAGTTGATTCCGTCGTCTTTTTGTCTTTTTTTGGTTGGTTTCTTGATGCAGCTGTCGTTCTTGTGGGTACGGCTCCTTTTGGTTCTGTCTTCTTTTGCTCCAGCGGTGAGCAAACATCCTTCTTTTGCTGTTGCTAACAGCTTGCGACACCGGCGTTGCGCTTAAAACCTTAATCCGTGGCATCGGCGGTGTGCTCACGGCTGCCCCAGATGTCTGTGGCTTTATCTCTTCTGGGACATCTTCTTCCATTTCACTGTCTTCTTCATCAGAAGTCAGTGGTGGCACTTTATTACCCTTTCCTCAGAATTCACGTTTGGGGAAAAACCCTTACACTTTTATTGCACTACACTTTATAAACACACTGTTAGCAGGTAAATACACTATCCGCGGTTAAAAAAAACACGTCCGTCTCCGACGAGCGATAAACACGAACTCCCTTTTCTCACATCCAGACGGACGGACATACATACGTACATTAGAACATATTTTCGTTACGCGAAAATAAAGATAAATATTAAAATATTGCCGTCGCATATTCAAAATATTTATCAGTGAGTGAAATAAGAGAAAAGTGTGCTGTTAATAATTATTGAAACAGATAAATAAAGTGCTGGGTTTTCAACGTTGATCGGTGGTGGTTTTTTGCAACAACAAAACATATGTATTCAAACGAGTAATTGCATTACTCTCGGTTAAAAGAAGAATAAACAAAACAACAACAACAACATAAATTTGCTTACCATACGGTTCGAAGTTGAAAAACAACATCATCATACCCAACGGTCAGCGTATGAAAGAGTACATACGTACGTCAATACACACACAGCCATACCATACCGCGGGTCGTTCTCGGTGAGATTTGAAATTTATTAGCGTGGGTCGTTCTTGGTTACATTTGAAATTTTTTATCGAATTTTTTCCGTTTCGTATCTCGGGTAGTATTATTGTTGGACTATCCGGATATAATAAAAATTTTGGTTTCGCGACACCGTGTACCCTACAGTCGGTCTTCTACACTGTCAGAAAAATATTTTAAAAAATTTTCGGTTTTCGGTTTATTTTTGATTTTTTGTTTTTGCTTGATACGAGCGTACATTTATTGCGTGCATCATACAATCCGCGCACCCTACTCTAGGTCAAGTGAACATACATAGGAATTTATATTTTATTTTCGATTTTTTGATTGACTTTCTTTTACAGAGAAATATTTTGGGGCATTTTCGTGCTTCTAAATAAAAGTTCGTGTATTTTTCGATACACTGGGAAAAAACCTGTGAGGTTTAATAATTTTTAATTAAAATTTTGGTTAAATTTAATAGCAATTTGGCCAAAGTTCGTGACTGAACTAATTTTCGTGTATTTGTCGATACATTTTGCGGAAATTTGGTTGGGCGTGTTCGAATAAACTCATTTTTTAGTATTTTTAACTGATTTGGGAAGATTTGGAGCTCAGCTTTGAAAATTCAGTGTATTTTTCGATACATTGGACTATTCGTTCTACCTTATTTGCTAGACATTTTTCAATATTTTTTGGATAGCTTTGAATAGTTTTCATTCATTTAGCACTTACGTGTTCTGGTATTTTTTAATTCATTTAGCAAAGTTTTTTACTTTTTTGGGCTTTACTTAATTCTCGCTTGGTTCAATATGCCTCTCACTCCACTCGACTTCTTTATCAGAGCAACTGATGCTTTGGTAAAATTTGATGCGAACTTCAGTACCCTACGGGATGAGGACCTCGACATATATTCCCTTGAAATACAGGGTTCAGAAGTGAGAACATTATGGAGTAATGTTTAGGACAGGTACGATAAGTGTCTTAGTCATCTTCAAACTGCTCAGGATGCGGAGAAGGAGGACATAGATTCTGCTGACAGCAAATATGATGTAGCGTATAGGGCATTTGTACGTGTCCTTGCTGCTATTAATAGGAAATTGGATGAACTTCGAGCTCCGCTGAAGTCATCCCCTCCAACTCCGCCCCGTACTTCTATGGATACATATTCGATACATCACTTGTATTCTCCTTCTGATCGATCGAAATCGATAAGGGAGCAGCAGGAGCAATGTGGGGGCAGCAAAAGTATGGCTCACGGCCTTTCGTTGCCGCCATGCGATACTGGTGTTTTCCATGGCGATTTCCTCTCATGGCCTACATTTAGGGATCTTTTTTCAGCGGTATACATTAATAACTCCCGCTTAAGTGACATTGAACGGCTATATCATTTGATTAGGAAAACGAGCGGTGAGGCTCGTGAAATTGTATCCAAATTTCCACTCACCCATCGCAGTTTTATTCTAGCCTGGAAAGCCTTGAAAGATGTGTATGATAACACTCGCATCTTGGTGAACAACCAGCTCAAGATTGTAGCATATAACGAAGTTGTCAGAAATGAAAAGATGTTATTGGATAAAATTGAAACAATTGCACTCATTTACTCCGGCCTTGTGGCTCGTCGGATGGGGGGGGGGGTCCCAGCTTCAATTTTAAAGCTACACATAAACTATAACCGTATGCGTGCTGTAAGATATGAAAGTTAACAGAGATATAGAGAAAGATACGCGTGTGAAGAAGAAACTAACAGAAAAGATACTCGGTATCTGTCCAACTGTTAGGTAACGTGATGTTATTGTACCTAAGAGCCCTCCCAACCATGTTCGCAACAATAAGTGAAAACCTAACTATCGATGATTATGTTGCGAACCCAAAACTTTGTTGTTACCAGAACTTACTAAAAGCCGCCGAAACCAAACAGTGTTATGTTGATCTATTCACAATTCATTGTCTCATTTATTTGAGTATAATTAAGTTCAACTAAATGTAACATTTTGTAATTGATTGAAAAACGTTCTGAAATTATAAATCCTAAACATATTATTTCTGATAACCCCGAGGTAAATTCACCAATAATTTGAAAATTTCATTCATTTCATAAGTATTTGGTATTTGTATATACGGACCAGAGAAACAAACAATAATCATTTTATATTTCAATTAATGATGAAAATTGTTTCTGTTGTCTGGGCACTGTGTATTCATGTTGATATAAACGAAACCAAATCACAGCTGATACGCAAACAACAAATTGAATATGTATAAATAGGTCATTGACTTACATTAGTAGAGATTCTGCTCCGTCGAAAGATCTTCCAGCTAATGTTGCTCTCTTAAATGATGTTTACGCATTCATGTTGCCGGTTATTACTGAGAGATGTTGCTTGTTATTATTGAGAGATGTTGCTGCGAATAAATGTTGCTACACTAGAAATGTTTACAATACTCATCAACATGAATACAAGCTACATATGTTAATGATTATTTCACTTATGTTATTTGTATTCATTTCTAACCACAGCAAACCTCGTTAAAAATTGCATATACGAGGATGGGTACCAATGTTAATGTATGTATGAATTTGTAAATGTGTATGAGGTGTACTTTTGTTAGAAATAAAACGGGACAAGGCAATAAATTCGAATATGTTTTGAAAAGAATTAAGCAAGAAAAGAGAATACACTGTAGATCATAATTGAAATCACTTTGATTTTAACAAACAGAGAATCAAATTTAATTTATAAAAATCTAGCGATGTTTAACCGAAATTTCGCACAACACAGTCTTCGAAGTATTTGATCTATAATTCCCAAATCTTTTGGTCATGACTTTATCAAAATATGGCGATTCAGATGATTTTGATTGAATGAGATTTAATCTTTAATCAATATGAGACAAGGTATTGCAGTTTTAATTCGAAAACGATATTGAGCGAAATCACGTTAAACACATATTCACACTTAAAATTCGGCAATGACATAATTTAGCACGGTGCTGACATTTCAATGAACTTTTGGTTATTTTTTTTCAGCTTTTCTATTTAAAACCAATTAGGTTGTTTGTTAAGATCGGCCCTTTGGGGGGAGGGTTTCCAAGAAACTTCTCTATTTGTATGATATGGCGCCAATTATTTTTGTAATGTTTAGCCTTTTGGTTTTGAATACATATTTACACTGCACATCCACAATACACACACGAATTCAGCGAAATTGACGATTTTCTTCCGAGTTTCAGTCTACTGCGACGAGAGCGATTTGACAACTATTCTGCAATCTCTCCACTACATTGATCCAAGGCTTGGAAGTTGTCCTATGCAAAAATTGTTGCTGGATAAAAAGCTCTTTGGAGTAATTAGGCTGGGCACCGTAAAAGGTGCCGAATCTATGTATGTATATGTACATGCAAAAATATGGATTTGTTTAGAGTCACAACAACAAGACAAATGAATAAAAGAGAGACATTACCTTCTTTGAAACGGCACCAACAAAGCAAAGGAAAAACTTTTAACGTCTCTTGCATAAAGCCACAATTGTCAGATAAAATCAAAGACAACTCCTAAATACAAACCCAATTAAAATTCAAATATCACTGAGTGGATTTTAAGAGCACTTTCTACTTACACTGGTGTATTTGTATCTATTTATTGGCTTAGTATTCAACACTGGGTTGGTATTACAAGTGTTATACATTCAGTAACACAGATTACTTGTAATTTCGTACACACAGCTATCAAAGTGCTTTACTTAGTGTGGTTGTAATCAAAATGGCCGAGGAAAGCTAACTTTTGGTAAAAAGATACCTCGCAGAAGCTCCAAACTAACATTTTCCTTCCCTATTTTCCAGTAAAAAAAAAATGTAAGCAAATGAAGTAGAATGTCAACTACCTGATAAATAATCACCGTGGGGAAATGCAGTTCTCACGTACAGATGGAGTTTGATATGCACTAAATAACCGTTGAGGAAAATTAAATTTGAATACAACAAGTAAGGAAAGGCTAAAGTCGGGCGGGGCCGACTATATAATACCCTACACCACTCCCTGTGTATGTACCTCGCTTTGATTACTAAACCCGTTTATTTCATGGGAGCAATTTTATGTAGTTCATATAAATTATACAGTATAAATTTTACTATAAATTCATCTTTAGTCATATTCAACGAATATGGTTAATAATATGGTAATTGATCCAATTATCCGACAGACAAATACAAATTATGCAGTAGTAATAGGATGAATTGGACCGACATTTCAAAAGGGGGCCTATAACTACATTTTGGGCCTGGTCCAAAACATGGATCTATATATATCTCATTCACGGTAGGTATTCCTGGTTGAAAAATAGCATGATCTGCAAAATTTGCTAAAGATCCGATGTAAGATGTAGTTTCTAGAGCTGTAATAGATCAGAATGGGGCCCCATTTGGGTTATACCAAAGTATGGACATATGGGCACCTCCCAAACAAGTAACGAAAGGCTAAAGACGGACGGACTTTCTATCTCATTACAATTCAATTCGGTAAAAAAGATCGATCATACCCAGTTTCAGCATAAGTGTTTCTAGTTCGATTATAAAATGTTGTGCCAAATTTAAAGAAAATCGGGTAAAATATGGTTTCTAAAGCGGAAAAAGTGAAATCGGGAGCGACATTATTGGGGCTATATCTAAATCTGAACCGATCTTACCCAATTTCTGCATAGGTGTTTCTAGTTGGATTATAAGATGTTGTGCCAATTTTAAAGAAAATCGGGTACAATATGTGGTTTCCAGAGCGGAAAATGTCAAATCGGGAGCGACATTTGTATGGGGGCTATATCTAAATCTGAACCGATCTTACCCAATTTTTACATACGTGTTTCTAGTTGGATTATAAGATGTTCTGCAAAATTTAAAGAAAATCGGGTACAATATGTCGTTTCTAGAGTGGAAAATGTCAAATCGGGAGCGACATTTGTATGGGGGCTATATCTAAATCTGAACCGATCTTACCCAATTTCTGCATACGTGTTTCTAGTTGGATTATAAGATGTTCTGCAAAATTTAAAGAAAATCGGGTACAATATGTCGTTTCTAGAGCGGAAAATGTCAAATGGTTAGCGAGATTTGTATGGGGGCTATATCTAAATCTGAACCGATTTCCTCCAAATTCAACACCGATGGTCCTTGGCCAGAAAAAATAACTTCTGCCAAGTTTCATGACAATCGGACAACAATTGCGACCTGTAGAGTGCGAACAAGCTTAGATGGACAGCAGACGGACGGACAGACAGACATCGTTAAATCGAATCAGCTGGTGATTCTAAGCCGATCGGTATACTTAAAGGTGGGTCTAGCTCGATTATTTCTTTGTGTTACAAACATTTGGCGCGAAACTAACTTATAATACCCGAGACCACGAAGTGGTGTAGGGTATAAAAATGTAAAAAAAAAAACAAATCAAGCCAACGACATTACAAGATGCTTTTTGATCTTCCGATCCTTGATAGCGAAAGTAGCTTAGGTTTGAAAAATTTGCAACGCGGAATAAATGGATGTCTTTCTGCAATGTCCATTTATGACGTAGCAGCGGATAGTTGGGATCCTATATTAGTTTTTTTGTGTATTCAGCGATTACCCAAAAGTAGTGTTACGTTATGGGAACAGAGTGTGAAGAATAAGTAGGATTTGTCTTCATTGAAAGATTTGGATCTCTTTCTTACGGAAAGAATACAAACTCTGACATATCTTCGTGACATAAAGGGTATCGATTCCACGAAGAAGTCCGACGCATTTTACAAATGCAGGCTCATCAGGATCTTCTCGTTCTCATCAGAACAAACTGTGTATTGTCCCAGACAATTTCATCAACTTCGTGATTGTCCACGATTTGGGGGCCTTTCGGTCTCCGACCGGTTTGACACCGTCAAACGTCATCACTGCTGTGTAAATAGCTTGATGCGTGGACACGAAGCTAGGAAGTGTGGAAGTATTCACAAATGTGGAAAATGCGAGAAGAGACATCATACTCGTTTGCATCGTGATACATCGAATTCTGCGGGTTCGGCTGTTGTAGCGAATCCTGCGGGGAGTTTGGTTCCGATCACACAGCATACTAATCCTCCATTTGTGAATCCTTCGCTGCCGTCAACTTCTTCTGGAGGTTCATCTGGTGCTATAAATAGACAGGTATATCATGCTTCGCAGGATAGAACTGTGTTATTAGGGACATCGATGGTAAATATCGTACACCAAGGTGCTTCGTACCCAGCTCGGGCTCTTAGCGACCCGGCGTCAGAGGCTTCGTTCATTACGGAACGATTGCAAAATCGCCTCAACATTCCGGCCAGTTCCACTCAGGCTAGAATATCGGGTGTAAATCAGTCATTCTCGGCTACTTCTTGCAAAATATGTTCTTTGTGTATAGGGTCTATTTTGGATACGGCGCTGTTGATGGAAACTAATACCTTAGTTCTTCCGCATATTTCGGGCAACTTGCCATCTTTTTCAACGAAATCAGATGTGACTTCTCGTTTGCCAAATATTCGTTTGGCCGATACGCATATTTTTGATTGTCGACCTGTGGACCTTTTACTGGGAGCAGATCTTTATCCGATAATTCTCTTGGAAGGAACTCTTCAAAACGTATTAGGTTCATTGATCGCGCAAAACACGGTCTTTGGCTGGATCATTACTGGTCCCGTTTCCTCTTCTTACATTCGAGTTTTTTCTACCTCCATTGAGTTCGCCGAAGAAGATAATCTTAACAAGAATCTTCTTCGATTTTGGGAACTTGAGGAGACCCCGAGAAGGTCTATGTTTTCTCCTTCGGACAAATTTTGTGAAGACAATTATAAACTGACGACCCGTAGAGATTCGGAGGGGAGATATATTGTTACACTTCCCATTAAATCTGAATTCTGCGGACAACTGGACTTAGGACCATCAAGGGGAAATTGTTTACGACAATTTCTGCGCAACGAGGCCTCTCTCCTGAGAAATCCACATATTAAGACAGTTTATGACGTGGTGGTAAGGGAAAATTTGGACTTGAACCATATGAGGCCAGATTCAGCCCCTTCGTCGGCAACCCCCACAGTATGTTACTTGCCTCATCATCCGGTAATTAACCAGGATAAAAAGACTACCAAACTTCGAGTGGTTTTTAACGCCTCAAATAAACCATCAAATGGGAAGAGTTTTAACGACATTCTTCATATAGGTCCGACCTTGCAATTAGATCTAGTTCTCCTCATTCTGAGGTGGAGACTATTTAGATTCGTTTTACTCAGATGTACCGCCAGATTAGAGTCGATTCGGCCCGTACTCCTCTGCAGAGAATACTCTTTAGGGATTCTCCTCAAAAGATTGTTCAAGATTATGAGCTGCAGACGGTGACCTTTGGAGTTAACTGTGCTCCATATATAGCCATACGGACGTTATTACAACTGGCCGATGACTCTGAAGACGAATTTCCCCATGCTGCACACATTGTACGAAAGTGCATGTACGTTGACGACGTTTTACCATGATCTGGAGACTGCATTGACCTCTCGTGATCAATTAATTTCAGCTTTGTCTTCTGCGAAATTCGAATTGAGGAAATGGACGTCGAATGACCGGATTATTTTAGAATGTTTTCCTACGGAACATTTAGTCGATGCGAAGCTTCTCACTTTCGTGGAAGCTAGTAGTTCTAAGCCATTGGGTATTCGTTGGAATGCTCAGTTAGATTTATTCTATTTCAATAGGACTCCACCGGAGTCGGCTATAGAAGATGCGACATTACACATTGTGAATCGATACAGAAAATTTAAGGCTGTAAATACGGCGGAAAGACGAGTATCTGAAGAGCTTATATAAAAGATATAAAAGGAAATTTCCGCAGCGCGATGTTCAAATAGGCGATTTAGTTGTTATTCGAGACGAACAACTGCCTCCCACTTCGTGGAAATTAGGTCGGGTAAATAACGTCCATCCGGGTATCGACGGTCGCGTTGGAGTCGCTGATATTCGAACGGGAAACGGTGTTGTAAGACGACCTATAGTAAAGCTGGTCACTTTGACCCAGTAATTTAAAGTTTTTTTGTGTAATACTATCGCGCCATTTCTATTTTCGTAGTACAATGGAAAGCATAGTGAAGGTAGTAGTAGGACCACATCAAGGCTGGCCTTACGGGTCGTCGACGTCTATGGTGTGGTCAGCAGTAGTTATGGTCTCTACGAGCTGTGGTACTGCGAATCTGGGCTCTACGAGCTATATTGGGGTTTTGTTAATTAGTATGTAAGAAAAATTAAATCGAAAATAAATGCTCATAAAAACTGACAAATACCCCTTTTATTTCCCTTAGCAATAAGTGTATATACATATTTATATTACATTATGGTTTGATTGAACGTGTTTAATTTTCTTTACAACATAGCGGGATGTTGCAAGGCGGGCGGCAATGTTTAATTACAAATGTTGTCATTCTCAACTTATACCTTTTCTTGGTGTGCGGCCTACGGTCAAATGGCATTCCTTTATTTATTCCCCTACGTTAGATTTTGTCTACTACTTTCTTCATACGACTTTGTGATATTACGCACAAAAAGAGTAGTAACACCTTCTAACGAGTAGCGAATGCACTGAGAGCCGCCTTTCTCCATCTAAGCTTTGCTTTAGTTTTACTCGTTATATTGTAAAGCTCTTGTTTATTGGATTTCGTCCATACGACACCCTCACAAACTTTTGTACAAAAGGTAATATTGTTTACGACAATAAATTGAATTGAGTTTTATTTGAAAATATTAAATTTTCGTATTTTTATTTATTTTCATCCTTGCTACGCAAACAAACACCCTAGATTTTAAGAATTGTAAATAGTATTATTAGTTAAGTGTTAGTTGTAAGTCAAGACCAAAAAAGCTAAGAAACTCCCTCTTTCTGGTTCCTTTTTTGGGAGAACATATATGTATATAGATAAAAATTCTTGATACATTGCAGTACGCTGCAACATAGTATAAGTATTATTTACATAGTTCTTGAAATGTATTAGTATATACGCTAGAAATTAAGTACAAATGTTAGTCGTAAGATTATACTCAATTGTTTAAGTTTTTGGTATTAAATAAAATCTGAATCTGAAAAAAAACATAATTTCTCTTTCCAGTCTGGTATTGGATCTCTTCCAGCTAAATGGAAAGACTCAGGAGATAGGAAAGGACGATTTTGGTTTCCTGTCTGGGACTTAAGCGGGTCATGGGCTCCGATAGTATCCCTAGGAGACCATCCTGCCGGAAGGTTTACGGTTCTATCGATTTCGATAGAATCGATGTCTTTCTTGTCCGGAATGCTCTGAACTTCTATGGAAGGGCATAGTTTCTGGACAACAGACTGATTAGGGGTTGTCTTGAGATGACCGACAGTGTGGAAATGCAACTCAGTAATGAGTTCCTTCCACCTGCTGGGCTACTGACTCTCGATTCCGAGGGACTTCTTTACCGGGCGGACAAACTCTTGTTCTACCACAGACGGTTTAAGACCTTGGACATTGACGACACGGTCTACAATACCAATCAGTAATTTGTATATAATACTTTTTAAGTAGTTTGTAAGCATTTAGTGTAAGTGTTAGTATAAGAAACAAAATGTAAAAGATCTTCCTTTTTATATAAATCTATTTTTTTAGGAAAATATGTTAATGTATAAAAATTAAAGAAGGCCATGTTAGCAGCATAGCTGTGACATACCTTTAGTATAAATGACATTGTCCTTGAAATATACTATAGTATGCTAAGATGTAAATTACCACTGTTAGATTTAAGATATTTTATATTGTGTAAGGCTGAAATAAATTTAATAAAACCCAAATCGTTTGCAAAAAGTCGTTTAACCCATAATTTAGAGTTCGTGTTTATCGCTCGCCGGAGACGGACGTGTTTTAACCGCGGAAAGTGTAGTTACCTGCTAACAGCGTATTTATAAAGTGTAGTATAATGGGTTTTCACACACGTGAATTCTGAAGAAAGGGTAATAAAGTGCCACCAATAAAAAAGTGGAAAAACACAATATACGTGCAGATATTGGCTTACCTGTAATGGCTGACCTCCTAGCTCTGCGAAGAAGAGGATGCTGGAACAGGACGTCAGTACCTGCCAGGTATCGAGACTCTCGTAAACAACTTCAATAAGTTGATCGAGGAGAATGCGTTGTTAAAAAACGCATTAAAGAACTCGAGGAACGCTTATTTTATATAATGTAGGTGTTAGGGAACTGACAAGGAAGATGAGCAGAGTTTTAGGGCACAGTAACTATATGTGCAAAGTCATAAATAGGACATAAATAGGCATCTCAACACAGAGAAACTGGAAGAATTTTCGAAAAGAAAGTGCTACAAATACCAGCGTTTCGGACACGTCTCTTCGAACTGTGGCATGCCAACCAGGTGCGTCAAGTGTGGCGGACCTCTTACCAGTGCCCAGTGCACCATTCCTTCCAAGAAGGATGTACAGCAGGCTATGGACACTTCCGGTGAGGTCACTCATGTGGTTAAGTGTATCAAATACAATACAACCAGACATACTGCTGGCTCAAAGGATTGTCCTAAAAGACTGTCCTCGCTGGCAAAGAAGGCTGACAGGAAGACTGGGAATTCTGACAATATCAGACAATTGCCACCACGGACCAATGATATGCGCCGTGGTGTTTCATACGCCGCGGCTGCTGCTGTGCCTTCCCGTGGCAATTCGTCAACGGGCGGAGCACGGAAAACTATTTATCATGCTCCTTCCGTTCCTTCGGGTGGGAATGGAAACACACTGAAGAGGTCCTCGACACGTACGGACTTTCTTAACAAGGAATGTATGGAATTCTTTGGTAAGAGCTTCCAGATCTTGTCGGACAAGATATGTGACTTCGCAGAGACGTACGACTCTCTGGACCGCGCGGACAGGCCAAGGGCTATATTTGAGCTCCTTATCTCTATTCGATTGGATGTCTAATTCAATCAAATGCATTTTTCTTAATGTCAACTCCATCGTTTCCAAACATAAGAGACACTATCTCCGACTGTTTGTAGACGAACATAAACCGGACGTTCTTTTGCTCGCTGAGCACAGACTTTCTGCTAGACATGTGTTAGTTTTTAGACAGAATAGGCAGAACGGACGAGGTGGGGGTACGGCTGTCCTAGTTAGGAATGACATACGGGCGGAGAGGGTGTTATTGAACATTGGGGCCGTTGAGAATACTGCAGTGAAATTTAGGAGAGAATACGGAACAACACTCACGGTAATACCCATGTACCTCCGCCCGCGAGACTTGCTAACAGATTCAGATCTTTATCCACTTCTGTTGCTTGCGAGGCAGGGGGAGGTACTGGCTGGTGGTGACTTGAGTGCCATGCATTCTTACTGGGGTGGCAACGAATTCAATCCGAATGGTACATGTCATCACGACTTCCTCTTAGGTTGTCCTGATATGGATATCTTCCCCACTGCGGGGCCGGCGAGACTCAATAGGGTACTTGATTCTTTTATCGATATCTCTACTGCCTCGTCTAGTATCTCCATAGTGGGAAATTACGTTGGATAGTTTCTCTGACCATAGGGCTGTAGAGGTTGTTTTGTGCCGCGACAAACTGACACGGACGGAACAGCGTACATTATTTAACTACTACAGGATGAATGTTAGGCAGTTTAATAGGTTTCTTGAGGGTAGATTAGAGGACTGTGTATTGTCAACTGGACACAATGCGACCACCGCTGAAGTCGATTGATGTGTAGAGAATATGAGCGCGGTTTTCAGGGAGGCCATTGAGGCTTCTATTCCCAGGGGACTCAGGCGTCTTCCTCCGCATATTCTTGGCTTCATCCGCGAGAAAGAGGAGGACTTAGGAGGATTTGCCAAAGGACCGACTACGGACGGCAGAACATACTGATGGCTGACATTCGGAACCTTGACCGAATAATACAGGGAGCTATTGCTCTGTTTGAACGTGAGCACTGAACAGGTTAAGGGTGCTGCTGGCATAAGTTCTAGAAAGCCGATATCTAATCTGCTAGACCCAAATGGTGTCCTGATAACAGATGACGATGGTAAGCCTAATCTTCTAGCCGATGACCTACAGTGTGTTCTGCCCGATCAACTCTCTACAACAGCTCCTTTTGAGGTAGCTGTTAGGGCTAGAGTGATGGACTTGGTAGACAGAACTCCGCTGGTGGAATTTTCATCTGACATTTGCGCAGATGGTTCATCCAGAGGGGACGACGACAGGTGGCATGATCTCGGGCTGATTAGTCCTGCGGAGGTAGGCGCTGCTCTTAGGAGTAGACCGAACCGCAAGTCGAATTGACCAGACGGTGTACCGGACATAGTTTTGAGAAAGACTGGTTTGACAACATGGACGTTCCTATCGGTAAGCAGTTTGTAAGCATTTAGTGTAAGTGTTAGTATAAGAAACAAAATGTAAAATATCTTCCTTTTTTATATAATTCTATTTTTTAAGGAAAAACATGTTAATGTAAAAAATGAAAGAATCCATGTTAGTAGCAAAGCTGCGACATAATTTTAGTATAAATGACATTGTCCTCGAAAGATACTATAGTATGCTAGGATGTAAATTACCACTGTTAGATTTAAGATATTTTATATTGTGTAAGGCTGAAATGAATTTAATAAAACCCAAATCGTTTTCTAAACGATTTGCAGAAAAAATTGTGAACAGTGTTAGAAGTGTTTCTACCTGCTAACATAGCAATAAAAGTGAAAAGTGCAAGTGATGGCGAACTCTCCGAACATTGCCATGAAGAGGTCGCTGGAGAAAGATATGTGTACAATTCATACTCAAGAATTGGACAATCTTCGTGATACGGTCCGCATCCTCAAGGGCCGAGAACGTGGTTGGGGCTAGAAGATCCTGTATCTAGAGGCCAAACTCAAGCGGTTGATTGATAGTGGAAGCTACACGCTATCGAGAGAAAGTGAAAGTGACTGTGAAATGGAGACTGCTGACACACCGCCGGTGCCACGGGAGAATATTGTGAGCGCAAAGCCAGCCTCACAAGCGGTTGGCACAAAGCCGGTGCAACCGCAGAAGGATGTCGGCAACCTGTCCAGCCTTGCAGCACCTCATCAGCTGCAGCGATGGACCAAGGGACCTGGAGGACGGTCACGGCCAAGAAGAGGACCAGCGGAACCAAGGCGACTGCTGCTTCTAATAATAAGAAAATCCTTAAGAAAGTTAAAAATGTTAATAGTGCTAAGAAAAGTAGCAATAAGAGTTGTAAGTCGGTGCCTGTGCTATCGGCTTACAACGTTTATGCGACAAGCTTCGTGTGAAGCTTGGCCATAACAACTTTACAATAAAATTGATGAATAAGTCGGTGACGAACATCTATGTTCTCACCATGCCTGAGTACGATGAGGTCAGAAAGTTTTTTGCTGATAAGGGAATTCAGTACTATACGTACACGGCCAGGAATATGACTCCATATTCCTGTGTCATGGAGTTTATCGAGCTCCCATGAGGTCGATGATGTTAAGGCAGGGCTATCTGAGACCCAGCTTAACTTAGAAGTTAAGCGGGTTTCAAAGCTAGGCAACGACAAGTGGCTTATCCACTTGTCTAGAGGTTCGGATGTTGCCGGCCTCTACAACCTTCGTCGCTTCCTTAGCTGTATGGTTACGCTAAGGAAGGAAAAGAGGAAACAAGAGGAAAAGACTTACGCAATGCCACAATTGCCAAAGATACGATGCGGGCCTCATTTGTATTGGAGTGTGCCAATTGCAACGCAGAAGGACACTCTGCCAACTCTCTGGATTGCCCGAAACGGAAGGAGCTGCTTGTCAAGAGAACGGAGCAGAAGAAGAAAAAAACCGAGATGGTGAAAACGACAGTGCAGCGGAGGAACAACACTGTTCGTCCTGGAGTGTCGTACGCTGGTGCGGCCACCGGATCCCCCAATGTCCAGATGTCGTTGAAGGATGTCATGAGCGGGTGCTCTATCTTCAACGAGACGTGCAAGCAGGTCTTTGGAAAGGATTTCCTCGCCTGTGGGATCAGGGATCAGACATTTCGTGAGGCAATGGAGGCCTCTTTTTCCAGAGTTCCCTCTGGGATTAGAGGACTTCGGAACCTCCCGCCGGAGATTCTCGCATTAATCCGTCCGGAACCCGTTATCTGACCTTGTGGATGACGACGGGTCTCTGGTTACCGATGACCGCTGCAAAGCGGACATCTTGGCGGATTGTGCTCAAGGCGAACCATCTGCCTCCAACGATCTAGTACTTCCTCTGGACGATATCATCATGAGGGAGGTGTCCATCCTGATTACCAGGACCCCGGCAGTGGAGTTTTCTGCAAATTTCACTGCTGACGGGACTTTAGGTTTAGAGGACAGTAGGTGGCGGCAACATGGTTTTGTTGCACCTGCGGATGTGGAGGCTGCCTTGCGAACAAGTCGAAACCGCAGGCCTAGTGGTCCGGACGGCGTTCCTGACATTGTGTTAAGGGCGACGAACGGTGCCATCTGGTCGTTCTGGGCAGTGCTCTTCAACCACTGCCTCAACTTGGGATACTTCCCAGCTGCTTGGAAGGAATCAATTACGATTCCAATACTGAAGCCAGGGAAGGACCCTGCGAGAAGTGGGAACTATAGACCGATATCTCTTTTATCGGGTTTTGGCAAGCTACTGGAGTACTTTGTACTAAGAGTCACGCTTGGCGATAGGGAAATCCTTTCTGATAACCAGTTTGAATTTCGTCAGCGTCTTTCTACGTCCCATGCGCTCATAGTCCTGGGGGATTATGTGACCACGGGCCTAAATAGGAGACGTATTACGATAGCTGTTAGCTTAGATTTTGCTAAAGCATTTGATAGTGATGGCATGATGCCATTATCTATAAAATGCAGAATATGTGGTTAGATTGGAACACCTGTAGAATGGTGGCTAACTTCCTCAAGGACCGAACCTTTAAGGTTAATGTTGAGGATAGCTTATCTCGCACTAGGGAAGTGTTGACAGGAGTTCCACAGGGCTCTCTTTTGGGACCTGTCCTGTACAACATTTTCGTTAGTGATATTCCGCAACCGCCCTCGGGTGGGTTGCTCTTGGTATATGCAGATGACATTCTCATCGCTTTGTCAGGAGCAGCAGCGCCTATCATAAACTCGAGAGTAAATGTTTACCTTGAAGAACTGTCGAGATCATTCGACAAGTGGAAAATGCGACTGAACGTCGACAAGTGCGAGGGAATTATTTTCAAGGGTAAGAGGCGCTTCCTCTACCCTAGTGCACAGGGGTGCGAACCTGCTCTCTCTCTATTGGAGGCAATATGATTCGTACTTCCGATAGAATCAGATACCGTGGAGTTATCTTCCATGGCAAATTTGAATTCTATAGACACATTGACCATATTCTGACCAAAGTTAAAACTGTTTTCTGGAGTTATCTGCATGTTTTGCGATGTATGTGTGGTCTAGATGATAGATAGATCAATAGTCATAGATAGATCAAAATCTCTAACGCCTTTCCAGTTTGGTATGTGATTTCTTCCCACCAAATGGAAAGACTTAGAATCTGGGAAAGGAGGATTCTGGTGTCCTGCTTGGGCTTACGACCCTGCAGACATCCAGATGGTTCCTGGCGACAACCATCGTCCAGGACCATCTATGACTCCAAGATTTTGATAGGATTGATGTATTCCTCATGAGGAGTGCAATCAAGTTTCTAGAAAAGGCTTCCTTTCTAGAAAACGGACTGGTTAAGGACAGTCTACTGTATGACAACAGTCTGCTGAGACTATCGATGGACAATTACAGACCGCCGGTCAGTATTCTGACCTTAGATAGGGAAGGTCTTCTGTTTAGGGATGATAGGCTCCTGTTTTATCACAGGAGGTTAGGTTCCTTGGATATGGGTGATTTGGTGTACAACTCCAATCAATAACTTTCTAGATTTTAAGTATTGTAAATTTTATTTTTAGAAATAAGTATTAGTTCGTAAGTTAAAAACAAAAATGTTAAGTAAATCCATTTTTCTTGTTCCTTTTTTGGGAGAATATAAATGTATAGCGATAAGAATGTATTATGGAAATGTTGCACGCTGTAACATAGTATAAGTATTAGTTACATAGTTCTTGAAATGTATTTGTATATACGATCAATTGTTTAAGTTTTTGGAATTAATAAAATCTGAATCTGAACCCATAATTTGTACAGTAAGGCAAATCTGTTGGCAGACAGTGTTCAGGGAAGACGACCTAATCAAGACCGGAACAGAATTCCTTTCGACAATATTGTTGAAAGGGAAACTTCGGTTTTGGATTACGTTAGTCCCATCGTACAGTTTGGGGACGTAGTGACTGCTGACGGTTCTACTCGCGGCAACGTGATGCAAATGACGCTGAACATAGCAAAATGTGACAGCATTATTTTCAAGGGAAAACGGCGAGTTCTTTACCCAAATGTCAGGAGTTATGATCCTGACATCCGGATAGGGAAAACCCCGATTAGGACCTCGGACACAATTTAGTACCTTTGTGTCTCTTTCCAAACCAATTTTGAGTTCTATAGGCATAAGGATCACATATTGGCCAAGCGACTTTACGACGTAGGAGGGGACTTAGTACCGAAGTTAGGCTACTGATCTATAAACAGATCATAAGGCATATCTTGTCCTACGCTTTCCCCGTCTGGTTTGTAATCTCATCCACCCAGATGAAGAAACTTAGGAGGTGGGAACGGCGTATACTGGTATCTTGCCTGTGTTTGCCACCTACGATTGCTGAGGACGGAACTATAAGAAGACCTTCTTATAGAACCATTTACAATGCGGCCGGTTTCGATCGGATTGACGTATTTTTAATGAATGGGGCACTTTGGTTCCTAGATAGGTCTGCCTCCTTGGATAACGGACTAGTTAGGGATAGTCTTCAGCTAGATACCCATCTGCTAAGACTACTAGAGGATTACTACGGTCGGTCTTTTTACTCTATTCTACCATCGAAGGTTAGGTAGTTTAGACTTGGACGATCTCGTGTACAACACATACCAATAAATGGAACAGACATTGGTTCACCCTATATTGTAAATAGTAGTTATAAGTGATAGTGTTAATTTAAGTTTTATATAAAAAAATGATGAGTAATTCCCCTTTTAGTAATTCGTATTTTGGGGGAAATTTTTTGATATATTATAGATTTAGTATTGTTTACACCAGATTACACCGCCCTCGTTATATCATTGTCACATACAGAATGCGCTAGCTGTAGTGTGTTGAATTCATAGTTATACGAATGTATGAAAACACATGATAGCTTAAAACAAACATCGACAGGCTGGCTGCGTTCTGTTCTTTGGAAGCTGCGGACGAATAAAGTTCATTTGGAATCCTAAGTTAAATACACGTTTTTTAATTTTTTACTTAAAAACCTAGGTTCCATGTATATATATATGTATATATATATATATATACATATACATATACATACAGTTATCGACGGTAAGCATCAGGTTTTGAGTCGTATCAAGCAATAAACCCTTACGATTTCCATCCTTTCTTAATTCTATTTTCATTTCCTGGTGATACATTCGTGGATCAATAATATTGAAAAACGTATCCTTGCAGTGAACACCATAACCACCTGGGTACATAATCTACAGTCCACTTCATCATCCCAAACCAACTAATTTGGCATTTTCATTGGACCTTCGAACCAGATCGTGAATACTGCGAGGACATTACAACTTCCACTAATTATACACAGGTGCGTTTGCATATAATTAAATTCCAAAGTTCCAAAGTTCCGAAGTTCAAAGTGCGTGTATATTACCAATATTTCAAAATCCCTCATAAATATTTGTTTCTCACTGAAAAGAAAAATTATCCATCGTGTCAAATTACATAATCGAGAAAATTATATAATACAATTGGCACATGACAATTGGAAAATATTTTGGCAACAAATAAGTTAAAATCCTCGTGTTGGTTGATATCATTATTTATCATAATTTTATTTTCGTACTTTGTACACAAGAAATAATAAGATTTACAAGCTCTTATAAAAGAGAAATTATCTCTTCCTTCGAACTATTCCACATCAATTTTGTTGCAGTTGTTGCGCTTACGAATATAGTTCGTTTCCCTCACATCTCATTTGTAGCTCTCTTAACATGTATTGAGTGGTCTACACGTTTTTGATACACTATTTGGCACTCTCTCCATCACTCATACTTGAGTGATAAATCCCCGAGAGGACCGGAGTGAAACATTCATTCGGTATTGCATCGAGTGATAAATCGGAAGAGCGACAATTAGAGTTGTCTTCACTACCGAACATGTTTCATATTAATTGAATTGGAGTCAGTGCAAAAGTGAACGTGTAATAGAAAAAAAGCGGCAACCAAACAGCATTAAAAATTTATTGAAGTCAAATGAGATTATGTTTCAGATTTTAGATCTACGTTTAAATTACATAAAAGAGATATGAAGAGATAAACATATATAAGTGAAAAAGTGGAAATACGAGTAATTAATTAATACATTAATTAATTACAAAGTTGGATATGTTCAGCATTATGATTAGAAGGTAAACCTAAAAGTAAAACAAAAAGGTAAAAGTGAATTAAAATTGTAATTTTAGTGTCATTTAAATCGATTTATATTTAAATAATTTGTTAATTACAATTTTTGTTCATTATTGACTCACTCTCGTTCCCTTTTTTCTACTTCATTTATTATTCTTGTTATCTCTCTCTTCTTTTCCCCTTTCCCCTTTCCTCTCTCTCGCTATATCGCGCTCTCCACCTATAAACACTCCCTGCTTAGTGAAGAGACCTTGAACTTGAAATTCTACGTTCTTCTTTGCTCCAAATTCTTAAAACTAACCTTGAACTTGAAAATTTGTTATCCGTATTACACTTACATTCGTTTTTGCAACCTTGATCTTGAAATAATGTTGATCAAGTGTTGTCAATCCTTTGTATCAAAATCACAAAATTAAAACTAGCACTCTTATTGTAAATGTAAAAGTTAGATTTTTTGGGACCGTAATGCAGATATTTATCTGAGAATGAATACTTGAATTCGTTAATATTTCCTTTCGTATCTTTTCGCTTTAGTGGTTCTAACGAACTATTTCAAATAGAACCCATTCAATACTTCATTTCATTGTCCAAATTATTCAAATAATTTTCAAGAACGAAAATATGCAGTCTGCGTATCCATACATAGAAATACATATATGTAGTCAAGTTATTAATTATTATTAATGACTTTCAAAAAAAAATAGAAAAACAATTTTTAGTTGTTCAAATATATGCCATGCATATATGCCATGGCACAATTTGAGCTACACTTCAAATCAATATAAACAAATATCCTTTGGAACATTATATAACTTTTAATGTTTGAAATTTCTGTTCATAACTTCGTCAATCAATGATAACTGATTGAATCTGTATCAATATTGCAACAAGTCTGTTGGTGTGTTTCCGACTTTGTGAAATAGAAAAGGAACTAAGCAAAGGTTGATCGGATTTCAATACCGGAAATTTTGACATAGTCACTTTTTGCAATAATTTTGCAATTGCTATCATTGAAATTCATTGCATCTTGAATACTTTATGTCACAAAATTCGTCAAAAATGTCATCTCTTTCCCGTTTCATCGAAATCTCAGATGCTCTAATAGAATTCAACACAGAAATCTGTGGAGATTTCCTATCCAGCTCTTCTTCCCACTCCTTGGAAGTTCATAGGGAAGAACTCAGGGAAATCTGGAATCGGGTTAAACCGATATATGAAGCGAGTCTAAGGGAATTGCGTGATAAACCGGACGAGAACACTAAACTCGACCTCGAGACAATAAAAGCTCGATATCAGACAACTTATCAGACATATGACGATAGCTACGCAAATATGAGTCAACGTATTGAGGAAAAGCGGGCAAGTGCCACCCCCTCTTCCACGGCAACAGCACTTTCTGCCGATCCCACTCATATTCCTTATATTCACCTTCCTCCATGCGATATTGAGACTTTCAACGGGGACTATTTATCTTGGCCAACATTTCGCGATTTATTCACCGCCATGTATATTAACAATTCCCGTTTATCTCCGGTCGAAAAGCTTTTCCACCTGAATAACAAGACACGTGGATCAGCCCGGGAAGTCGTTCGTAAAGCTCCGCTTACGAATGAAGGGTTTGATATTGCTTGGAAGGCCTTACAAATCCGGTTTGACAACAAACGAGTTTTCTTTAATATCCAGAGAATATCTTCTGAATCGGGGAGACCCATAAAAATATCCAAAGCACAATCAATAATGTTATGTATGCTCTTCGATTGTACAAGATTGATATCAGTAGTTGGGACCCGATTTTCGTTTATACATGCTGCACACATTTATCAGAGACCACCCTTTCACTTTGGGAACATTCATTGAAAAACAAGGCTGAAAGTCCATCATGGGAAGAGCTAGACGCATTTCAGACAAGTCGATCCAAACTCTTGAGACCGTTTGTGACTTACGGAATGACACAGGTACAAAAAACGCTGTTGATAAACTACACACAATATCGAAAATCAACATTCCAAAACGAGTTAATTCCTTCCAGAACAGCCTGGATCTCCCACCCTGTAACCTATGTCCCGGCCAAAACCATACCATCCGACTTTGCCCAAAGTTTGTTGCGATGTGTCATGATGACCGATTATCGTGCATACGAAAACTCAAGCTGTGTTTGAATTGTTTCAGAAAAGGTCATGTGGCTATGAAATGTGCAAGTCCTTTCAAATGCCGAGATTGTGGGGAAATGCATTATACTCTTCTTCACAGGAAAAATTCGAATAATTCATCTTTAGCAATTTCGTCTAGTCCTAACAACAACATCCAATCTTGTCCAGTGACCATCACCGAGACCCCTTCATCTGATTCTTCTAGCTATTCTGATCAAAATGTTAGTCTCGGTCCCGTGATCTCACATGGAAGTTCTCCATCTTTTAATACGCCTGCTAACCAGACCCAAACTTACGCTGCAACGCGTTCGAAAATGGTGCTATAAGGTACTGCCCTTGTCGATGTTAATCATAGAGGAGAACATTTTAGAGCTCGAGCTCTTTTCGATTCGGGCTCGGAGGCATCTTTTGTCTCAGAACATCTTTCAAATCTTTTGAAACTACCTTATAGACATACTTCTACCCAAATTTCTGGATTAAATGGTTCCATTTCGGCAACATCTCATCGACTGTGTACATTCACCATTAGTTCTCCCATCAATTCAGAAATTCTCTTGGAAATGTCAGCAATTGTCATTCCCCAACTAACGGCATCACTGCCAACATTCTCAGCTTCTAGAGAAATGTTTGCTAATTTGCCCAATTTGAGACTCGCCGATCCGGAATTTTATAGGACCTCCTATATTGACATCTTGATCGGAGCTGATTTACTTCCACACGTAATGCTTGAAGGTATTCAAACAAAGGTATGCGGATCATTAATTGCCCAGGAAACCATATTCGGGTGGATCCTGACGGGGCCCGTCAATCCCACTACAGTTTCATCTTTTCGCACTCGCGTTACATACTTGAATGAAATCGCTTTGGATGATCAAATCTCAAAATTTTGGGAGGTGGAGGATCTCCCCAGAAGGAAACCTCTGTCCGAGAGTGATAAAAAGTGCGAGGAAAATTTTCGGAAAACTACGAAGCGGGACTCCAGCGGTCGTTATATTGTTAGGCTTCCATTTGAAGAGAACTTTTCCCATTCCTCTACACTCGGAATGTCAAGGAATTGTGCCACAGCTCAGTTCGTTCGAAACGAAACACGTCTGTTGAAACATCCTGAGTTGAAGATTCAATACGACCAAGTTCTTCAGGAATATCTTCAGCTTCGTCATATGTCTCAAATTCCGTTTTCTAATTCTAAGGAGAATTGTTCAAACTACTACCTTCCACACCACGCTGTATTACGCCCGGATAGCACTACTACGAAGGTACGCGTAGTATTTAATGCTTCTAATCCGACTATTAATGGTATTAGCTTGAATGACGTTCTCCATTGTGGACCACCCTTACAGAGTGATTTGACAATTTTGCTTCTTAGGTGGCGATTTTACAGGGTGGTTTTCGGTAGTGATATCGAGAAAATGTATCGCCAGATTCTTGTTGATCCGGAGCATACTCCATTTCAGAGAATCATTTAAAGAACATCTCCTTATGAGCCCATCAGACAATATGAGCTCAAAACTGTGACATTTGGGGTGAATTGTGCTCCATATTTGGCAATTCGCACCCTTCACCAACTAGCCGAAGATATCAAAGACGATTATCCATTAGCCAGTAACATACTGCTTTCAAACATGTATGTCGATGATGTCCTTGCGGGAAGTCACGACATGGAATCCGCTGTGGAAGCACAATTTCAGTTAACGAAGGCACTAAATTCCGCCGGTTTCTCCTTACGGAAATGTACATCGAACACAAAGAAATTCTTGCAATTCCTTCCGAAAGAAGGAAGATTTCCTTCAATTCGATGACCACAGTGTTGCAAAAACGTTAGGAGTGAGATGGAATGCAAAGATCGATAAATTCTACTTCTGTGTAAATGTCATAAAATCCTTCCCAAATCCTATGAAACGACAAGTTTTATCGGAAATCTCAAAGCTCTTTGACTCGGCTGGTTGGCTTTGTCCTTATATTGTTTTATCTAAACTCTTAATGAGGGATATTTGGGCGTCAAAAATAGGTTGGGACAATATTTTACCAACACATCTCCTCACTTTGTGGAAGACATTCGTGGAAAATTACTCATATATTGTCCAATTTAAGATAGATCGTTGGATTCATTATTATCCTGGCTGTGAAGTTCAACTGCACGGGTTCTGCGACGCATCTGAGAAGGCGTACGCAGCTGCGATTTACATTCGTGTCCATTCACCATCCGGAGCCGTTAGGACACATTTACTAACATCCAAATCTCGTGTGTCTCCTTTAAAGACAATATCCATCCCAAGGTTCGAATTGTGTAGAGCAGTTCTTTTGGCAGAAACTATAGATTCATTGATTCAAAATCTTCATCTGCCGAATTATAAACTTTTCTGTTGGACTGACTCTATGATTGTTCTGGCTTGGCTTAAAAAAACAGCTTTTCATTGGAAGACATTTGTGGCCAACAGGGTTTCAAGAATATCCGAGCTTGTTAATATAGAACATTGGCCACATGTCGAATCTAAGAGCAATCCTGCAGATATTGTTTCGCGTGGCTCGTTTCCGAAAGACCTTATACAGAACCAATTATGGTAGTTTGGCCCATCTTGGTTACAAGTTCCTGCTAGTCTGTGGCCAATTACTTTATCGGTTCGTATGGACGATGACCTTCTGGAGGCAAAGACGATTTCTTGCAATTTCCCCTATTTTAATAACTACGAGGATCCTTTAGCACGGTTTTCGTCCATGGAAAGAGCCCTAAGGGTCATTGCATATGTATTTCGATTCATTCAACGAGCTCGACGCGTTTCGAACGTTAATTTCAAGTCAACAGCTATCCAAGCTTCTGAAATAAAATTTGTTCAGAACCGTCTTATTATTGTAACCCAGAAATTTGCTTTTCCAAAGGAATACAAGAGTTTGTCCGAAAAGCAAGTGATTGACGTTTCCAATCAGCTTTCCAATCTCAATCCCTTTCTTGATGCTAACGGGCTATTGAGAGTTTGTGGACGTATATCCGAATCTAACCATCTCACACATGATGAGTCTTATCCAATTATTATTCCATACAACAGCACCTTTTCACGACTTCTATTGAAATTTATTCATGTTATTACACTACACGGAGGCAATAACTTGATGCTACGAATCCTTCGTCTTCAGTTTTGGATACCGAAAGCAAAGAATCTTATAAAAAGCACTATTCATATATGTTAGGTATGCGTAATTTCAAAGCATAAATTGCAGAAACAGCTGATGAGTACACTACCCCCAGAACGATCCACTTTGTCTCGTCCTTTTTCCAATACTGGCCTTGACTTTGCAGGCCCGTTTGATATAAAAACCTACATGGGGAGATCGTATAAGATCACTAAAGGATATGTTTGTGTTTTTGTATGCTTTTCCACGCGTGCAATTCATTTGGAGGTTACCAGCTCTCTCACCACTCCGGCATTCCTTGCATCATTTCACAGGTTTATTTCTCGTCGAGGTTGTCCGCTAAACCTCTATTCTGATAATGGGAAAACTTTTGTATGCGCTTCTAGGGAATTGGCAAACAAAATTTATTCAATCTTCGCGTTACTCCATCACATCTCAGTTTTCATACCAGAATATTACTTGGCATTTTATTCCACCCGGAGCTCCACATATGGGAGGTCTCTGGGAAGCTGGAGTAAAAAGTTTCAAACTTCATTTCCGCAAAATGGCTGGTAATCATAAATTTACCTTCGAGGAATTTTGTACTATCTTATCCAGAATAGAGGCATGCCTCAACTCCCGTCCTATTTCTCCAATGTCGGAAAATCAAAATGATCTTATAGCCTTAACACCCGGTCATTTTCTAACCGGTGGTCCATTGCTTTCCGTCGCTGAACAGTATGAATCTGAGACAAATCTTTCTGTCATGAACCGTTGGCGGAGAGTAAAGGCACTCGCACAACATTTCAGCATTCGATGGAAACAGGAGTACCTAAAAGAACTTCATAAGAGAGTTAAATGGCAAAGACCCCAAAAGAATATAGAGATTGGTACTATGGTTGTTGTTCGTGAGGATTGTTTATCTCCTTCCGAATGGATATTAGGTCGAGTAACAAAACTTTATTTTGGTAAAGATAATCTTGTTAGGGTTGCAGACATTTTGACTGAACGAGGAACCATTACGCGTCCGATAGTAAAACTTGTTATCCTCCCATCCAGTTACTTTCATCATTTAAATTTCAGAATGCCACCAGTTAAACAACGACTTTCCAAAAAACGTAGTAAGACAAATAATGACTTTTCATGTCGAGTATGTAAAGGGCAACATCCTCTCAAAACTTGCAAAAACTTCCGCAGTATGGAAGTCGATGGAAGAATGCGCATGGTCCTAATTCACGGTTATTGTCCAAATTGTCTCGCACACCAGCATTCGACTGGATCATGCTTCACAAATAAGGGCTGCAGGGACTGCGGTGGTAATCACCACACCTTACTCCATATGAGAGAAAAACGACAATTTAGACCGATGCAGAAACTTTACCGAGTGCCCAAGAGATCTGTCGATATAGCTACTAAACACCAGGTCACCATTACATCATATCAGCCTATTTCCAACAGCGATCGTCATCATCCACAATGGTAAGAACCAACATCACGCTCGAGCAGTTATCGACCCCTGCACATCGATAAGTAAGATATCTAGCAAACAGCACAACTTGGAGATGAAACTATCTGTGCTGTCATTATTCGCTCTCGTCAACGGTCTCAGCCATTCATCGAAACAACCATGAAAACTAATAATAAAATCTCAATGTTGACTCCAAACAAATCCATTGATTCGCCTATCGCCGCAAAATTTTCAAATATCACTTTGGCTGATCCCAAATTTTATGAATCAGCACCGTTGGCTATAATTTTAGGAGTCGATGTTTATTCCAAAGTTGTCCTTAGTGGACTTATGCCCAGCACAGCTGGGCTTCCAGTCGCAATGAATACCATATTCGGATGGGTTCTTTCCGGTTCATGCTCAAAATAATATATACGTGTCTGTATATATATGATTATTTATTTTAAATTTGAATTATCCTGAACATTTAAATGAATTATCCTGAATTTTATATCAATCTGAACTATTTTGGAGCTTTGAAATAAACTATTTATGCAAACGCACTTTTTCCTATATATCCTAAATATAATAATCTAATCCTAAGTTATTTGTTATATTATTCCTTGCATTCCTGCAACATGGGCCGGTATGTTTACACCAGATTACACCGCCCTCGTTATATCATTGTCACATACAGAATGCGCTAGCTGTAGTGTGTTGAATTCATAGTTATACGAATGTATGAAAACACATGATAGCTTAAAACAAACATCGACAGGCTGGCTGCGTTCTGTTCTTTGGAAGCTGCAGACGAATAAAGTTCATTTGGAATCCTAAGTTAAATACACGTTTTTTCATTTTTTTACTTAAAAACCAAGGCTATATATATATATATATATATATATATATATATATATCTAGGAGTAACTTCCTGTCAAAAATATATAAATGCATTTAGAGCCTTATGGCCTTTTCTAAACAGACGGTCAACTTTAAATCTAAGAAATACATATTTAATCTATAAATGTGTAATCAGACGGATATTAACATCCGCTTCCACTAGAGCTGAAAAAACATTTACATGATACAATCCAAACTGTTTCGATTAAGAATCTTGGAGGGTACCATATAGTCGGAACGAAAAGACTTTAGCCTTTCATTACTTTTTTAGTCATTTGATGATTCTAAGCCGAGCATATGTGCCCGCATCTACCGGATATCACTTACAAATATGTTGTAGAGTACAGGTCCAAGTAATGAGCCCTGTGGTACACCTGCTACTACTGTCTACCTACTGTCCCTTACTTTCATTCTAAATGTTCGATCCCTTAAAAAATTTGCGACTATCCTACAAGTGTTGCCCCCAAAACCGTACATGAACATCTTGTGCACCTGTCGTCGTCCCCTCTGGATGAACCATCTGCGCAAATGTCAGATGAAAATTCCACCAGCGGAGTTCCAAGTCCATCACCCTAGCCCTAACAGCTACCTCAAAAGGAGCTGTGGTAGAGAGTTGATCGGGCAGAACACACTGTAGGCCACCGGCTAGAAGATTAGCCTTACCATCGTCATCTGTTTTCAGGACACCATTTGGGTCTAGCAGATTAGATATCGGCTTTCTAGAACTTATGCCAGCAGCACCCTTAACCTGTTTAAAAGTCTTGGTGTTCACTTTTATCCCTATGAGGTAGTTTGCCCAGTGCTCATTCAAACTGAACAATGGCTCCCTGTATTATTCGGTCAAGGTTCCGAATGTCATAATAATACTGAGATATTCTGCCGTCCGTAGTCGGCCCTTTGGCAAATCCTCTTAAGTCCTTTTTCTCGCGGATGAAGCCAAGAATATGCGGATGAAGACTCCTGAGTCCCCTACCCCCGGGAGTAATCCTGGGAATAGAAGCCTCCCAGATAACCGCGCTCATATTCTCTACACATCCATCGACCTCAGCGGTGGTCACATTGTGTCCAGTCGGCAATACACAGTCCTCTAATCTACCCTCAAGAATCCTATTAAACTGCCTAACATTCATCCTATCATAGTTAAATAATGTACGCTGTTCCGTCCGTGTCAGTTCGTCGCGGCAACCTCTACAGCCCTATGGTCAGAGAAACTACCCAACGTCCGTAGCCCACAGTAATTTCCCACTATGGAGATACTAGACGAGGCAATAAAGATATCGATAAAAGAATCAAGTACCCTATTGAGTTTCGTCGGCCCCGCAGTGGGGAAAATATCCATATCAGGACAACCTAAGAGGAAGTCGTGAAGACATGTACCATTTGGATTGAATTCGTTGCCGCCCCATGCTTGGCATTCAAGTCACCACCAGCCAGTACCTCCCCCTGCATCGCAAGCAACAGAAGTGATTCAAGATCCGAATCTGTTAGCAAGCCTCGCGGGCGGAGGTACATGGGTATTACCGTGAGTGTTGTTCCGTCTTCTCCCCTAAATCTCACTGCAGAATTATCAACGGCCCCGAGGTTCAATAACACCCTCTCCGCCCGTATGTGATTCCTAATTAGGACAGCTGTACCCCCACCTCGGCCGTTCTGCCTGTTCTGTCTAAAAACAGTATAACCATGTAAAACTAACACATGTCTAGCAGAAAGTCTGTGCTCAGCGAGCAAAAGAACGTCCGGTTTATGTTCGTCTACAAACAGTCGGAGATAGTGTCTGTTTTCAGGACACCATTTGGGTCTAGCAGATTAGATATCGGCTTTCTAGAACTTATGCCAGCAGCACCCTTAACCTGTTTAAAAGTCTTGGTGTTCACTTTTATCCCTATGACGTAGTTTGCCCAGTGCTCATTCAAACTGAACAATGGCTCCCTGTATTATTCGGTCAAGGTTCCGAATGTCAGCTCTCAGTATATTCTGCCGTCCGTACTCGGCCCTTTGGCAAATCCTCTTAAGTCCTTTTTCTCGCGGATGAAGCCAAGAATATTCGGATGAAGACTCCTGAGTCCCCTACCCCCGGGAGTAATCCTGGGAATAGAAGCCTCCCAGAAAACCGCGCTCATATTCTCTACACATCCATCGACCTCAGCGGTGGTCACATTGTGTCCAGTCGGCAATACACAGTCCTCTAATCTACCCTCAAGAATCCTATTAAACTGCCTAACATTCATCCTATCATAGTTAAATAATGTACGCTGTTCCGTCCGTGTCAGTTCGTCGCGGCAACCTCTACAGCCCTATGGTCAGAGAAACTACCCAACGTCCGTAGCCCACCGTAATTTCCCACTATGGAGATACTAGACGAGGCAATAAAGATATCGATAAAAGAATCAAGTACCCTATTGAGTTTCGTCGGCCCCGCAGTGGGGAAAATATCCATATCAGGACAACCTAAGAGGAAGTCGTGAAGACATGTACCATTTGGATTGAATTCGTTGCCGCCCCATGCTTGGCATTCAAGTCACCACCAGCCAGTACCTCCCCCTGCCTCGCAAGCAACAGAAGTGATTCAAGATCCGAATCTGTTAGCAAGCCTCGCGGGCGGAGGTACATGGGTATTACCGTGAGTGTTGTTCCGTCTTCTCCCCTAAATCTCACTGCAGAATTATCAACGGCCCCGAGGTTCAATAACACCCTCTCCGCCCGTATGTCATTCCTAATTAGGACAGCTGTACCCCCACCTCGGCCGTTCTGCCTGTTCTGTCTAAAAACAGTATAAACATGTAAAACTAACACATGTCTAGCAGAAAGTCTGTGCTCAGCGAGCAAAAGAACGTCCGGTTTATGTTCGTCTACAAACAGTCGGAGATAGTGTCTCTTATGTTTGGAAACGATAGAGTTGACATTAAGAAAAATTTATTTGATTGAATTAGACATCCAATCGAATAGAGAAAAGGAGCTCAAATATAGCCCTTGGCCTGTCCGCGCGATCCAGACAGTCGTACGTCTCTGCGAAGTCACCTATCTTGTCCGACAAGGTCTAGAAGCTCTTACCAAAGAATTCCATACATTCCTTGTTAAGAAAGTCCATACGTGTCGAGGACCCCTTCAGGGTGTTTCCATTCCCACCCGAAGGAACGGAAGGAGCATGAGAAATAGTTCTCCGTGTTCCGCCCGTTGACGAATTACCACGGAAAGGCCCAGCAGCAGCCGCGGGGTATGAAAAAGCACGGCGCATATCACTGGTCCGTGGTGGCAATTGTCTGGGAGTGTCAAGGTTCCCAGTCTTCCTGTCAGCCTTCTTTACCAGCAAGGACAGTCTTTTAGGACAATTCTTTGAGCCAGCAGTATGTCCGGCTGTATTGCAGTTGATACACTTAACCACATGAGTGACCTCACCGGAAGTGTCCATAGACTGCTGTGTATCCTTCTTGGAAGGAATGGTGTACTGGACACCGGCATGAGGTCCGTCACACTTGACCCACCTGCTTGGCATGCCACAGTTCGAAGAGACGTGTCCGAAACGCTGGCAGTTATGGCAGTTATAGGCCTTTCTTGACGTCCTTCTTAACGTTCACTACGCAATGTAGGAAACGTTTTAAGCCGTGAAGGCTCTTCAGGTCCGAGTCCCTGGATACATGGATGAGCCATTTAGCTCCATCCAGCTTCGCTACCTTTAAGACATTAAGGTTGAAATTGACGCCAGCCAATCCAGTCTTTACATCTTCCACTTCGTAGTCGTCTGACAGTCTGTCAATAACTACACTGTCCTGTGCCTTTAGTAGTGTACGTATAAAAAGCGTACTTTTGCTCCTTTAGGGTTTCTTTCATTTTCGAAAAAGCGTCCAGTTTCTCTGCGTTGAGATGCGTCACTGTCCTATTTATGACTTTGCACTTATAGTTACTGTGCCCTTGAAATATATTCATCTTCCTTGTCATATAAAATAACTGTTGCAATACTTAATTTAGTTTTCTTTTTGTCTTGTTTTGGTTGGTTCTTCCTTAATGTAGTTGTCGTTCCTTTGGGTACGGCTTCTTTTGGCTGTGTTTTCTTTTGCCCAGCGGTGAGCAAACATCCTTCTTTTGCTGTTGCACCGGCGGTGTGCTAACAGCTTGAGACGCCGGTGTTGCGCTCAAAACCTTAATCCGTGGCATCGGCGGAGTGCGTACGGCTGCCCCAGATGTCTGTGGCGTTGCCTCATCTTCTTCCATTTCGCTGTCTTCTTCATTAGAAGTCAGGCGTTCCTCGAGTTCTTCAATGCGTTTTTTAACAACGCATTCTCCTCGATCAATTTGTTGAAGTTGTTTACGAGAGTCTCGAATTCCAACTTCGATACCTGGCAGGTACTGACGTCCTATACCAGAATCCTAATCTTCGCAGAGCTAGGAAGGTCAGCCATCCAAGGTACAGCCAATATCTGCACGTGTCGGGTGTATTGTCTTTTTCCACTTTTTTATTGGTGGTACTTTATTACCCTTTCTACAGAATTCACGTTTGGGAAAACCCTTACACTTTTATTACACTACGCTTTATAAACACACTGTTAGCAGGTAACTACACTTTCCGCGGTTAAAAAACACGTCTCTGACAAATTATGGGTTGCTTGCTTGCTTTATTGAATTCGATGTCCTTAATGCAATATTTAAATGCGCTTAAGAGCTTATAGTATTTTTCTAGTACTATATATTCTAACGTTTATGTATTGTAGTTATACATACATTTCACTTATACTTGAAAATGCCAAATTAGTTGGTTTGGGATGATGAAGTGGACTGTAGATTATGTTCCCAGGTGGTTATGGTGTTCACTGCAAGGATACGTTTTTCAATAAATCTCGGAATATTGATCCACGAATGTATCACCAGGAAATGAAAATAGAATTAAGAAAGGATGGAAATCGTAAGGGTTTATTGCTTGATACGACTGTCAGACGACTACGAAGTGGAAGATGTAAAGACTGGATTGGCTGGCGTCAATTTCAACCTTAATGTCTTAAAGGTAGCGAAGCTGGATGGAGCTAAATGGCTCATCCTTCGAACTGTGACATGCCAAGCATGTGGGTCAAGTGTGACGGACCTTATGCCGGTGTCCAGTGCACCATCCCTTCCAAGAAGGATACACAGCAGGCTATGGACACTTCCGGTGAGGTCACTCATGTGGTTAAGTGTATCAACTGCAATACAGCCGGACATACTGCTGGCTCAAAGAATTGTCCTAAAAGACTGTCTTTGCTGGTAAAGAAGTCTGACAGGAAGACTGGGAACTCTGACACTCCCAGACAATTGCCACCACGGACCGGTGATATGCGCCGTGCTTTTTCATACGCCGCGGCTGCTGCTGGGCCTTCCCGTGGTAATTCGTCAACGGGCGGAACACGGAGAACTATTTCTCATGCTCCCTCCGTTCCTTCGGGTGGGAATGGAAACACACTGAAGGGGTCCTCGACACGTATGGACTTTCTTAACAAGGAATGTATGGAATTCCTTGGTAAGAGCTTCTAGACCTTGTCGGACAAGATAGGTGACTTCGCAGAGACGTACGACTGTCTGGATCGCGCGGACTGGCCAAGGGCTATATTTGAGCTCCTTTTCTCTATTCGATTGGATGTCTAATTCAATCAAATAAATTTTTCTTAATGTCAACTCTATCGTTTCCAAACATAAGAGACACTATCTCCGACTGTTTGTAGACGAACATAAACCGGACGTTCTTTTGCTCGCTGAGCACAGACTTTCTGCTAGACATGTGTTAGTTTTACATGGTTATACTGTTTTTAGACAGAACAGGCCTAATTAGGAATGACATACGGGCGGAGAGGGTGTTATTGAACCTCGGGGCCGTTGATAATTCTGCAGTGAGATTTAGGGGAGAAGACGGAACAACACTCACGGTAATACCCATGTACCTCCGCCCGCGAGGCTTGCTAACAGATTCGGATCTTGAATCACTTCTGTTGCTTGCGCGGCAGGGGGAGGTACTGGCTGGTGGTGACTTGAATGCCAAGCATCCTTACTGGGGTGGCAACGAATTCAATCCAAATGGTACATGTCTTCACGACTAGGTTGTCCTGATATGGATATTTTCCCCACTGCGGGGCCGACGAAACTCAATAGGGTACTTGATTCTTTTATCGATATCTTTATTGCCTCGTCTAGTATCTCCATAGTGGGAAATTACGGTGGGCTACGGACGTTGGGTAGTTTCTCTGACCATAGGGCTGTAGAGGTTGCCGCGACGAACTGACACGGACGGAACAGCGTACATTATTTAACTATGATAGGATGAATGTTAGGCAGTTTAATAGGATTCTTGAGGGTAGATTAGAGGACTGTGTATTGCCGACTGGACACAATGTGACCACCGCTGAGGTCGATGGATGTGTAGAGAATATGAGCGCGGTTTTCTGGGAGGCTTCTATTCCCAGGATTACTCCCGGGGGTAGGGGACTCAGGAGTCTTCATCCTCATATTCTTGGCTTCATCCGCGAGAAAAAAGACTTAAGAGGATTTGCCAAAGGACCGACCACGGACGGCAGAATATACTGAGAGCTGACATTCGGAACCTTGACCGAATAATACAGGGAGCCATTGTTCAGTTTGAATGAGCACTGGGCAAACTACCTCATAGGGATAAAAGTGAACACCAAGACTTTTAAACAGGTTAAGGGTGCTGCTGGCATAAGTTCTAGAAAGCCGATATCTAATCTGCTAGACCCAAATGGTGTCCTGAAAACAGATGACGATGGTAAGGCTAATCTTCTAGCCGGTGGTCTACAGTGTGTTCTGCCCGATCAACTCTCTACCACAGCTCCTTTTGAGGTAGCTGTTAGGGCTAGAGTGATGGACTTGGAACTCCGCTGGTGGAATTTTCATCTGACATTTGCGCAGATGGTTCATCCAGAGGGGACGACGACAGGTGCACAAGATGTTCATGTACGGTTTTGGGGGCAACACTTGTAGGATAGTCGCAAATTTTTTAAGGGATCGAACATTTAGAATGAAAGTAAGGGACAGTAGGTAGACAGTAGTAGCAGGTGTACCACAGGGCTCATTACTTGGACCTGTACTCTACAACATATTTGTAAGTGATATCCGGTAGATGCGGGCACATATGCTCGGCTTAGAATCATCAAATGACTAAAAATAATGAAAGGCTAAAGTCTTTTCGTTCCGACTATATGGTACCCTCCAAGATTCTTAATCGAAACAGTTTGGATTGTATCATGTAAATGTTTTTTCAGCTCTGTACCATATAGTGGAAGCGGATGTTAATATCCGTCTGATTACACATTTATAGATTAAATATGTATTTCTTAGACTTAAAGTTGACCGTCTGTTTAGAAAAGGCCATAAGGCTCTAAATGCTTTTATATATTTTTGACAGGAAGTTACTCCTAGATATATGACTTAGTTTTCAAGCCCAGAAAAAAGAGAAACCCGAAGAAGTGAGATGCTCATCTTGAGATTCGGAAGTAGTGAAAATTGGAATCTTCTCCAATGAATTTAACATGGAGTTGTCATAGGATGTCCTTTATTTTAAAAGACATAAAAGTTATTTTAAAGTAGTTGCAAAGGGAACCAATTTTAGGGATACACGTATAATAAAGGGATTTTTCAAAATTTGTAATTTTAAGGGGCTAAAATGGGAAAAAGGGACCAAAATGGTACCAACCAAATGGCCGCAGATAGAATCATGAAATTCGGTTCATACATTCTTATGATTGCATAGACGCGTAAAATAGAAAGATTTTCAAAAGGATTTTTCCATATTCGTACTTTTAAGAGGTAAAAGGCCTAGAGGGCTAAACATAGTACCAAGCAAACGGATGCACCTAGAATAATGAAATTCTGTGCATACACTCCTCTGATTGCGTAGACACGTAAAGAGATTTTTGAAATTCGTACTTTTAAGTGGGGCATTAAATGGAAAAAAGGGATAAAAATGTACCTTTCAGACGACAACGGCTAGAAACACGATATTCAATGTTCATTTCTCTAATTGAATGGATACAAATTGTAAAAGTATTTTATCCCAATTCGTACTTTTAAATGTGAATAGAGGGATAAAAATGATAACAACCAAACTGCTGCACCTAGAATAATGAAATTCGTTTTCCTCTGATAGCGTTGTCACGTAAAACAAACCGATTTTTCGAAATTCGTACGTTTATGGGGTAAAATTGAAAAAGTGGATAAAAATTGTACCAACCAAATAGCCTCAGCTAGAGTCATTAAATTCGGAGTATACATCCCTCTGACTGCGTAGACACGAAAAATAAAAAGTTTTTTCCAAAAGGGAACAAAGGGATAAAAATGGTACCGACTAAACGGCTACAGCTAAAAAGATGAAATTTGGTAAAAATAAAGTGATTTTTTAAGTGGGTAATATGGAAAAATGGGTTAAAAATGGTATAAACCAAATGACCGCATCTAGAATCAGGGAATTCGGTATATGCAGTCGGAATTCATCCGACTGCATAGATTCGCAAAATGAAAAGATTTTTTGGTATAATCATGAAGATATGTTATCTTGCTCTCTTTACGTGAAAGATAATGGATTTTCAAAATGTGTACTTTATGAATTATAATAGAATAGAAATACAATAAACCAAACTGCTGAAAATGCAACCACTGGCCCCCGATATTAAGTGTATTTAAGCTTTTTTGAAGATTGCTGCCTTATATCTACTTTTTGAATTGATTTGAAGTATTCTTTCGTTATATATAGTATAAACACATTGGTAGCCTTGCCTTAAAAGCGTGGTTAAAAAATAAAATTTTATGTATATTTATATTTTTTCAATATTTTTATTCGTGCATATAGCAAAACCAAAAAAATAACCATAAAAATTAGCATTTTCCTGTAATCTTGCTGCTCTTCTACGAAAATCAACAGCCTCTGTGTAATGCAATCCATGGTGGAGGGTATATAAAGTTCGACCCGGCCGAACTTAACCCCGTTTTTATTTGTTTTTATTTCTACAGCTGTAGTTTACGGATCATCTGCTTTTAGGTTTTCAGCAATGGTATTTACCTCACAAATAATCGAATGGTAATATTCCGTAAGCTCGTGTGATTTGTAGAACGTATCGGTAAGTAAGTCAGTTTTTTCAATATCAGTATTTAGTTTTGAAATACCGTTCATAAGGTGCGAAATTTTATTATACATCTTAAAGATCTTCAATAAGCATTTGTTCCCATGATTCATATGCTCCAGGATATTTGGCCACCCTTTATTTTTAATTTTGTTAAATATGCTGTTACAGCAGACAATTATAGAGCTTTCCACTGATAGAAAAACCGTCATAACCATTATGTATTCCGACATCACTTTAATGTCAAGTGTCATTATTTTTGAACACGCGACACTTATCATTGATGCTATGTCAACCGTTACATCAACTGGTCATCATGCCATCCGGACAATGACATTATTGTGTCACAACCCGAATGACATCTTACATATCACTGATGACAATTATCATTATTTTAGAACCCATGACACTTGACATTAGTGGAATGTCACATTGTCATCCAGACCAAAAAAATGTGTCATTAATGAAACTCCATAAATATACCGATTACTTTCTGTTATTACATCAAAGAAGCATAGTAACCTTATTTATAACGAGAAAATACAGTTGATACATTACAAAATTTCACTTGTTTTATTAAAATAAAAAAATATAGCACTTCAATAGTTCAGGTAACAAAAATATAGTACTACTATACTTCATGTAACAAAAAAAAAAACATCTTTTTTTTAAACTATGGTATAACTAAGTCAGTATTTAGATAACTCATTTATCAAAAGGCAAACTTTAGATATTTTTATACCCTACACCACTTCGTGGTCTAGGGTATTATAAGTTAGTTTCGCGCCAAATGTTTGTAACACAAAGAAATAATCGAGCTAGACCCACCTTTAAGTATACCGATCGGCTTAGAATCACCAGCTGAGTCGATTTAACGATGTCTGTCTGTCCGTCTGTACGTCCGTCCGTCCGTCTGCTGTCCATCTAAGCTTGTTCGCACTCTACAGGTCGCAATTGTTGTCCGATTGTCATGAAACTTGGCAGAAGTTATTTTTTCTGGCCAAGGACCATCGGTATTGGAGGATATCGGTTAAGATTTAGATATAGCCCCCATACAAATCTCGCTAACCATTTGACATTTTCCGCTCTAGAAACGACATATTGTACCCAATTTTCTTTAAATTTTGCAGAACATCTTATAATCCAACTAGAAACACGTATGCAAAAATTGGGTAAGATCGGTTCAGATTTAGATATAGCCCCCATACAAATGTCGCTCCCGATTTGACATTTTCCGCTCTAGAAACGACATATTGTACCCGATTTTCTTTAAATTTTGCAGAACATCTTATAATCCAACTAGAAACACGTATGCAAAAATTGGGTAAGATCGGTTCAGATTTAGATATAGCCCCCATACAAATGTCGCTCCCGATTTGACATTTTCCGCTCTAGAAACGACATATTGTACCCGATTTTCTTTAAATTTTGCAGAACATCTTATAATCCAACTAGAAACACGTATGCAAAAATTGGGTAAGATCGGTTCAGATTTAGATATAGCCCCCATACAAATGTCGCTCCCGATTTGACATTTTCCGCTCTAGAAACGACCGATTTTCCGATTTCTTTGAATTTTGTAGAACATCTTATAATCCAACTAGAAACACGTATGCAAAAATTGGGTAAGATCGGTTCAGATTTAGATATAGCCCCCATACAAATGTCGCTCCCGATTTGACATTTTCCGCTCTAGAAACGACATATTGTACCCGATTTTCTTTAAATTTTGCAGAACATCTTATAATCCAACTAGAAACACGTATGCAAAAATTGGGTTAGATCGGTTCAGATTTAGATATAGCCCCCATACAAATGTCGCTCCCGATTTGACATTTTCCGCTCTGGAAACCACATATTGTACCCGATTTTCTTTCAAATTGGCACAACATCTTATAATCCAACTAGAAACACCTATGCAGAAATTGGGTAAGATCGGTTCAGATTTAGATATAGCCCCAATAATGTCGCTCCCGATTTCACTTTTTCCGCTTTAGAAACCATATTTTACCCGATTTTCTTTAAATTTGGCACAACATTTTATAATCGAACTAGAAACACTTATGCTGAAACTGGGTAAGATCGGTTCAGATTTAGATATAGCCCCCATACAAATGTCACTCCCTCCGCTCTAGAAACCACATCTTGCACCCGATTTTCTTTAAATTTGGCACAACATCTTATAATCTAACTTGAAACACCTATGCTGAAAGTGGGTATGATCGATCTTTTTTACCGAATTGAATTGTAATGAGATAGAAAGTCCGTCCGTCTTTAGCCTTTCGTTACTTGTTTGGGAGATGCCCGTATGTCCATACTTTGGTATAACCCAAATGGGGCCCCATTCTGATCTATTACAGCTCTAGCAACTACATCTTACATCGGATCTTTATCAAATTTTGCAGATCATGGTATTTTTCAACCAGGAATACCTACCGTGAATGAGAAATATATAGATCCATGTTTTGGACCAGGCCCAAAATGTAGTTATAGGCCCCCTTTTGAAATGTCGGTCCAATTCATCCTATTACTACTGCATAATTTGTATTTGTCTGTCGGATAATTGGATCAATTACCATATTATTAACCATATTCGTTAAATATGACTAAAGATGAATTTATAGTAAAATTTATACTGTATAATTTATATGAACTACATAAAATTGCTCCCATGAAATAAATGGGTTTAGTAATCAAAGCGAGGTACATACGCAGGGAGTGGTGTAGGGTATTATATAGTCGGCCCCGCCCGACTTTAGCCTTTCCTTACTTGTTTCAGTTGTATTGTCAAAGCCATAAAAAAACTGTTCTATAAATAGCCACATTGGACTACATGCACGTGGATACTCGACGTTAAATAAATGAAACGTCTTAAAACAAATATCGAGTGCTCTGATAAATGTATTGAAAGGCAGCAATTGTCCATCTAAATACAAAAAATATTTGGAAGCTTTAAGGACTACATTGGACTACATGCACGTGGATACTCGACGTTAAATAAATGAAACGTCTTAAAACAAATATCGAGTGCTCTGATGATTTAGATATAGCCCCCATACAAATGTCGCTCCCGATTTGACATTTTCCGCTCTGGAAACCACATATTGTACCCGATTTTCTTTCAAATTGGCACAACATCTTATAATCCAACTAGAAACACCTATGCAGAAATTGGGTAAGATCGGTTCAGATTTAGATATAGCCCCAATAATGTCGCTCCCGATTTCACTTTTGCCGCTTTAGAAACCATATTTTACCCGATTTTCTTTAAATTTGGCACAACATTTTATAATCGAACTAGAAACACTTATGCTGAAACTGGGTAAGATCGGTTCAGATTTAGATATAGCCCCCATACAAATGTCACTCCCTCCGCTCTAGAAACCACATCTTGCACCCGATTTTCTTTAAATTTGTCACAACATCTTATAATCTAACTTGAAACACCTATGCTGAAAGTGGGCATGATCGATCTTTTTTACCGAATTGAATTGTAATGAGATAGAAAGTCCGTCCGTCTTTAGCCTTTCGTTACTTGTTTGGGAGATGCCCATATGTCCATACTTTGGTATAACCCAAATGGGGCCCCATTCTGATCTATTACAGCTCTAGAAACTACATCTTACATCGGATCTTTATCAAATTTTGCAGATCATGCTATTTTTCAACCAGGAATACCTACCGTGAATGAGAAATATATAGATCCATGTTTTGGACCAGGCCCAAAATGTAGTTATAGGCCCCCTTTTGAAATGTCGGTGCAATTCATCCTATTACTACTGCATAATTTGTATTTGTCTGTCGGATAATTGGATCAATTACCATATTATTAACCATATTCGTTAAATATGACTAAAGATGAATTTATAGTAAAATTTATACTGTATAATTTATATGAACTACATAAAATTGCTCCCATGAAATAAATGGGTTTAGTAATCAAAGCGAGGTACATACGCAGGGAGTGGTGTAGGGTATTATATAGTCGGCCCCGCCCGACTTTAGCCTTTCCTTACTTGTTTCAGTTGTATTGTCAAAGCCATAAAAAACTGTTCTATAAATAGCCACATTGGACTACATGCACGTGGATACTCGACGTTAAATAAATGAAACGTCTTAAAACAAATATCGAGTGCTCTGATAAATGTATTGAAAGGCAGCAATTGTCCATCTAAATACAAAAAATATTTGGAAGCTTTAAGGGATTTAACTTCTCATAAACCTAAAATAAATGGCTGTACGAGTTTCTTTTATTTATATAACTTCGATATGTGATTGTCTAATGACTGCATTGTCTCGTTTATAAATGAGAAGGAGTCCTGCGAATCTCTTACGGTAAAATTTTAGTACACCTTTTTCCATCAATCTCAGCACGGATACCTTTCCGCGTTTGAAATAAGACGTTGTGGAGACACCATAACAGTTTTAGCTGAGTATTATCGGTATATAAAAAGTAAATTGGAGTGAAATTAATTTGTTGATTACACTAGTCAACAGTCAAAATGTACTCGGGATGCGATAATTTTTTCTGTGTAGATAACCTTGACATGAGCTCGAAAAACGCAATAAAATTTTTTTTTTTCGTTTGGTTTTTTTTATTTTTTTTTTTTTAAATTTAAAAAAATTTTTTTTGGTTAATTTGTTTCGTCCGGCATAACTCGGGAACCACTAGCCCGATTTAATTGAATTAAATTTTAAAAAATTTAAAATTACAATTCCCTTAATCTGTTCATATATTGTTTTCCTATACAAGCAACAGTTTCCAAGTTAAAAATGAATATATAAAGGAAAAAACTTATTTTTTGCCTAAAGATTTTTTTTTTTTTTTTAAAATCCATAAAAAATCCAAAATGAAAAAAAATGTCAAATCTTATTACTTTTACGTAAAGTCACATAACCTATGAGCAAAATGAGACAAAGATCATGAAAATCGATGCACGCGTTTCGCTTTTATTCGCAATTGAGTAAAGGTATGAATTTCAAAAATTTGCTCGACATATGCACAACTTTGTCTATGGTAAGGTTTTTTCTTTTTTTTTATTCTCAGAATTAACAAAACGGAATAAACAAAGGGTTATTTAATTTTTATGATTGCGTAAGCAAAGTAATAAACGCTAATAAATGTGCGTGAACAATTAAAAGGAAAAAAGGAAAGGGGACTTTTTTAATTATTTGGGTTTTCCGTTGGCTACCTGTATGATTTTTTTACAGAAATGCAACCCACATTTAAGGGTGGTCATTATTCGGAAAATTTAAGACTCACACATGGTGAAACAGGTATGTAGCCACCGTAAAAAAATATGCACCCATTTATAAGTACCTGTCAGTAAAATACTAAACAATACACAGTATAAATAGGTCTTCATTGATCGATTTTACTCATTCAACAAGTGTCGACGAACGCGATAGTTAAAATGAGCAAACGTTCGCGAGGATTTGAATGCAATACCAATCCAAGTAATTTTTGTTACATGTGCGGAGAATACGTTTCTGAAAAAAACAAGCGTTGTTTTTCACCTAAATTGAGAGATTCATTTGAAGAGAGCTTCAATTTAAAGGTCTCAAACATAGATGAGCGGTGGACACCAAGTGCTCTATGTCCAAGGTGCTACGTACAGCTAGCTGACTCAAGGTAAGTGTAGATTACGAAATTCAAGAACATATATAACTTATTATTGAAATTCTTTCAGACGACAGCCGAGAATCATCATGCCAATGCTTTGGAGAGCTCCGCTTTGCCATGTAACAGATTGCTACTTCTGTCTTAGCAAAAAAACAGGCGTGGGAAAAAATATACGATGGACTTACGCTGCTGTTTCAACAGTGAATTTTCCAGTGCCATTTTCCGAAGAACCAGTGGACCCGCAACCGTCCGTTTCAAGATGGGCATCTAATAAAGAGGCGATACATCCAACATCAGATCCGGAGACAGTAGAAACCACATCAGAATGCGAGTCAACATATACATTGCATGGAGGTCAACGCTTATGTTCCCAAGCAGAACTGAGCGATTGGGTTAGAGAATTGAAACTCTCCAAGGAAGATGCAGAGTTGCATGCATCGCGCATGCAACAGTTCGGATTCTTGGCTCCTGGTGTGGTGACAACAATCTACAGGAAGCGTCATGAACCATACGCAAGGTACTACACAAAAAAGACAACATCTGTTTTTGTAAGGACATTCCCGGATTATTTGGTGAACTCGGGTACTCTTACGATCCAGGAGAGTGGCGTCTTTTCATCGACAGCAACAAGCAGAGCCTTAAAGCAATTTTACTGCACAACGGCAACGAGAAACCTTCGATTCCAATTGCTCATGCCGTTGACACCAAGGAAACATACGAAGTCATGGACAATCTACTAAAGTGCCTTAACTATGAGAGGCACGATTGGAAAGTTTGTGCCGACCTTAAGGTTATCGGTATCCTTTGTGGATTACATGGTCGATTCACAAAGTACTGTTGTTTTCTCTGCCTTTGGGACAGCCGCGATCGTCAACATCATTACACCAGGAGGAGTTGGACAGAAAGAGTTAACTTCATCCCCGGCAGCGACAACGTTAAATATACACCACTCATAAAAAAGGAAAATGTTTTTCTCCCACCTCTTCACATAAAGCTCGGACTCATAAAAAACTTCGTGAAAGCTATCAACAAAGATGGCGAAGCGTTCGCCTATTTAAAAACCATTTTTCCTCACCTTTCATCGGCAAAGATTAAGGAAGGCGTTTTCGACGGTCCGCAAATTAAAAAGTTGTTGCAAGACCAACAGTTTGAGCACATTTTATCACCAAATGAAGCTGCAGCTTGGAACTCATTTCGGAAAATTGTTTCCGGATTTCTTGGAAACAACAAAAGCTCAAATTACAGAGAGATCGTCGAACAACTACTCCAAAATTATAAAAAAATTAGAGCAAATATGTCGCTTAAGATACATTTTCTACACTCGCACTTGGACTTCTTTCCGGACAACCTGGGCGATGTGAGTGACGAGCATGGTGAGCGTTTTCATCAGCAAATGAAAGAAATTTAGCACCGATACCAAGGATTTTGGAACGAAGCTATGATGGGGGACTATATCTGGTTCCTGATAAGAGAAACAGACCCACAACAATATAATTATTTTTAATTTGAAGGTTTTTATTTTTGTGTTTAGATATTTTTTTTAAACTTTTTTATAATAAATTAATGTTGATATCCTTAGGATAATTTCTTGTACATATATCGAATTGTTTTTTAATTTAAAGTCATATATTTTTGTCACCCAACAAATTTTAATTTTTTTTGTAATAAAAAAGAAAAAACCTTACCATAGACAAAGTTGTGCATATGTCGAGCAAATTTTTGAAATTCATACCTTTACTCAATTGCGAATAAAAGCGAAACGCGTGCATCGATTTTCATGATCTTTGTCTAATTTTGCTCATAGGTTATGTGACTTTACGTAAAAGTAATAAGATTTGACATTTTTTTTCATTTTGGATTTTTTATGGATTTAAAAAAAAATTTAAATCTTTAGGCAAAAAATAAGTTTTTTCCTTTATATATTCATTTTTAACTTGGAAACTGTTGCTTGTATAGGAAAACAATATATGAACAGATTAAGGGAATTGTAATTTTAATAATTGTAATTTTTTAAAATTTAATTCAATTAAATCGGGCTAGTGGTTCCCGAGTTATGCCGGACGAAACAAATTAACTAAAAAAAAATTTTTAAAATTTAAAAAAAAAAAAATAAAACAAAAACCAAACGAAAAAAAAAATTTTTATTGCGTTTTTCGATCTCATGTCAAGGTTATCTACACAGAAAAAATTATCGCATCCGGAGTACATGAAATTTTTTTCATTTTGTTGAGTAGTGTTATTTAACATTACATAATTACCATTTTCCAAATCTTCAGTCTGAATGGAATCCATGCACAGTTTAAAGCTTCGATCTCGAATTTGTCATCTACCTTTTAGGTACTTGTAAAGCTTAACTAACTTTTCTTCCAATCCATCACTGTGGCGGCATTTTCGTGCATTCTCAGAAAATCGTCCTCCATGAGCATCTTTTTGACTCGATATTGCGTTTTGTGGCTCTTAAATTTACGAGTTAACTCACCTGCAAAATTGGAAATTTTTGAATATACATTTTTATCAAACTTTTTGCTATATACACAAAAAAGTGACACAAGCGGCTCTATTATTAAATTCAACATATTTTCACAAATATTTTCTGCATCACTTCTTGCGAAATTGCCCCATTTGGGTTATACCAAAGTATGGACATATGGGCATCTCCCAAACATGTAAAGAAAGGCTAAAGACGGACGGACTTTCTATCTCATTACAATTCAATTCGGTAAAAAAGATCGATCATACCCACTTTCAGCATAGGTGTTTCAAGTTAGATTATAAGATGTTGTGCCAAATTAAAAGAAAATCGGGTGCAAGATGTGGTTTATAGAGCGGAGGGAGTGACATTTGTATGGGGGCTATATCTAAATCTGAACCGATCTTACCCAGTTTCAGCATAAGTGTTTCTAGTTCGATTATAAAATGTTGTGCCAAATTTAAAGAAAATCGGGTAAAATATGGTTTCTAAAGCGGAAAAAGTGAAATCGGGAGCGACATTATTGGGGCTATATCTAAATCTGAACCGATCTTACCCAATTTCTGCATAGGTGTTTCTAGTTGGATTATAAGATGTTGTGCAATTCGGGTACAATATGTGGTTTCCAGAGCGGAAATGTCAAATAGGGAGCGACATTTGTATGGGGGCTATGTCTAAATCTGAACCGATCTTACCCAATTTTTGCATACGTGTTTCTAGTTGGATTATAAGATGTTCTGCAAAATTTAAAGAAAATCGGGTACAATATGTCGTTTCTAGAGCGGAAAATGTCAAATCGGGAGCGACATTTGTATGGGGGCTATATCTAAATCTGAACCGATCTTACCCAATTTTTGCATACGTGTTTCTAGTTGGATTATAAGATGTTCTGCAAAATTTAAAGAAAATCGGGTACAATATGTCGTTTCTAGAGCGGAAAATGTCAAATATGTTCTGCAAAATTTAAAGAAAATCGGGTACAATATGTCGTTTCTAGAGCGGAAAATGTCAAATATGGGAGCGACATTTGTATGGGGGCTATATCTAAATCTGAACCGATCTTACCCAATTTTTGCATACGTGTTTCTAGTTGGATTATAAGATGTTCTGCAAAATTAAAAGAAAATCGGGTACAATATGTAGTTTCTAGAGCGGAAAATGTCAAATGGTTAGCGAGATTTGTATGGGGGCTATATCTAAATCTGAACCGATTTCCTCCAAATTCAATACCGATGGTCCTTGGCCAGAAAAAATAACTTCTGCCAAGTTTCATGACAATCGGGCAACAATTGCGACCAGTAGAGAGAACAAGCTTAGATGTACAGCAGACGGACGGACGGACGGACAGACAGACATCGTTAAATCGACTCAGCTGGTGATTCTAAGCCGATCGGTATACTTAAAGGTGGGTCTAGCTCGATTATTTCTTTGTGTTACAAACATTTGGCGCGAAACTAACTTATAATACCCTAGACCACGAAGTGGTGTTCTCTTATTACGCGTCAACTTTCTCTCTTGTCCTCGTTGATATTTTTCATAATTTGTATGACAATTTGTCAACATTTCTATATAAAGTGTCATTTTCTCAGTATGTTTACATGCTTTGCATGAACTTGCATGCGATATGCTTACATAGCTTTTTTGCATTTTGATTTCTTATGGCATTGTTGTCATGTTGAGAATCGTAACTATGTCTTGTCTGTTCTATTTTATTTTTTCTGCATTTTTGGTTCTGCCTTTACATCAATAATCATATTGATAACAAGTATCATCACTGCTCCTTGTTTTAATATTTCTTCTTAATTTCAGAATATTAATTATACATTTGCTACTATGTGGTTTCCAGAGCGGAAAATGTCAAATCGGGAGCGACATTTGTATGGGGGCTATATCTAAATCTGAACCGATCTTACCCAATTTTTGCATACGTGTTTCTAGTTGGATTATAAGATGTTCTGCAAAATTCAAAGAAAATCGGGTACAATATGTCGTTTCTAGAGCGGAAAATGTCAAATCGGTAGCGACATTTGTATGGGGGCTATATCTAAATCTGAACCGATCTTACCCAATTTTTGCATACGTGTTTCTAGTTGGATTATAAGATGTTCTGCAAAATTTAAAGAAAATCGGGTACAATATGTCTTGTCTGTTCTATTTTATTTTTTCTGCATTTTTGGTTCTGCCTTTACATCAATAACACTACTCAACAAATTGAAAAAAATTTCATGTACTCCGGATGCGATAATTTTTTCTGTGTAGATAACCTTTACATGAGCTCGAAAAACGCAATAAATTTTTTTTTTTCGTTTGGTTTTTTTTTATTATTTTTTTTTAAATTTAAAAAAATTTTTTTTTGGTTAATTTGTTTCGTCCGGCATAACTCGGGAACCACTAGCCCGATTTAATTGAATTAAATTTTAAAAAATTTAAAATTACAATTCCCTTAATCTGTTCATATATTGTTTTCCTATACAAGCAACAGTTTCCAAGTTAAAAATGAATATATAAAGGAAAAAACTTATTTTTTGCCTAAAGATTTAATTTTTTTTTTTTTTAAATCCATAAAAAATCCAAAATGAAAAAAAAATTTCAAATCTTATTACTTTTACGTAAAGTCACATAACCTATGAGCAAAATGAGACAAAGATCATGAAAATCGATGCACGCGTTTCGCTTTTATTCGCAATTGAGTAAAGGTATGAATTTCAAAAATTTAAAAAATTTTTTTTTGGTTAATTTGTTTCGTCCGGCATAACTCGGGAACCACTAGCCCGATTTAATTGAATTAAATTTTAAAAAATTTAAAATTACAATTCCCTTAATCTGTTCATATATTGTTTTCCTATACAAGCAACAGTTTCCAAGTTAAAAATGAATATATAAAGGAAAAAAACTTATTTTTTGCCTAAAGATTTAAATTTTTTTTTTTTTAATCCATAAAAAATCCAAAATGAAAAAAAATGTCAAATCTTATTACTTTTACGTAAAGTCACATAACCTATGAGCAAAATGAGACAAAGATCATGAAAATCGATGCACGCGTTTCGCTTTTATTCGCAATTGAGTAAAGGTATGAATTTCAAAAATTTGCTCGACATATGCACAACTTTGTCTATGGTAAGGTTTTTTCTTTTTTTTGATTCTCAGAATTAACAAAACGGAATAAACAAAGGGTTATTTAATTTTTATGATTGCGTAAGCAAAGTAATAAACGCTAATAAATGTGCGTGAACAATTAAAAGGAAAAAAGGAAAGGGGACTTTTTTAATTATTTGGGTTTTCCGTTGGCTACCTGTATGATTTTTTTACAGAAATGCAACCCACATTTAAGGGTGGTCATTATTCGGAAAATTTAAGACTCACACATGGTGAAACAGGTATGTAGCCACCGTAAAAAAATATACACCCATTTATAAGTACCTGTCAGTAAAATACTAAACAATACACAGTATAAATAGGTCTTCATTGATCGATTTTACTCATTCAACAAGTGTCGACGAACGCGATAGTTAAAATGAGCAAACGTTCGCGAGGATTTGAATGCAATACCAATCCAAGTAATTTTTGTTACATGTGCGGAGAATACGTTTCTGAAAAAAAAACAAGCGTTGTTTTTCACCTAAATTGAGAGATTCATTTGAAGAGAGCTTCAATTTAAAGGTCTCAAACATAGATGAGCGGTGGACACCAAGTGCTCTATGTCCAAGGTGCTACGTACAGCTAGCTGACTCAAGGTAAGTGTAGATTACGAAATTCAAGAACATATATAACTTATTATTGAAATTCTTTCAGACGACAGCCGAGAATCATCATGCCAATGCTTTGGAGAGCTCCGCTTTGCCATGTAACAGATTGCTACTTCTGTCTTAGCAAAAAAACAGGCGTGGGAAAAAATATACGATGGACTTACGCTGCTGTTTCAACAGTGAATTTTCCAGTGCCATTTTCCGAAGAACCAGTGGACCCGCAACCGTCCGTTTCAAGATGGGCATCTAATAATGAGGCGATACATCCAACATCAGATCCGGAGACAGTAGAAACCACATCAGAATGCGAGTCAACATATACATTGCATGGAGGTCAACGCTTATGTTCCCAAGCAGAACTGAACGATTGGGTTAGAGAATTGAAACTCTCCAAGGAAGATGCAGAGTTGCATGCATCGCGCATGCAACAGTTCGGTTTCTTGGCTCCTGGTGTGGTGACAACAATCTACAGGAAGCGTCATGAACCATACGCAAGGTACTACACAAAAAAAGACAACATCTGTTTTTGTAAGGACATTCCCGGATTATTTGGTGAACTCGGGTACTCTTACGATCCAGGAGAGTGGCGTCTTTTCATCGACAGCAACAAGCAGAGCCTTAAAGCAATTTTACTGCACAACGGCAACGAGAAACCTTCGATTCCAATTGCTCATGTCGTTGACACCAAGGAAACATACGAAGTCATGGACAATCTACTAAAGTGCCTTACCTATGAGAGGCACGATTGGAAAGTTTGTGCCGACCTTAAGGTTATCGGTATCCTTTGTGGATTACAAGGTGGATTCACAAAGTACTGTTGTTTTCTCTGCCTTTGGGACAGCCGCGATCGTCAACATCATTACACCAGGAGGAGTTGGACAGAAAGAGTTAACTTCATCCCCGGCAGCGACAACGTGAAATATACACCACTCATAAGAAAGGAAAATGTTTTTCTCCCACCTCTTCACATAAAGCTCGGACTCATAAAAAACTTCGTGAAAGCTATCAACAAAGATGGCGAAGCGTTCGCCTATTTAAAAACCATTTTTCCTCACCTTTCATCGGCAAAGATAAAGGAAGGCGTTTTCGACGGTCCGCAAATTAAAAAGTTGTTGCAAGACCAACAGTTTGAGCACATTTTATCACCAAATGAAGCTGCAGCTTGGAACTCATTTCGGCAAATTGTTTCCGGATTTCTTGGAAACAACAAAAGCTCAAATTACAGAGAGATCGTCGAACAACTACTCCAAAATTATAAAAAAATTAGAGCAAATATGTCGCTTAAGATACATTTTCTACACTCGCACTTGGACTTCTTTCCGGACAACCTGGGCGATGTGAGTGACGAGCATGGCGCACATGTAACAAAAATTACTTGGATTGGTATTGCATTCAAATCCTCGCGAACGTTTGCTCATTTTAACTATCGCGTTCGTCGACACTTGTTGAATGAGTAAAATCGATCAATGAAGACCTATTTATACTGTGTATTGTTTAGTATTTTACTGACAGGTACTTATAAATGGGTGTATATTTTTTTACGGTGGCTACATACCTGTTTCACCATGTGTGAGTCTTAAATTTTCCGAATAATGACCACCCTTAAATGTGGGTTGCATTTCTGTAAAAAAATCATACAGGTAGCCAACGGAAAACCCAAATAATTAAAAAAGTCCCCTTTCCTTTTTTCCTTTTAATTGTTCACGCACATTTATTAGCGTTTATTACTTTGCTTACACAATCATAAAAATTAAATAACCCTTTGTTTATTCCGTTTTGTTAATTCTGAGAATCAAAAAAAAAGAAAAAACCTTACCATAGACAAAGTTGTGCATATGTCGAGCAAATTTTTGAAATTCATACCTTTACTCAATTGCGAATAAAAGCGAAACGCGTGCATCGATTTTCATGATCTTTGTCTCATTTTGCTCATAGGTTATGTGACTTTACGTAAAAGTAATAAGATTTGACATTTTTTTTCATTTTGGATTTTTATGGATTTAAAAAAAAAAAAAAAAATTAAATCTTTAGGCAAAAAATAAGTTTTTTCCTTTATATATTCATTTTTAACTTGGAAACTGTTGCTTGTATAGGAAAACAATATATGAACAGATTAAGGGAATTGTAATTTTAAATTTTTTAAAATTTAATTCAATTAAATCGGGCTAGTGGTTCCCGAGTTATGCCGGACGAAACAAATTAACCAAAAAAAAAATTTAAAATTTTTGAAATTCATACCTTTACTCAATTGCGAATAAAAGCGAAACGCGTGCATCGATTTTCATGATCTTTGTCTCATTTTGCTCATAGGTTATGTGACTTTACGTAAAAGTAATAAGATTTGACATTTTTTTTTCATTTTGGATTTTTTATGGATTAAAAAAAAAAAAAAATTAAATCTTTAGGCAAAAAATAAGTTTTTTCCTTTATATATTCATTTTTAACTTGGAAACTGTTGCTTGTATAGGAAAACAATATATGAACAGATTAAGGGAATTGTAATTTTAAATTTTTTAAAATTTAATTCAATTAAATCGGGCTAGTGGTTCCCGAGTTATGCCGGACGAAACAAATTAACCAAAAAAAAATTTTTAAAATTTAAAAAAAAATAAATAATAAAAATAATAAAAAAAAACCAAACGAAAAAAAAAATTTTATTGCGTTTTTCGAGCTCATGTCAAGGTTATCTACACAGAAGAAATTATCGCATCCCGAGTACATTTTGACTGTTGACTAGTGTAATCATATTGATAACAAGTATCATCACTGCCCCTTGTTTTAATATTTCTTCTTAATTTCAGAATATTAATTATACATTTGCTACTATATACTTTGTTTTAATTATTTTGTTAACAATATTATTTGTTATTTCTAGAAAAGGGTAGCAAAAACATAGATATTAATAATAATATTTAATTCTGTATAAATATAATGTTTACAGAGATCAAGAGAAAAATAGTTTGTTTGTGAATATTTTTGGCTGTAAATTTAAAATAAATTGCGTCATTGCATTGATCATTGCACTTATGACACTGAAAATATGACAAAATTTGTCTGTGACACTTGTCACATTGATGTTGCTTTTTGTCCCATAGGTGTCATTTGTCATAACATTGATGTAATAAGTTTAATGTAAGGGTGTCATCAATGCGATGACGCCTTTTTCTATCAGTGTTGAAGAAGCAAATTGTTTGCAAAACAGCGAATATATGTTACATTTTTTTGACGAAATAAGCGGCCTATTTTTTAACAAATAAACACGTATCCCAATTTTATTTTATTTATGTTTCGATTAGTTTTTATTAAAAGGAAAGAAATGTTTTGATTATAAAGCATAATTATTTGACATTAACTAAATTGTACATACCTACTTACTCTTCCAAATACAACGTCAAGTTAGTGCTAAGCGATAGCAGTCAGACTATTTGCATCAAGTCGCACTAAACTTACATTCGGAAAGAACTAACTTCACTTTGTTCTTAACGACAGTTATACAAAATAAAGAGCGATTTAATACCAACTACTCCAAAACGATTTATCCAGATTCGTCCACATACCACAATATTTTGCTAGTTTTTATTATCCGTTGTATGTATTACTTTTTGTATATGCACTATCTTCGTATACGTTTCCGATAGAGGATTGAATAACAATGCCTGATTGTAAAGGGTTTACAGTTTGCGTTGAAAATTTTTGAATATTTACTAAAAACGCTGTAGTATGCAGCTTTGGCCGAATATCCTTATGACCATAAGACCAAAAAATTTGAAGTACTTCCGTAGGAAGCACATTTTAATTGCATCTCAAAATCCAAATGTACATTTAAGGAAGTTCTTTTAAACAACATCCAAAAAAGTCGATAGTATGTAACATTTTACGAATAGTATTTTCAAAAGAGAATTATAGCTGAAATGGTTAGGGTGCCGTAAAAGCAACCAGAAGGTCCGCTTTTCTAACCCGGTAGCGGCGGATTTTTTAAAACAGAAATGGAATCGTGTGAAATAGTGGTTCCTTTGTAACACTTTAAAAATACTTCTAAGTCTTTCAAAATAAAGTACATCCCTCATATGACAACTCCATGTTAAATTCATTGGTGAAGATCCCAATTTCCACAACATCCGAATCACAATATGAGCATCTTTTTCACTTCTTTGGGTGCTCTCTTTTGCTGAGTTGTAATTCCATACGAAGCTGTCGTTTCTTTTTCAAGCAATTCCATGCACTTATTTTATTATTCACTAGTGTCATTTATTTTTTCTCTTCTGTTGTTTTTGTTTTCGAGGCTTCACTTATTAATACCGTCGAGCGACGAGCGTGTGTGTCGTCGATAGCTGAAGCCGTTAGGGATTTATGATTAAAAATTAACTTTACAATTCCGTAATCGATATAAATGTGTATTAAATGTGACACTACTAAAATCGCGCAAAATGTGTTTTACATACATTTTGTGCAAAGCGACGTTTTACCCAAATATTTTGTGTGTTTCAAATGGCCTTTATAAAGAGTGATTTTTTTGAGGTTAGGATTTTCATGCATTAGTATTTGACAGATCACGTGGGATTTCAGACATGGTGTCAAAGAGAAAGATGCTCAGTATGCTTTGACATTTCATCATGAATAGACTTACTAACGAGCAACGCTTGCAAATCATTGAATTTTATTATCAAAATGCGTGCTCTGTTAAGAAAGTTCAGAAAGAAAGAAATTGTGTTCAGCGACGAAGCTCATTTTTGGCTCAATGGGTACGTAAATAGGCAGAATTGTCGATTTTGGAGTGAATATCAGCCAGAAGCATTGCAAGAGCTACCAATGCATCCAGAAAAAGTCACAGTTTGGTGCGGTTTATGGGCTGGTGGCATCATTTTACCGTACTTCTTCAAAGATGATGCGAATCGTAACGTAACTGTGAATGGTGAGCGCTACCGTGAGATGATATCCAACTTTTTTTTGCCCAAAATGGAAGAACTGAACTTGGTTGACATGTGGTTTCAACAAGATGGCGCTACATGCCACACAGCTCGCGATTCTATGGCCATTTTGAGGGAAAACTTCGGAGAACAATTCATCTCAAGAAATGGACCGGTAAGTTGGCCACCAAGATCATGCGATTTGACGCCTTTAGACTATTTTTTGTGGGGCTACGTCAAGTCTAAAGTCTACAGAAATAAGCCAGCAACTATTCCAGCTTTGGAAGACAACATTTCCGAAGAAATTCGGGCTATTCCGGCCGAAATGCTCGAAAAAGTTGCCCAAAATTGGACTTTCCGAATGGACCACCTAAGACGCAGCCGCGGTCAACATTTAAATGAAATTATCTTCAAAAAGTAAATGTCATGGACCAATCTAACGTTTCAAATAAAGAACCGATGAGATTTTGCAAATTTTATGCGTTTTTTTAAAAAAAAAGTTATCAAGCTCTTAAAAAATCACCCGTTACAATTTGTATTGAATTAATAAATTGTTATGCTCCATTATCATATTTAATGAGTATTTCCCCCCAGATGCGGACTTGTAGTGGCACTTGCTTCAGCTGCATCAAAATTTTAAAATATAATGACAATCATTTATCGCCTTAGTTTGGGACTAACCATTTTTGGTCGTTGATTGATGGAGTTGATTAATGTCATAAACATGCTCTTTCTAATTCCGTTATTAGTTTTTTGATTTACTATTGAGTGATTTATATTTCACCAGCTGAACCCCACCCGCTTCGCCAGGCAAAAAAACCAACGGTAAAATTAAAATTTATGTATCACTTATAATCAAGGTACTTCCCTGAGATATTAAAGAAATGGATATGTTTCATGAATAACGTTAGTTTTCGCCGAAAAATGGAAGAAATGTCAAAAATCAAATTGATTTTTTGTTAAATGTGATTCTCCTCCTTTCCATTATAAAGGGTGTTTTTTATTGAGGTATAGAACTTCGAATTGAAATAAAACACAAGAAAATCGTTTTAATGTCCATCAATTTGGCTTTATTGGAAGGATAATTTTATGCCATTAATGTTTAAATATGATTTCGGGCATGTGGCCGCCGCGGCTGGCTCGAATATAGCCAGCATATGGGGCCGTATGTTGGCAATAACGCCACGAATGTTGGCTTCCAAGTCCCCTAACGTTTCTGGTTTGTTGGCGTAGACGAGCGACTTCACATATCCCCAAAGAAAATAATCCAATGGTGTCAAATCACACGATCTTGGTGGCCAATTGACAGGTCCATTCCGCGAAATTATGCGGTTAACCGAATTAATTGCTCTGATGGACGATTATTAAATTATTATTATTATTATTATTAAAATGGATGGAGCTTGCGGTGAACTTCGCGAACTGAACCATTACTTTCGAAATAAATTTGCACGATTTGCAAGCGTTGTTCTTTTGTCAACCTGTTCATGATGAAATGGCAAACCAAACTAAATATTAATCACTTGACAGCTGACAAAATGGCCGCCAGTTAAAAAAGTGATGCCAACTTAAAGTTCTATACCCCAATAAAAAAAACCCTTTATAAACAAAACACTTCATTCGTAAGAAGAAATTACATTACATTCAAAACACATAGAAAATAAATCAAATTGTTCACTAATCAAACAACACAAAAACTTTAAAATTATATAATTTCCGATTTCTTGAAAAGAAGAAAATCCAAAGAAAAGGTGTAATTTTAGAAAATTCAAATCAAAAATGCCCCAACTTTCAAATCCCGCCATTTGTATATTGTCTAAGCAGGTTACAACTAAATTAACTCATACAACAATATAGGAATCTCGGTGTCGAATATACTCAAAAACAGGTTTTAATTTCGAATGGGAAGGGTCACGGCCACTTTCCGCCCATCTCTGTGTCGAATATACTCTAAAACCGTTTTTAATTTCATTAGGGAAGGGTCACGCCCACTTTCCGCCCGTCTTTGTACAACTATTTACACTGAATGAACTCACACAAAATTTAAGCACTCTAGGTCTCACAGAACTGGCAATATTCAATAATAAGTTTTAACTTCGTATGGGAGGTGCCACGCCCACTTTTCCACTACCGCCCATTTTTGGCACAACTACGAATATTGATGCTGGATGCACTCAGACAAATTTTCAGTATTGTATCTGTCATAGAACGGAATATATTCGAAAATTAATAAGTTTTAACTTCGTATGGGAGGTGCCACGCCCACTTTTCCACTACCGCCCATTTTTGGCACAGCTACGAACATTGATGCTGGATGCACTCAGACAAATTTTCAGTATTGTATCTGTCATAGAACGGAATATATTCGAAAATGGGTTTTAACTTCGTATGGGAGGTGCCACGCCCACTTTTCCAATACCGCCCATTTTTGGCACAACTACGCACATTGATGCCAAATGCACTCAGACAAAATTTCAGTGTTGTATCTGTCATAGAACGGAATATATTCGAAAATGGGTTTTAACTTCGTGTGGGAGGTGCCACGCCGACTTTTCCAATACCGCCCATTTTAGGCACAACAACGAACATTGATGCTGGATGCACTCAGACAAAATTTCAGTATTGTATCTGTCATAGAACTGAATATATTCGATAATAGGTTTTAACATCGTATGGGAGGTGCCACGCCCACTTTTCCAATAACGCCCATTTTTGGCACAACTACGCACATTGATGCTGGATGCACTCAGACAAAATTTCAGTATGGTATCTGCCATAGAACGGAATATATTCAAAAATGGGGTTTAACTTCGAGTGGGAGGTGCCACGCCCGCTTTTCCAATACCGCCCATTTTTGGCACAACTACGCACATTGATGCTGGATGCACTCGGACAAAATTTCAGTATTGCATCTGTCATAGAACTAAATATATTCGATAATAGGTTTTAACATCGTATGGGAGGTGCCACGCCCACTTTTCTAATACCGCCCATTTTTGGCACAACTGTGCAGACTAATAATTAGTGAACTTTCACAAAATATCAAGACTCTATCTGCAGCAGTATTCAAAATATGCTAATTTATATAAAACGGATAAATCCACCGGTTCACTATGAACATACTGTGAAAATTTCAAGAAGATCGGTTCAGTAGTTTAGGCTGCTATAAATAACATACAAACACAGATTCATTTTTATACCCTACACCACTTCGTGGTCTAGGGTATTATAAGTTAGTTTCGCGCCAAATGTTTGTAACACAAAGAAATAATCGAGCTAGACCCACCTTTAAGTATACCGATCGGCTTAGAATCACCAGCTGAGTCGATTTAACGATGTCTGTCTGTCCGTCTGTCTGTCTGTCCGTCCGTCCGTCCGTCTGCTGTCCAACTAAGCTTGTTCGCACTATACAGGTCGCAATTGTTGTCCGATTGTCATGAAACTTGGCAGAAGTTATTTTCTGGCCAAGGACCATCGGTATTGAATTTGGAGGAAATCGGTTCAGATTTAGATGTAGCCCCCATACAAATCTCGCTAACCATTTGACATTTTCCGCTCTAGAAACGACATATTGTACCCGATTTTCTTTAAATTTTGCATAACATCTTATAATCCAAATAGAAACACGTATGCAAAAATTGGGTAAGATCGGTTCAGATTTAGATATAGCCCCCATACAAATGTCGCTCCCGATTTGACATTTTCCGCTCTAGAAACGACATATTGTACCCGATTTTCTTTAAATTTTTCAGAACATCTTATAATCCAACTAGAAACACGTATGCAAAAATTGGGTAAGATCGGTTCAGATTTAGATATAGCCCCCATACAAATGTCGCTCCCGATTTGACATTTTCCGCTCTAGAAACGACATATTGTACCGATTTTCTTTAAATTTTGCAGAACATCTTATAATCCAACTAGAAAAACGTATGCGAAAATTGGGTAAGATCGGTTCAGATTTAGATATAGCCCCCATATAAATGTCGCTCCCGATTTGACATTTTCCGCTCTGCAAACCACATATTGTACCCGATTTTCTTTAAAATTGGCACAACATCTTATAATCCAACTAGAAACACCTATGCAGAAATTGGGTAAGATCGGTTCAGATTTAGATATAGCCCCAATAATGTCGCTCCCGATTTCACTTTTTCCGCTTTAGAAACCATATTTTACCCGATTTTCTTTAAATTTGGCACAACATTTTATAATCGAACTAGAAACACTTATGCTGAAACTGGGTAAGATCGGTTCAGATTTAGATATAGCCCCCATACAAATGTCACTCCCTCCGCTCTAGAAACCACATCTTGCACCCGATTTTCTTTAAATTTGGCACAACATCTTATAATCTAACTTGAAACACCTATGCTGAAAGTGGGTATGATCGATCTTTTTTACCGAATTGAATTGTAATGAGATAGAAAGTCCGTCCGCCTTTAGCCTTTCGTTACTTGTTTGGGAGATGACCATATGTCCATACTTTGGTATAACCCAAATAGGGCCCCATTCTGATCTATTACAGCTCTAGAAACTATATCTTACATCGGATCTTTATCAAATTTTGCAGATCATGCTATTTTTCAACCAGGAATACCTACCGTGAATGAGAAATATATAGATCCATGTTTTGGACCAGGCCCAAAATGTAGTTATAGGCCCCCTTTTGAAATGTCGGTCCAATTCATCCTATTACTACTGCATAATTTGTATTTGTCTGTCGGATAATTGGATCAATTACCATATTATTAACCATATTCGTTAAATATGACTAAAGATGAATTTATAGTAAAATTTATACTGTATAATTTATATGAACTACATAAAATTGCTCCCATGAAATAAATGGGTTTAGTAATCAAAGCGAGGTACATACGCAGGGAGTGGTGTAGGGTATTATATAGTCGGTCCCGCCCGACTTTAGCCTTTCCTTACTTGTTATATATATAGATATGCGTTATTAACCCTAGAATCCTTCTTATGAATCCATAGGTCCCAATTTCAACTTGTTTTTTTTTGTCAGTTTTAGATGATTTTCAAGGAGAATGTTTACTTCTCTACTTTTCTGCTAGAGATTTCCCTCCAAAATTATTTCATTTCTTTGCCCACCTGACGCAAAAAACGCAGCCTAAAAACAAAAAACTATTCTCAAACGCTGCACAGTGGCTGGAAATCGTTTTTCATTGGCCAAAATTCTGTAACTTTTTGTTCCAGTGGACATTTTTGAGTTCTGTAAAAAAACTTAGACAAGGACCCAAGTATTATTTTGAGATACTAACATTAAAAATCGGGAAATCGGATATATTTTAGAAATCGGCCCAAAGTTGACTACTTTTTGTATTTTTCGATTTGAAAGAAAATTAAAATTTTTATTTTTTTGTGTTTATGTTTTTAACATATTTTTACGTATTTGTTCATAATGCGAAGAAAAAATTTATTTTTTTATTACAGATTTTCTCGTTTTTAAGATTTTGAAAAAACCTAATTTCTTTTTTTTTTACTTTGTCGAACTGTTTCTCACACATTTTAAGAGATTTTGCACTCAGATCTTTTTTATTAGAAATTGTGGTTTCTTAGCTTTTTTATGACACCAAAACTATGTTTGTGCCAAAAAATAAATTGCAGCGGTCACCCCCCAGAAATGAAGATTGGATTGTTTAATGTTGATCTGCAAAATATTTTGTCACTGGATCAAGCCATCTGTGAGCTAAACGCTCTAAAAATCATTTTATTCCCGTGTAATTTGCATTTTTGCCCAAAAATTGTTTCTGAATTAATAGACCATTGGGAGCACTTTAAATATTTTTTTATTCTTGTCTTATAATAACTTTCAAGGTGACAGCTAAAAACTCATATTTCTTGGAAACATTATGTAAGAATTGATATGAAAAATAAATAGAAGGAATTAATACCTTTCGAATGACACCTAAATGATGTAAATCGGTTTGTAAAATAATTTAATACAGGAGATGGATTTTCAGAACAAAAAAAAATCAAACTCTTTTTACAAAAATGAGCGCAGCGGCGTCAATTTAATTCCGATGGTCATCATTTAGGCATCAATCGAAAGGTATTGACTGCCGCTATTTAGTTTTTATAAAATACTAACACTAACAATGTTTAACCGATTTTGGCCAAACTATCTATATAATATATTTCACCTATTTCGTTCCAGGTTTCAGTATAACCCCATACAAATGTCCTTTCCCATTCCTTTAAAATTTTTTGTTAAACACATACATTTACAGGATACAAAAATCCTTCCCTTTTTCCTTTTTTTACCGAATTGAATTGTATTCGGATAGAAAGTGGAGTGTATCATGCAGAACATCTTATAATCCAACTAGAAACACGTATGCGAAAATTGGGTAAGATCGGTTCAGATTTAGATATAGCCCCCATATAAATGTCGCTCCCGATTTGACATTTTCCGCTCTGCAAACCACATATTGTACCCGATTTTCTTTAAAATTGGCACAACATCTTATAATCCAACTAGAAACACCTATGCAGAAATTGGGTAAGATCGGTTCAGATTTAGATATAGCCCCAATAATGTCGCTCCCGATTTCACTTTTTCCGCTTTAGAAACCATATTTTACCCGATTTTCTTTAAATTTGGCACAACATTTTATAATCGAACTAGAAACACTTATGCTGAAACTGGGTAAGATCGGTTCAGATTTAGATATAGCCCCCATACAAATGTCACTCCCTCCGCTCTAGAAACCACATCTTGCACCCGATTTTCTTTAAATTTGGCACAACATCTTATAATCTAACTTGAAACACCTATGCTGAAAGTGGGTATGATCGATCTTTTTTACCGAATTGAATTGTAATGAGATAGAAAGTCCGTCCGCCTTTAGCCTTTCGTTACTTGTTTGGGAGATGACCATATGTCCATACTTTGGTATAACCCAAATAGGGCCCCATTCTGATCTATTACAGCTCTAGAAACTATATCTTACATCGGATCTTTATCAAATTTTGCAGATCATGCTATTTTTCAACCAGGAATACCTACAGTGAATGAGAAATATATAGATCCATGTTTTGGACCAGGCCCAAAATGTAGTTATAGGCCCCCTTTTGAAATGTCGGTCCAATTCATCCTATTACTACTGCATAATTTGTATTTGTCTGTCGGATAATTGGATCAATTACCATATTATTAACCATATTCGTTAAATATGACTAAAGATGAATTTATAGTAAAATTTATACTGTATAATTTATATGAACTACATAAAATTGCTCCCATGAAATAAATGGGTTTAGTAATCAAAGCGAGGTACATACGCAGGGAGTGGTGTAGGGTATTATATAGTCGGTCCCGCCCGACTTTAGCCTTTCCTTACTTGTTATATATATAGATATGCGTTATTAACCCTAGAATCCTTCTTATGAATCCATAGGTCCCAATTTCAACTTGTTTTTTTTGTCAGTTTTAGATAATTTTCAAGGAGAATGTTTACTTCTCTACTTTTCTGCTAGAGATTTCCCTCCAAAATTATTTCATTTCTTTGCCCACCTGACGCAAAAAACGCAGCCTAAAAACAAAAAACTATTCTCAAACGCTGCACAGTGGCTGGAAATCGTTTTTCATTGGCCAAAATTCTGTAACTTTTTGTTCCAGTGGACATTTTTGAGTTCTGTAAAAAAACTTAGACAAGGACCCAAGTATTATTTTGAGATACTAACATTAAAAATCGGGAAATCGGATATATTTTAGAAATCGGCCCAAAGTTGACTACTTTTTGTATTTTTCGATTTGAAAGAAAATTAAAATTTTTATTTTTTTGTGTTTATGTTTTTAACATATTTTTACGTATTTGTTCATAATGCGAAGAAAAAATTTATTTTTTTATTACAGATTTTCTCGTTTTTAAGATTTTGAAAAAACCTAATTTCTTTTTTTTTTACTTTGTCGAACTGTTTCTCACACATTTTAAGAGATTTTGCACTCAGATCTTTTTTATTAGAAATTGTGGTTTCTTAGCTTTTTTATGACACCAAAACTATGTTTGTGCCAAAAAATAAATTGCAGCGGTCACCCCCCAGAAATGAAGATTGGATTGTTTAATGTTGATCTGCAAAATATTTTGTCACTGGATCAAGCCATCTGTGAGCTAAACGCTCTAAAAATCATTTTATTCCCGTGTAATTTGCATTTTTGCCCAAAAATTGTTTCTGAATTAATAGACCATTGGGAGCACTTTAAATATTTTTTTATTCTTGTCTTATAATAACTTTCAAGGTGACAGCTAAAAACTCATATTTCTTGGAAACATTATGTAAGAATTGATATGAAAAATAAATAGAAGGAATTAATACCTTTCGAATGACACCTAAATGATGTAAATCGGTTTGTAAAATAATTTAATACAGGAGATGGATTTTCAGAACAAAAAAAAATCAAACTCTTTTTACAAAAATGAGCGCAGCGGCGTCAATTTAATTCCGATGGTCATCATTTAGGCATCAATCGAAAGGTATTGACTGCCGCTATTTAGTTTTTATAAAATACTAACACTAACAATGTTTAACCGATTTTGGCCAAACTATCTATATAATATATTTCACCTATTTCGTTCCAGGTTTCAGTATAACCCCATACAAATGTCCTTTCCCATTCCTTTAAAATTTTTTGTTAAACACATACATTTACAGGATACAAAAATCCTTCCCTTTTTCCTTTTTTTACCGAATTGAATTGTATTCGGATAGAAAGTGGAGTGTATCATATAGTCGGCCCCGTCCGACTTTTGCCTTTCCTTACTCGTTTTTTAATTTCAATTTAAATCGTCCGACTTACATCATTTAGGCATCAATCGAAAGGTATTGACTGCCGCTATTTAGGACAATTTAAAATAAGGACAATTTTTCAGTTGCCACTGTGTAAATCAACAAAAAATTACTATAAACGTCCAATAATTCGACCAATAAGTTACTCGAAGACAAGAATCAAAATTTGTATTTAACGTGATTTTAAGGGTCATTATTTCAGACAAAAATTTTGGGAAAAATGTAACACAACAAAATTACACTGGAAAACATGATTTTTAGGGTTACTTTCAGGAGCGTTTAGCTCACAGATGGCTTGATGCAGGAACGTAATATTTTGCAAATCCTCATTAAACAACCCAAACTTTATTTTCGTGGGGTGACTGGAACTTGGTTTTCCATTTGTATGGACGGCGACCCAGCCTAATATACATAGGTATTTGGGTTCCCCGCTTTTGTAGGGTAACTTTTGCTTGCAGGAAATTGCACCCTTGAAAGATTGGATACATTTTAGATTGGATCTCATTAAATTCTGAAAAGTAGGTACGCAGATAAAAATGTGAGTAAATTTCCTTTATCCTCATGCTAAATTTTATAACAGTCGGAGTTCATTTGCCGGAAATATGCCCAAAAACCAAAATTGTTCTTGAGTAGATAATTGCTCTTGAATTTCGGTAATACACGAATTTAAGTTTAAATTTATTTTAACGTATTTAAGAACATCTTCCTGGGTTTTGTTTCTAAAATACCCTTCGGCGAGTTCTTTATAACTAAAGCTCTCCATATTTTCTGAATATTTTTATTTGTGTCTGTTATGTTTTATCACTTGCAGATATACGTCCGTACACTTAAAGGATTAACTTATTACTGAGTAATATCTTATGGCATTCGTAATTTTATAGATTTTTAGATACATGTTATTTACACATTGGTCTTTAATTTCATAGCAGGTAGTACTTAAATTGATCTGCACTTCTTATCCAGAACTTAATATCAGATAAATCTAATTAGTATCTTGCCAATATGGGGTTATTTTTCTATCTTTAGTGGTTTAATGTCGCGATTATTGACACACTTATAAAATTGTTTATGACTTTAGTTGACTTTTAGGCAAAATTGGAGAAATAACAGTTTGTGTGAAATATATAGACGGATGGAATTGAATCTTGTTATGGGTCAACAATAGACTGCGGTCCGAAGTTAAAAAATATATAAAGTTATTTATTTACACGACTATCAAAAACGTAGAAAGGTAGTGTATATTTGAAGTTTTATGGGGATTCAAGTGGAAATTTTGGGGCACCCTTTTATGGGACTTGGTCCGTTTTCGTTCAAACTTAGCACACACATTTATGGATTCAAAAAGGTTTATAAACTAAATTTGAGGGAGTTTAAGAGCAAATATTGGTGCATCCTTCTATGGCGACTTGGTCCAAACATGGACCGATTTCGTTCAACCAAACCAATTCTAGACATATATTGTGTATTTTGTGAGTTTTATGAGGATTTAAGTAACAATTTTGGCACAACCTTATATGGGGGCGTGGTCGAAACATGGACCGATTTCGTTCAAACTTAGGGCAATTCTGTTAGCACGCAAAAAATGTTCGGAATCCAAATTTGAGTCAGATGTCGTATATGGGGATTTAAGTAAAAATTTTGGAATACCCTTCTATGGGGACTTGGTCCAAATATAAACCGATTTCGACCGATTTCAATATGGTTCGTCCCTAGGCCAATACAAACTTGAAAACCAAATTTAATTATAAGCTATAAAATAATTAAAACACAAATTAATACACCATTGTATACGAGTGCTAATATGGCTGTTTACATTATCGTAATTTCATTTTTTAGGGTAATTTCATTAAAATGAAGAAAGTGTTCTACCCGCGGGTCGTGGCGGATGCAAAAGTATATATAGGGTTAAAGATGATACTTTCACCGTTTCTTGTTCCCTAGAAGTTCTATTCCACTAATGTTTAAATTTAAGTAAAATATAGCAGTTTCATAATTATTTCATAACGCCCCTAATATTAAACGCTAGAGCTGTGACCACTTACAAGAACTAAAGACTACAATCCTACCAACATTATAAAAAAGACCGCAGGCCATTATCGATGATATCTTACGTTTACACTTATATTTGATAAAAAAAAATTGAAATTAAAAAATAAGTAAGGAATGGCTAAAGTCGGGCGGGGCCGACTATATGATACACTCCACTTTCTATCCGAATACAATTCAATTCGGCAAAAAAGAGAAAACGGGAAGGATTTTTGTATCCTGTAAATGTATGTGTTTAACAAAAAATGTTAAAGGAATGGGAAAGGACATTTATATGGGGTTATACTGAAACCTGGAACGAAATAGGTGAAACATTTGGGAGCAATATTTGTATAGGAGCTATATCTAAATCTGAACCGATCTTTCCCACTTTCACAATAAGTGTTTTTGTTGGATTATAAGATGTTGTGCCAAATTTAAAGTAAATCGGGTATAATATGTAGAGCGGCAAAAGTCAAATCGGGAGCGACATTTGTATATCTAAATCTATATTCTGTTCTATATCTAAATCTGAACCGATCTTACCCACTTTCTGTGTAAGTGTTTCCAGTTGGATTATAAGATGTTAAGCAAAATTTGAAGAAAATCGGGTACAATATGTGATTTCTAGAGCGGCTAAATTCAAATCGGGAGCGACATTTGTATGGGAGCTATATATAAATCTTAATCGTTCTGACCTATTTTCACCATGGGTATTTCAACTTGAAATATAAGATATTTTGCAAGATTTTAAAAAGATCTGATAAAATTTGTGGTTTCTAGAACAAATAAAAACTCAAATTGAGGGTGAAATTTGTATGGGAGCTATATATAAATCTGAACCGATCTGAATCATTTTCACCCTGGATGTTTCTAGTGGAAATATAAGATATTTTGCCAAATTTGAAAAAAATCTGTTAAAATATGTGGCATCTAGAGTGAAAAGAGTCAAGTCGGGAGTGAAATTCGTATGGAAGCTATAAATAAAAAACTCAAATTGAGAGTGAAATTTGTATGGGATCTATATATATCTGAACCGATTTGAACTATTTTTGCCATGGGTGTTTCTAGTTGAAATATAAGATGTTTTGCCAATTTTGAAGAAGATCTGTTAAAATATGTGGTTTCTACAGCAGAAAAAGTCAAATCGGGAGTGAAATTCGTATGGGGGCTATATCTAAATCTGAACCGATCAAATTAAATAGCGTTCGTCCTTATCCCGAAAAACTGCGTTGTACAAAGTTTCGTTTGGTTCTGGCTATAATTGCGACCTGAACTTTGATTACAACAATAGATGGAAAGACAGACAGACGGACAGTGCTAAATCGATTCAAAAATTGATTCTAAGTCGATCGGTATAATTAACAATGTGTCTATCTCGCTTCCTTTTGGGTGTTACAAACAAATGCTGTAACGAACACGCCGTCCTAGCAATTTTACTTGGCTATGCTCATTGGAGGGTGGATCGGGACAGCCAGTTACATAATCAAGTTTATAGAGAAAGAAGGAAGGTAGAAAACTAAAAGAGATGATCTAGTGTATCATTATTATCCTGCAGGTCCTTATGTTTCGTCCATTAAATAAGATTTAGTGAATCATGATTTAAATTAACAGTTTATTAAAATATTTAGATTGAAAAAAAAAACAGTCATTATGACCATCAAGTGAATTATTTATGAATTACTATTTAAATTGATAGTTACAATAAGCGAAAGATTAACTCTATTTAAGAATTATTATTATTTTTATGATACCCAGAGAAATCAAAAAATGTGTGTGTTATATTGTGATGGGATAATTGTATACATAAAACTTATGACACTTGTAATATTCATCCAATGGAGCGATCGCTGCATCGTATTTGAATTGCGTAGTTGATATTTTATAATTGGGTTAAGTTTGGGTCAAATTTAATTAAACTCGGTAATAAGGTAAAGAAGAAAGAAAATTAAATTATATAAGATGAAATAAGAGATGAAAATGAGCATTACGTATAAAGCACTAAATCAGTATTTATAAACCACAATTGTGGCTATGCCATCGTCCAAATACAGAATCCATCCGAAATTCCTTGAACATGCGGGTTTCCTAGTTGATATTTCAATTTGAGATTAAATATGAGGGTTCAGGCAGTTTCTCCGTGCAACTAATCTTCTGGGTTATGATGTTTATAGCCCCAAGTTCATTCCACTGCCCATAGAAAGTAATTCTAGATTTGGCGTTGAACTGCGGGACCACGATTTAGGATGTTGTTATAAAGTTTCCAGCGGTATTACGCTCGCATTTTACCGCAAGCAGAACCGATAATCTGCTGATTTGAATGGTGACTCGCGCTACATACGCAAAATTATTCGACCGTCTTGAAGAAATATATATGTGGCCAGTATTATTCTCCGTTTCAGTGGTAATTATCCGGAATCAAATTTCCCTTTTGTTGTATCCGGAATCAAAATTAATAAATTCTTCTCACAATTTTACGACGTGCCTTTCATAAATATTTTTAAGTTTTTCTTTTTTTTATTCTAAGTATTTTGAAAGCTATAATTTCCGCTTACTTTCCAATTTTCAATCTATAAAATCAAAGTGCCTTCACAAATTACATCACCATTACCAAAAAGAAACTACCATATATCCTTCGCGTGATATATTGCGATATTTCCGGATCCTACAACCTGTAATTTGTAATTACAATTGCCAATTTTCTCCATAACTCTCGCCTTTACACCAACTGGAGCTAATTTAGCACTAAAGCAGTTTAATAAATTACTTTGCGGGAAATTTCTACGAGTCACCAGTTCTCTAATATAACTGAACCTATCTTCTCTACTAAGTTCAATTCGAACAAAATTTTCTGATCGGCTTTAAAAACGTAAATTTGAGAAGTGATCTAAAACTTTATAAATTCCAATGTTGCCTTGTCTACTTCTGGGAAACGGTCCGATTAAGTCAATATACAATCTCTAAAATGGACGTTCAGACTCGGACATATTTCCCATTAAAGGTCGTAAATTTCGATTAGGCGATTTAGACGTCTGGCAGCTCTCACACGCATCAATATATCTCCTCACCTCTACCACCATCCCTGGCCAATAAAAATATCTCCTAATTAAATTTAATGTCTTTGCAATACCAGGATGTCCAGAAGATGGGGGGTTATGACACGCATATATAACTTTTTTCCTAAGATCCATAGGAACCAGAAGCTTCCACCTCGTGTTCTCATCAAAATCAGCCCTGTAATAAATATATTTCTCTACTATCTTGTAATCCGGTAAATTAGATGGCAACAGTTTTTCACGTAAGGTCTTATAGTCAGAGGAGTCAAATGCCTCCGATCCCAAATTAATGGCCGGTAAATTCCCCATGTCCAGTTGCGCAACCTCCTTGCTCTCAAAACTCTTGGAGAGAGCATCAGGTACAACATTGTCCTTTCCACGTCTATGTTCTATACTGAAACGGAAACCCTCGAGTTTCAGGGCCCACCTGGCTAATTTACCATTCAAGTCTTTCTGTCTCATTAGCCATATGAGACTTGCATGATCGATTACCACTCTAAAGTCATGCCCTTCTATGTAAATTCTAAATTTCTCAACGGCTAATACAACAGCTAGACACTCTAATTCGGTAACAGCATAATTCCTTTGAGCCCGATTCAGTTTCTTGGACATATAAGCGATCGGTCTCTCAAAACCACCCTCATCCTCATGAGCCAATACCGCACCAACACCCATCTTGCTGGCATCGCACTGAACTATAAAACCTTTCTCGTAATTCGGATGTATTAATAGGGGAGCACTAGACAACATAGAATTCAACTTCGCAACTACCTCTTCTGCTGCCAAATTCCACTTGAATGTTCTATGTTTCGATAATAGCTCAGTCAAAGGGAAAGAAATCGTGGCATAATCCTCGACGAACCTCCTATACAACCCTGTCATGCCAATAAACTGACGAAGTTGTCTCAGGTTTCTGGGAACTGGATACTCTGTTATCGCTCTGACCTTTTCAAGATCCACCTTAAAGCGAAATTGCTCTTCCTGATGTTAATAGTCAAACCTGCTTTCCTCAGTCGATCTGCTACCTCAAGTAATTGGGAAATATGTTCCTCGAACGAGTTAGAGACAATTAACATGTCGTCCAAGTAAACAAAAATGTGACTCTTCAAATTGTATGGAATTACTCTATCCATAAGCCTGCATAAAGTCTGTGGCGCATTGCAAAGCCCAAATGGCATCCGGCAAAATTAGTAAAGTGGACGGTTCGGTATAGCAAAAGCCGTTTTTGGTCTCGACTCCTTCGCCAGGCTAACCTGCCAAAAGGCATATTTCAAATCAATTTTCGATATTATGTTGACAGGTGGTAAACGTGATATAAGACCATCGATATTGGGCATTGGGTATGCATCCTTCAAAGTAACGTCGTTCAATTTACGAGAGTCTAAGCAGAACCTAACCGTGCCTGGTTTTACAACCAAAACCCCCGGTGAAGACCAAGGTGAACTCTCCGCTTCCTCTATCACCCCCAGACTTATCATCCTATATATCTCCTTACACAATATCTTCTCTCGAGCAGGAGATATAGGATAGTACTTCTGTTTAATAGGTCTAGCATCCCCAGTGTCTATTATATGCTCTATTAATGTCGTTCTGCCCAGACCTTCTCTTTCCGACGACGAGAATAAAGCTATCACAGCGTCCAGCCGCAGTCGTTGTGTAAACGTGAGAGGATACTTCTCCTTATCCACACCGTCCTTAGTAATCCCCGAAACGTTGGCTGAAATCTTTAAAACAAATAGATTGCAAAAATCCATTCCGCAAATCATATCCTGTTTCAAACTTGGTATAACTAAAATTTCGATTGTTGTCTGATTCGCAAATAAAACATCAACTGTGATCCGTTCTGCTACTTTCTGATGCTGACCAGCCGCGGTCCTAACATTTCCACTAATTTTTTCCATAAATCCGAAAATCCTCTGACCCAATTACCTTCATCGCGGCGGCCCGCTGAGTCTGTTGACGAGTCACTATTCGTGACCCTGTATTATCGTTTCTCCTATCTGTTCCAGCCTGATTTACTGTATCAACATCCGCATCATCGCCCATAGTTATAAGATTAACTGCACCTGGGCTGCGTGTCAAAGGCATTTCGTTGTTTTTTTTAAATTACAATCAAAACCAACTAAAATCCAATGTATCAATAAAATTCGACTGCGTCTGAGTTGATAAACAATAAGTAATTTGGACCGCTCCATACGGTTAACAGGAAAACAATGTAAAACTCCGACAATCCTCGGATTATATTCCATTAAATCTTTTAGCTCTGGGGTTGAAAGAAAGAAATTTAAGAATAGATGATCGAGTATAAGCTGTAGACCTTGTGCCACAAAATATAAAGTCTCGACCCTGCTATTCGGAAATATAGGAAAGAAACTTATCTTACATTGCGCGGGTATAACCACACCTATGGTACTGGTTAAAAGTTCCACACATAAACAAAAGATAAAATTTATTGAAATTGTTCGCCGTACCCAGTACAATCACGAAATTAATTATAAAAGGAGAATATAAAGAGAGATACCAGACAAATAACTTTTGAAGAAACACATCCAATAATTATGCAAGTTAAAGATAGAATTAACCAAATCTGTGTTTGATGTGATCATGTTGGGCGCCATTAATTATGTAACGAACACGCCGTCGTAGCAATTTTACCTGGCTATGCTCATTGGAGGGTTTATCGGAGACAGCCAGTTACATAATCAAGTTTATAGAGAAAGAAGGAAGGTAGAAAACTAAAAGAGATGATCTAGGGATCATTATTATCCTGCAGGTCCTGCACAAAGACATAATACTCTCGTGGAATGTATAAACAGTTGAGTTTGATGCTAATTACAACAATTAGCAATAGTTTAACCTAAGTTTTTGGCTACCTTAATCTTGTTATATTAGATACAAAAAGGCGTAAAAATTTTGAAAATCGGGTTCTGCTGAAGACTTCAGCACAACCTATGGTCTTAAACCAAAATAAATGACAAGACATACAACATAACAGACCAACTATACATACAAACAACAACAATACACACGAGGTACAGTGAAGACGGGACATACCGTACAACAACAACCTTTGCATTGTTGCGAGCGATGCGAGCACATGCACAACATTGAATTGGCAAAGTGAGATTTTTAGTGTGTCGACTTAGTTCGGTGGAATATTTTGTTTATCAGCGTTTCTCATTTGAAATATGTGACCGCTGGTACTAATATGAACCCTGATTTAAGTCAAAGACATACATTCGTTGCGAAAGTTCTGATGAGATGGGGTAGCGCCCATCGAAACTGCGCAGTCAACTTTTAGCTGCAACAATAAAGGTCTCACTTTGCCTTTTTTGCTAATTTTTGGGTTCTTAAACCAAAATAAATGACAAGACAAAAAATATGCTTTTGGCCAATGAAATCAAAATTTCAGCCACAGTGCGCCACTTTAAAATGAAGTTGTTTTTTGGAGCAAAATAATTATATGGCGCACTGTGGCTGAAATTTTGATTTCATTGGCCTAAAGTCTAATTTTTTGTCACCGATTTTCAAAATCTAAACATACGAAAAGTAGTCGACTTTAAGCCGATTTCTTAAATATATCCGAATTCCCGATTTTTAATGTTAGTATCCTTGTCTAAGTTTGGTTTTTACAGAAATCAAAAATGTCTATTAGAACAAAAGTTATATGTATTATATTATTTTGGCCAATGAAAAACGATTTTCAGACACTGTGCGGCGTTACAACGTTTTATTTATTACTTAAATGACATGCTAATTTTGTTTTGTTTATATATTACTCATTATTTGACCTGCAGTTTCAGACTGTTTAATAATGTATGTATGCCTAATGGATCAGTCTCTCAATAACTGTCGTGTGTGTACAATTTATTAAAAACTTTCAAAATTGGAAAACACCCATCTTCACCTGGAGACGTTAAGTTCCAAGACATTTCTGTTGGTGGTAAAATGCCGCGTCGTAATTATTGGACTCCTTTGCAGGCGTCCGTGGAAGACGACGAAGAAATTGAAGCTGAAGTAGTTTCACCAAAAAAGACTATGTTTCGTCAATCAAAGTGCTCTCACGTAAGAACGGCTGAACCGATTTGGCTGATATCTGTTACAAACTGTTCGTAGTAGTCCGAACTAGGTTTTAAGATGAAAAAACTTTTTGATAGTTTTCCGCGAAGTTGGAAAATTTGTAAAAAAACTGAAAGTGCCTTTTTCTTTAGGATTTTTGAGTGAACTCAAGACAATATGTCACGATTCAGACAATAAATATAAAAAATTCTTCTGTTTTGTTTGTTATGACACAGCGAAGTTTTCAGTGGAAAAAATGTAGGTTATTAAGAAAATTCGAAATTCAACTGCAAAAATTCGGAATGTTTTATGAACTTTTTTAATACCTGGCGATAGGAACGACATATTTGAACACGGCAATGCATTAGGTCGACGTTCATGGGGATTACTCCATCCCAAATGTTTTGATTCCGTCAAATGCGAATATTGCTTTCGGATTTTTGCATATTTTTCATCCGATTGGAACCAAACTTTGTATCGACGTTTTACCGTTCATATATAAACCATTCGCTGACGTGTCGAAACATGCACAATAAATGAACAATTGCCAAATAATATTCATAAATAAATATGCAAAAATCTAAGATCTAATAATTATCTCAGAATGTTTCGATCGCAACTTATATTGCTTCTCGCTACATCAGGAATTGCAGCTGTGTCGCTTGAAGACTGTCCAAAAGTACTCGGGTTTCGATGAATGTGCATAGTTACGAAACTCCAACCAATTTAGAATATTATTTTCCAAGTAATATTTGAGGCATTTAGATTTTTGTCAATTCACCGATCGTTAATAGATGAATAGATGATGCTGAGAAATTTTCAAAAAAATGAAACACCCCATTCAAACATATTATTTATGTAATTATATACTAAAAGGCTATAACATCACTCTCAATTCTAGCACAAGGGTTTCATTACCAAACTTAGATAATAACTCTATGGTACTGGTTAAAAGTTCCACACATAAACAAAAGATAAAATTTATTGAAATTGTTCGCCGTACCCAGTACAATCACGAAATTAATTATAAAAGCAGAATATAAAGAGAGATACCAGAAAAATAACTTTTGAAGAAACACATCCAATAATTATGCAAGTTAAAGATAGAATTAACCAAATCTGTGTTTGATGTGATCATGTTGGGCGCCATTAATTATGTAACGAACACGCCGTCCTAGCAATTTTACCTGGCTATGCTCATTGGAGGGTTTATCGGAGACAGCCAGTTACATAATCAAGTTTATAGAGAAAGAAGGAAGGTAGAAAACTAAAAGAGATGATCTAGGGTATCATTATTATCCTGCAGGTCCTGCACAAAGACATAATACTCTCGTGGAATGTATAAACAGTTGAGTTTGATGCTAATTACAACAATTAGCAATAGTTTAACCTAAGTTTTTGGCTACCTTAATCTTGATATATTGATACAAAAAGGCGTAAAAATTTTGAAAATCGGGTTCTGCTGAAGACTTCAGCACAACCTATGGTCTTAAACCAAAATAAATGACAAGACATACAACATAACAGACCAGACTATACATACAAACAACAAAAATACACACGAGGTACAGTGAAGACGGGACATACCGTACAACAACAACCTATGCATTGTTGCGAGCGATGCGAGCACATGCACAACATTGAATTGGCAAAGTGAGATTTTTAGTGTGTCGACTTAGTTCGGTGGAATATTTTGTTTATCAGCGTTTCTCATTTGAAATATGTGACCGCTGGTACTAATATGAACCCTGATTTAAGTCAAAGACATACATTCGTTGCGAAAGTTTTGATGAGATGGGGTAGCGCCCATCGAAACTGCGCAGTCAACTTTTAGCTGCAACAATAAAGGTCTCACTTTGCCTTTTTTGCTAATTTTTGGGTTCTGCTGAAGACTTCAGCACAACCTATGGTCTTAAACCAAAATAAATGACAAGACAAAAAATATGCTTTTGGCCAATGAAATCAAAATTTCAGCCACAGTGCGCCACTTTAAAATGAAGTTGTTTTTTGGAGCAAAATAATTATATGGCGCACTGTGGCTGAAATTTTGATTTCATTGGCCTAAAGTCTAATTTTTTGTCACCGATTTTCAAAATCCAAACATACGAAAAGTAGTCGACTTTGGGCCGATATCTTAAATATATCCGAATTCCCGATTTTTAATGTTAGTATCCTTGTCTAAGTTTGGTTTTTACAGAACTCAAAAATGTCTATTAGAACAAAAGTTATATGTATTATATAATTTTGGCCAATGAAAAACGATTTTCAGACAACGTTACAACGTTTTATTTATTACTTAAATGACATGCTAATTTTGTTTTGTTTATATATTACTCATTATTTGACCTGCAGTTTCAGACTGTTTAATAATGTATGTATGCCTAATGGATCAGTCTCTCAATAACTGTCGTGTGTGTACAATTTATTAAAAACTTTCAAAATTGGAAAACACCCATCTTCACCTGGTGACGTTAAGTTCCAAGACATTTCTGTTGGTGGTAAAATGCCGCGTCGTAATTATTGGACTCCTTTGCAGGCGTCCGTGGAAGACGACGAAGAAATTGAAGCTGAAGTAGTTTCACCAAAAAAGACTATGTTTCGTCAATCAAAGTGCTCTCACGTAAGAACGGCTGAACCGATTTGGCTGATATCTGTTACAAACTGTTCGTAGTAGTCCGAACTAGGTTTTAAGATGAAAAAACTTTTTGATAATTTTCCGCGAAGTTGGAAAATTTGTAAAAAAAAACTGAAAGTGCCTTTTTCTTTAGGATTTTTGAGTGAACTCAAGACAATATGTCACGATTCAGACAATGAATATAAAAAATTCTTCTGTTTTGTTTGTTATGACATAGCGAAGTTTTCAGTGGAAAAAATGTAGGTTATTAAGAAAATTCGAAATTCAACTGCAAAAATTCGTAATACTTTTATGCACTTTTTTAATACCTGGCGATAGGAACGACATATTTGAACACGGCAATGCATTAGGTCGGCGTTCATTGGGATTACTCCATCCCAAATGTTTTGATTCCGTCAAATGCGAATATTGCTTTCGGATTTTTGCATATTTTTCATCCGATTGGAACCAAACTTTGTATCGACGTTTTACCGTTCATATATAAACCATTCGCTGACGTGTCGAAACATGCAGAATAAATGAACAATTGCCAAATAATATTCATAAATAAATATGAAAAATATGCAAAAATCTAAGATCTAATAATTATCTCAAATGTTTCGATTGCAACTTATATTGCTTCTTGCTACATCAGGAATTGCAGCTGTGTCGCTTGAAGACTGTCCTAAAGTACTCGGGTTTCGATGAATGTGCATATTTACGAAACTCCAACCAATTTAGAATATTATTTTCCAAGTAATATTTGAGGCATTTAGATTTTTGTCAATTCACCGATCGTTAATAGATGATGCTGAGAAATTTTCAAAAAAATGAAACACCCCATTCAAACATATTATTTATGTAATTATATAGTAAAAGGCTATAACATCACTCTCAATTCTAGCACAAGGGTTTCATTACCAAACTTAGATAATAACTCTATGGCCAAAATTGGTTCAAAAATAAAGTTTCTACAACGAAAAAGTCAAGCCGGGAATGACAAATGACATGCATTATGCATGCATGCATAAAGCTGGACATTATGTTCTGACAATTCTTTTACATCAATATACTTACAATATTTTAATTTTTAAGCTGCAAACTATAGTTTCCAGAAAATCGTCAACATCTTATGGATTTTGAATCAAAAATCGTCAGGCGTCATTTTGACCAATTCTCTCAAACAAAATCAAAATGACTTCAGACAACACGCAATCATTAGTTAAAATCTGATCTTCTTGCAATGACATATACTTCTTTGAACGCATAGATTTTGATTTTGACAACGAATCTCTCACAGAGTTTAATTACACTTGCACTTCCTTCATCAGGAATGGCAGCTAAGTTGTTGAAAGAGAGGTCGAGCAATTCATTCAGCATCCAATTTGCCCTTGATATCCAAATTACCGAAGTTCCAACGTGCTTTCGAAAAAATTTGCGAGGACTAAGGTACTGCAGCAGTGAAAATTCATCTATAGACTGAATATACGATAGCTCACGAAAAGTCGTAGAAGGCATTAGACCGAACGTTTTAACAAGTAGCTAAAGAGTAGCTTGAAGTTGTCTTATTATTTATTGTTTTTGGAAACACGTCACGACATTCACATTAAGTACGTTCAAGCAAAACAAGTTGCAGATCGAACAATCTGCACTATTATTTTCGAAAAATGGCAATTGTTCAAGATCATTAATCACGCATGTTACTTTTTGGTTAAAATAAAACTGATCAGTAACAATTTAATATTGGAAATGGTTTTACAATCACTTTATACCTGTAAAATTGTTATGATTTGTTGTACTTCCCACACAAATAATCCGACCCTAACTAAATGCAAGTCCTTATAAAGGTTATAAACTATATATGGAATTACCGACGCTTTACATCATTATAATTACTAGTTGCTTATCATTTTATTAGATCTGTTTTCAAACTGCAGAATATCCAAATTTGCAGAAAAAATGCTACCCCACCTAATGTATATTTTTCTTAAATAATTTTGTTTACATTTTTGAATTTCAAATGGAATCTTTTGAATTTCAAATGGAATAATTTTTGAATTTCAAATGGTGTATTTTGAATTACAAATGACGAGTTTTGAATTTCAAATGACGAGTTTTGAATTACAAATGACGAGTTTTGAATTTCAAACGGTGAGTTGTGAATTTCAAATGATATTTTTTGAATTTCAATTGATATTTTTTGAATTTCAAGTGGAATTTTCGAATTTCAATTAATATTTTTTGAATTTCAAATGGAATTTTTGAATTTCAAATGGTGTCTTTTGAATTACACTTGAAATGTTATATCCTCTCATAAAACGAGAATCCAATTTATCTACAGAAAATAAAACATTGGTTAAAGGGTTATTTTTCAATCTATAATTATATATGGATGTCCAGTGTGGGGAATTTGTGCTGCATTTCATTTGAAAAAATCTTCCATGGCATTTCTCAACCAGAGACTTGCAGGATTGCTATAATATAAATGATAAAATATACTGTATAACTGATAAATTTAAATATTTATGTAGTTTTTCGAATGAGCCGCTGATACAGCAGCTATATTAATAAATTAAATGTATTATATTTAACATCCAAGCCCATTATTATTTATTTATATCTATTTACTTATATGTGACGCGCAAAATAGAAAGGGACCTAAGGGTAAAAACCGGTTCAGGAGAGCCATTTTGAAGATTTAAATACGTGTATCTTTGGTGTACCATCACTGAGCGTGGTGGTATTAGTCTCATTTGAAAGCGACACATCTCATGACGTCAGGAACGTGTTGGTCAACCCTGAAAAACGCGCAGGTCGTCCCTACCTCTTTTTTTGTGTAGTTGTTTTTTACTGTTTTTCTGCCTAGCGCGCTGTTTCCATGAGTTTGATATCACTTTTGCTCGCGTTTTTTCGAATCCAGGTTTATTTTCTGAAATTATCAATTCTGAATTATAATAAATATTCATTTATAATTCTTTTAAATCGTGAATATCACTCTCTAGTACGAAAATTTTTTCACATAACCTTATTATGTTATTCGCGAAAATAATTTAAAACTAATAACATTCTTACTGACTGTTTTAGGATGAAATGGTGGACCAATTCGAAGAAGTAGATTTACTTTATCGCTTCCCTGATGAAGAGGATGATGACTATAACTTCTCAGAATTATCGGATAGTGGCTCAGAAGATGATACCGATAATATGTACCTTGATAAATCTGATCTTGATTTACGCGAAGAAAAGGTAGTTGCTCGACTGTATCGACTTCAAAAATACCTCCGTGTGGTTCAAATCAAGCAATGAAGTGATCCCTAAGATGATGGCTGTGGATTTTCGTACGTCTTTCATGAATTTAGATAAGGAATCCCAAGATTTAATTATTTTCGGCATCTGGCAGCTCACCGTGACGATGGCATTTCTCAGCGAGAGTACTATAACGACTTGAGAACATTAGTCAAGCATGATCCAAATGCCATGTATCCAGGTATTCCAGAGGAGGATTATCTAGTAATATCTATGGATTTTGCTCAAAATGTTAGTTTTCCGTCGGGTCCACAGCAAATAGGAACTGCAATATAGGTAAATAGGTCGCAAAACAGCAATTTTCGGAATTACAAACGAACGTCAAAATGTTCAACACATCTTCTGTATTGACGAAAGCGATTCCATTGGAAAAGGTCCGAATTCAGTAATATCAATGCTTGATTACTACCTACGAGAAGTGCATTCAACTAAAAAATTAGTGATATTCGCTGATAACTGTGTTTCACAAAATAAAAACAATGCGATGATACGATATTTACAACACCTTGTCGATACTTCCAGATGTGAGTCAATTCAATTGAACTTTTTGTTAACCGGACATACAAAGTTTTCACCTGATCGTTTATTCGGCGTTTTCAAATCAAAATATGCCCAAACTAATGTCGACTGCTTCATGGATGCAGTTGATTGTGTTAGAAAATCATCTCGTAATGTATTTAATGGTCCAAACTCAAGTGAGCCTGTTGTTTAGTGGAGAAAATGGGACGTATACTTCTCCACTAAATATAAAACTTTAATTGGAATATCGAAGTATCATCACTTTGTATTTATTGCTCAGTCACCAGTGCAATGTAAACTGTTTGCGAATTCAGCCAGCATAAATGAAAACATACATCTGAGTAACAATACCAGTTTCGATGACAAACCAATTATAATTCCGTCACCAGGGTTATCGATGAAGCGTCAATGGTACTTGTATAAAGAGATCCGGAGTTTATGTTTTGACGATTCAAAAAAAGATTCGGTTGCTCTTCTTCCTTTGGTCTCTGGAAATTGAAACGAAGAGGAGGATTCGGAGGAAGTGGACAATCCTCAAGAAGTGGAGGCAGCAGATGTTAAGAAGAAATCGAAAAACAATAAAGAAACGGTACCGTCAAGTTCTAAGGAACCCATTCGCAAGAACAATTAAAATGATTTTTATATTTTTTTAAATTGTTCATAAGGAAAAAATAAATGAAAATAAATAAATTTTACCGTTAGGTCCCTTTCTAATTGCGCTTAGAATCGTCGACTTCAATTTCATAAAACGCGCATATCTCTCGGAGGGAACACTTTAGGGGCATGGGATCGGTCTCATTCGATGCTCAGATGTTGTCCACACCAAAAAAAAAGTGAAAATTGATTTTTTTTACCCTTAGGTCCCTTTCTCTATGCGCTGTCACATATGTAGTTATTTTCGCATGTGCAAGTAAGTTACATATGCATAAAAATTCATATATATCAGAGTTTTTTAAGAATTAATTTTCATAATAATTTTCACATAAAATATTAAACATAAATGAATACATTCTAAAGAACATATGTATATATATATTATAGATGAAAAGTTGGTACGACCACAACTCTGTAAATTGTGTGATTGTTAGGTTAAGAAATAAAATTTAATTTTTTTATATAAAAATACCTAATCGATATAACCTACTAGCTTTTTGTACCCGGCGTTGCACGGGTTTCTTCTTCCATATGTATGTAACTTTGTATGCCCGCAATTTTTTTTTGTATATTTTACTTCTGTAAATTAGTTTAAATTATTACTTATTTATTTAAAATCATAAGTTACATTTTTAAAATATAAAAACTTCATGAACATTTAAGTAATTTTTTCAGTGTTTCTTTAAAGAAAATGAAACATTTATTAGAGAGTTAACTAATTATGGTAACTATTTCTAAGAATGTATTTTGTGTCTATTAGTTAAGTTAGTCAGTATTTCATTGGAGTGCTTCGGGATACACGATATTTACAATTTTTCCGCCTTGTTCAAGTACATATAAGTTTTTGGGCTCTTGAGCAAGCATCATACAACTGACCATGTGAAAAACATGGATTTTCCAGATTCAATTCAGAATCTTCATGTGATTGTCCCTGTGCTTTGTTTATAGTCATCGAAAATGCTAGGCGTATCGGAAACTGCAGTCGTTCGAAATCGAATGGTATATCGGTGGGAATCATCGGAATGCGTGGTATAAGGACATCTTTTCCTTTTGATTTTCCATTTAAAATAGTTGCTTCAATGACGTTGGGCATTAGTCTCTTGACATCAATTCTAGTACAATTGCACAATCGAGGACGATTAACATTCCTTAGGAGAATTATTTTGAACCAATTTTAAGAGATAACATGTGCGGCGGAATTCCTGGAAGGTCCAAAGAATTTAGAAATTCAATTGGATAGTTGACAACTTCATCCGCATTGCAGATGTACACGCATATTGGTGGCCAGATTAATTTTTTGTACATATCGCCAGCGATGCGGGTGTTGGTTTTGGAATTACTGGAAGGCTCAGTCTGAAGTCTCCAGCTAGTAAAATACGAATGGTTCTGTATTTGATCTTAAATCTTGAAGTGTCCGATTAAGCGCTTCTAGGGATTTTTTTATGTGCCATGGTGCAGTCATCCCACACAATCAGCCTGCATATTTTGAGCATTTTCGCCATGCCTGAACTTTTGCCAATATTACAGGTTGGAGAATCGACAAATTGTATATTCCATGGCAATATCAACGCTGAATGTGCCGTTCATCCAGCAATACCGGGGGAAGCAATAGCTAAAGCTATCCCATTCTGAGAGAGGATGTGCAAAAATACCAAAATGATGAGAAAGGTTTTAACTGTGCCGTCTGATGCATCGAGGAAAAAATGCCGCCGCTGTCATTTGTTACTGCAGTTATAATTTTGTCAAAGGCCACTTGTTGCTTTGCAATTAATAGAGTTTATTTGTTGCGACAAACAAACGCATGTCTTCAACTTTGAATAGCCGTTCTCTTAGGAAATCTCGATCAGTAATGTCAATGGTAGAATGTTCAGGCATTACCATTCCAAATTTTTAAGAGTTTTGTTGCTGATGGCTAGGCATATGTCTTAAATTTTGATCAGCGTATCGTTGAAAATGTTAATAGCAAATGATATAGAATTGTAACGGTGCGATAATGATGCAAAATGTCCTCACTCATATCCTCTTTGAATTTTTCTACAGTTCTTTTGGGTTAGATGGCGAGCAAGTTCTTAATATTATCGCAAACAAAGTTCGTATCTGGAGAGGATGACAGCTGATGGAAGCATATATTTGTGTTACAGTTTGTGGCATGCCTCTCACAACTGCTCTTAAATTTGAAAATGAAATGGCGTTGTTTGGGTGTACGGTATAAACACGGCCCAATGCATATGAAGCGTAAACATTTTGATACCTTTCTACTGGAACACCTTTCTTGGTTCAAGTATGAGGAGACGCGCCAATTGTTCATACCATGAACTCTTATATTCAAGAACCAACCCCTTACCTGAATGTAGCGGCGGAAAAAAAATTGTCACGTGTTACTTTATAATATTGTTGTTTGGGTGGAGCCGCGTCCCTTTCTGTAGCATGACCTAGTTACCTCTATTCGTTACAATAAAATATTCAAGTAAATCAATGTATTTTGTTATAGTTTTAAAATATAGTTTTTGTGTGCGGTGTCCTGCCCATTTATCGTGTCATCCCCTATCATAGCCAGAAAAGATCCCCTTTCCACAGGCTAGATACAGTAAAATGTTCAAGAGAATCCGCCATTCGTTACGTGTTTTGTGATAATTTTAATATATAGTGGGTGTGGGCAGTCTCACGTCCATTTGAATCATGACCATTGTACAGTCACCATTCTCCTCTGTTCAGAAGTTAGTCACAATAAAATTTTCACGAGAATCCGCACTTCTGAACGTGTTTTATGATAGTTTAAAATATAGTTTGTGTGGGAGGTGCCACGCCTCTTTTTCGTATAATGACCTAGTATATCCTGGAACCATCCCTTGCCCAGAAGTTAGCTGCAGTAAAATTATCAAGCGAATCCACCCATCGATATGCATGTTGTGACACTTTTTAAGTATAGTTTGTGTGGGCAGTACCACGCCTCTTTGTCCTATCATGACCTAGATAGCAAGGAACCATCCTCTGGTTAGCTACAGTAAAAATTTCAGGCGAATCGGTCCAATCGGTTCAGTATTAGCAAGAATTCCATACACCTTATCCTAAACGTAAAACGTCAGCGCCGTGTCGCGTTAAAGATGTCCGTAGTTTCTCATATTTCTCTTTGGAAAGTTCTAAGTCCATAAACAAGGCCAAGGCTTCTTCGGATCCATACTTTTTAATGTGTGCGTTTGTGGGCGTGGGAATGCTTTCCTTAATCCTTTTTAGTCGCAGTGGGCTTGCATCAGCAACAGATTTGGTTATCTGCGACCTAACTCTTTCACTATCCTTTGTAAATTTAATAGACAGCGTGTCCGATAATTGCTTCGTGGTCAAGTCATTGGTGGCATCGGCAAGTTTCCTCTTCCTTGTGAAAATTGAACACTCCTCAATACTTTTTTTTGGCCTTCCTTTTGCTCCTCTGGTTGATGTGGTGGTTTTATCTACTGCCAATATATCCAGGATGGTGTCTTCATTAAGCCAGTCCTCGTATTTGGAGTTGAAGTTCTGAATGGTTCGATTAGATTTCACCCATTTTGCCTTAATATTTGCATATATCAGATAAAATTTATTTTTTATAATTTCGCTTCTCTCAATATTTCCGTATGGAATGGAATCTTTTGAATTTCAAATGGAATAATTTTTGAATTTCAAATGGTGTATTTTGAATTACAAATGACGAGTTTTGAATTTCAAATGACGAGTTTTGAATTACAAATGACGAGTTTTGAATTTCAAACGGTGAGTTGTGAATTTCAAATGATATTTTTTGAATTTCAATTGATATTTTTTGAATTTCAAGTGGAATTTTCGAATTTCAATTAATATTTTTTGAATTTCAAATGGAATTTTTGAATTTCAAATGGTGTCTTTTGAATTACACTTGAAATGTTATATCCTCTCATAAAACGAGAATCCAATTTATCTACAGAAAATAAAACATTGGTTAAAGGGTTATTTTTCAATCTATAATTATATATGGATGTCCAGTGTGGGGAATTTGTGCTGCATTTCATTTGAAAAAATCTTCCATGGCATTTCTCAACCAGAGACTTGCAGGATTGCTATAATATAAATGATAAAATATACTGTATAACTGATAAATTTAAATATTTATGTAGTTTTTCGAATGAGCCGCTGATACAGCAGCTATATTAATAAATTAAATGTATTATATTTAACATCCAAGCCCATTATTATTTATTTATATCTATTTACTTATATGTGACGCGCAAAATAGAAAGGGACCTAAGGGTAAAAACCGGTTCAGGAGAGCCATTTTGAAGATTTAAATACGTGTATCTTTGGTGTACCATCACTGAGCGTGGTGGTATTAGTCTCATTTGAAAGCGACACATCTCATGACGTCAGGAACGTGTTGGTCAACCCTGAAAAACGCGCAGGTCGTCCCTACCTCTTTTTTTGTGTAGTTGTTTTTTACTGTTTTTCTGCCTAGCGCGCTGTTTCCATGAGTTTGATATCACTTTTGCTCGCGTTTTTTCGAATCCAGGTTTATTTTCTGAAATTATCAATTCTGAATTATAATAAATATTCATTTATAATTCTTTTAAATCGTGAATATCACTCTCTAGTACGAAAATTTTTTCACATAACCTTATTATGTTATTCGCGAAAATAATTTAAAACTAATAACATTCTTACTGACTGTTTTAGGATGAAATGGTGGACCAATTCGAAGAAGTAGATTTACTTTATCGCTTCCCTGATGAAGAGGATGATGACTATAACTTCTCAGAATTATCGGATAGTGGCTCAGAAGATGATACCGATAATATGTACCTTGATAAATCTGATCTTGATTTACGCGAAGAAAAGGTAGTTGCTCGACTGTATCGACTTCAAAAATACCTCCGTGTGGTTCAAATCAAGCAATGAAGTGATCCCTAAGATGATGGCTGTGGATTTTCGTACGTCTTTCATGAATTTAGATAAGGAATCCCAAGATTTAATTATTTTCGGCATCTGGCAGCTCACCGTGACGATGGCATTTCTCAGCGAGAGTACTATAACGACTTGAGAACATTAGTCAAGCATGATCCAAATGCCATGTATCCAGGTATTCCAGAGGAGGATTATCTAGTAATATCTATGGATTTTGCTCAAAATGTTAGTTTTCCGTCGGGTCCACAGCAAATAGGAACTGCAATATAGGTAAATAGGTCGCAAAACAGCAATTTTCGGAATTACAAACGAACGTCAAAATGTTCAACACATCTTCTGTATTGACGAAAGCGATTCCATTGGAAAAGGTCCGAATTCAGTAATATCAATGCTTGATTACTACCTACGAGAAGTGCATTCAACTAAAAAATTAGTGATATTCGCTGATAACTGTGTTTCACAAAATAAAAACAATGCGATGATACGATATTTACAACACCTTGTCGATACTTCCAGATGTGAGTCAATTCAATTGAACTTTTTGTTAACCGGACATACAAAGTTTTCACCTGATCGTTTATTCGGCGTTTTCAAATCAAAATATGCCCAAACTAATGTCGACTGCTTCATGGATGCAGTTGATTGTGTTAGAAAATCATCTCGTAATGTATTTAATGGTCCAAACTCAAGTGAGCCTGTTGTTTAGTGGAGAAAATGGGACGTATACTTCTCCACTAAATATAAAACTTTAATTGGAATATCGAAGTATCATCACTTTGTATTTATTGCTCAGTCACCAGTGCAATGTAAACTGTTTGCGAATTCAGCCAGCATAAATGAAAACATACATCTGAGTAACAATACCAGTTTCGATGACAAACCAATTATAATTCCGTCACCAGGGTTATCGATGAAGCGTCAATGGTACTTGTATAAAGAGATCCGGAGTTTATGTTTTGACGATTCAAAAAAAGATTCGGTTGCTCTTCTTCCTTTGGTCTCTGGAAATTGAAACGAAGAGGAGGATTCGGAGGAAGTGGACAATCCTCAAGAAGTGGAGGCAGCAGATGTTAAGAAGAAATCGAAAAACAATAAAGAAACGGTACCGTCAAGTTCTAAGGAACCCATTCGCAAGAACAATTAAAATGATTTTTATATTTTTTTAAATTGTTCATAAGGAAAAAATAAATGAAAATAAATAAATTTTACCGTTAGGTCCCTTTCTAATTGCGCTTAGAATCGTCGACTTCAATTTCATAAAACGCGCATATCTCTCGGAGGGAACACTTTAGGGGCATGGGATCGGTCTCATTCGATGCTCAGATGTTGTCCACACCAAAAAAAAAGTGAAAATTGATTTTTTTTTACCCTTAGGTCCCTTTCTCTATGCGCTGTCACATATGTAGTTATTTTCGCATGTGCAAGTAAGTTACATATGCATAAAAATTCATATATATCAGAGTTTTTTAAGAATTAATTTTCATAATAATTTTCACATAAAATATTAAACATAAATGAATACATTCTAAAGAACATATGTATATATATATTATAGATGAAAAGTTGGTACGACCACAACTCTGTAAATTGTGTGATTGTTAGGTTAAGAAATAAAATTTAATTTTTTTATATAAAAATACCTAATCGATATAACCTACTAGCTTTTTGTACCCGGCGTTGCACGGGTTTCTTCTTCCATATGTATGTAACTTTGTATGCCCGCAATTTTTTTTTGTATATTTTACTTCTGTAAATTAGTTTAAATTATTACTTATTTATTTAAAATCATAAGTTACATTTTTAAAATATAAAAACTTCATGAACATTTAAGTAATTTTTTCAGTGTTTCTTTAAAGAAAATGAAACATTTATTAGAGAGTTAACTAATTATGGTAACTATTTCTAAGAATGTATTTTGTGTCTATTAGTTAAGTTAGTCAGTATTTCATTGGAGTGCTTCGGGATACACGATATTTACAATTTTTCCGCCTTGTTCAAGTACATATAAGTTTTTGGGCTCTTGAGCAAGCATCATACAACTGACCATGTGAAAAACATGGATTTTCCAGATTCAATTCAGAATCTTCATGTGATTGTCCCTGTGCTTTGTTTATAGTCATCGAAAATGCTAGGCGTATCGGAAACTGCAGTCGTTCGAAATCGAATGGTATATCGGTGGGAATCATCGGAATGCGTGGTATAAGGACATCTTTTCCTTTTGATTTTCCATTTAAAATAGTTGCTTCAATGACGTTGGGCATTAGTCTCTTGACATCAATTCTAGTACAATTGCACAATCGAGGACGATTAACATTCCTTAGGAGAATTATTTTGAACCAATTTTAAGAGATAACATGTGCGGCGGAATTCCTGGAAGGTCCAAAGAATTTAGAAATTCAATTGGATAGTTGACAACTTCATCCGCATTGCAGATGTACACGCATATTGGTGGCCAGATTAATTTTTTGTACATATCGCCAGCGATGCGGGTGTTGGTTTTGGAATTACTGGAAGGCTCAGTCTGAAGTCTCCAGCTAGTAAAATACGAATGGTTGTGTATTTGATCTTAAATCTTGAAGTGTCCGATTAAGCGCTTCTAGGGATTTTTTTATGTGCCATGGTGCAGTCATCCCACACAATCAGCCTGCATATTTTGAGCATTTTCGCCATGCCTGAACTTTTGCCAATATTACAGGTTGGAGAATCGACAAATTGTATATTCCATGGCAATATCAACGCTGAATGTGCCGTTCATCCAGCAATACCGGGGGAAGCAATAGCTAAAGCTATCCCATTCTGAGAGAGGATGTGCAAAAATACCAAAATGATGAGAAAGGTTTTAACTGTGCCGTCTGATGCATCGAGGAAAAAATGCCGCCGCTGTCATTTGTTACTGCAGTTATAATTTTGTCAAAGGCCACTTGTTGCTTTGCAATTAATAGAGTTTATTTGTTGCGACAAACAAACGCATGTCTTCAACTTTGAATAGCCGTTCTCTTAGGAAATCTCGATCAGTAATGTCAATGGTAGAATGTTCAGGCATTACCATTCCAAATTTTTAAGAGTTTTGTTGCTGATGGCTAGGCATATGTCTTAAATTTTGATCAGCGTATCGTTGAAAATGTTAATAGCAAATGATATAGAATTGTAACGGTGCGATAATGATGCAAAATGTCCTCACTCATATCCTCTTTGAATTTTTCTACAGTTCTTTTGGGTTAGATGGCGAGCAAGTTCTTAATATTATCGCAAACAAAGTTCGTATCTGGAGAGGATGACAGCTGATGGAAGCATATATTTGTGTTACAGTTTGTGGCATGCCTCTCACAACTGCTCTTAAATTTGAAAATGAAATGGCGTTGTTTGGGTGTACGGTATAAACACGGCCCAATGCATATGAAGCGTAAACATTTTGATACCTTTCTACTGGAACACCTTTCTTGGTTCAAGTATGAGGAGACGCGCCAATTGTTCATACCATGAACTCTTATATTCAAGAACCAACCCCTTACCTGAATGTAGCGGCGGAAAAAAAATTGTCACGTGTTACTTTATAATATTGTTGTTTGGGTGGAGCCGCGTCCCTTTCTGTAGCATGACCTAGTTACCTCTATTCGTTACAATAAAATATTCAAGTAAATCAATGTATTTTGTTATAGTTTTAAAATATAGTTTTTGTGTGCGGTGTCCTGCCCATTTATTGTGTCATCCCCTATCATAGCCAGAAAAGATCCCCTTTCCACAGGCTAGATACAGTAAAATGTTCAAGAGAATCCGCCATTCGTTACGTGTTTTGTGATAATTTTAATATATAGTGGGTGTGGGCAGTCTCACGTCCATTTGAATCATGACCATTGTACAGTCACCATTCTCCTCTGTTCAGAAGTTAGTCACAATAAAATTTTCACGAGAATCCGCACTTCTGAACGTGTTTTATGATAGTTTAAAATATAGTTTGTGTGGGAGGTGCCACGCCTCTTTTTCGTATAATGACCTAGTATATCCTGGAACCATCCCTTGCCCAGAAGTTAGCTGCAGTAAAATTATCAAGCGAATCCACCCATCGATATGCATGTTGTGACACTTTTTAAGTATAGTTTGTGTGGGCAGTACCACGCCTCTTTGTCCTATCATGACCTAGATAGCAAGGAACCATCCTCTGGTTAGCTACAGTAAAAATTTCAGGCGAATCGGTCCAATCGGTTCAGTATTAGCAAGAATTCCATACACCTTATCCTAAACGTAAAACGTCAGCGCCGTGTCGCGTTAAAGATGTCCGTAGTTTCTCATATTTCTCTTTGGAAAGTTCTAAGTCCATAAACAAGGCCAAGGCTTCTTCGGATCCATACTTTTTAATGTGTGCGTTTGTGGGCGTGGGAATGCTTTCCTTAATCCTTTTTAGTCGCAGTGGGCTTGCATCAGCAACAGATTTGGTTATCTGCGACCTAACTCTTTCACTATCCTTTGTAAATTTAATAGACAGCGTGTCCGATAATTGCTTCGTGGTCAAGTCATTGGTGGCATCGGCAAGTTTCCTCTTCCTTGTGAAAATTGAACACTCCTCAATACTTTTTTTTGGCCTTCCTTTTGCTCCTCTGGTTGATGTGGTGGTTTTATCTACTGCCAATATATCCAGGATGGTGTCTTCATTAAGCCAGTCCTCGTATTTGGAGTTGAAGTTCTGAATGGTTCGATTAGATTTCACCCATTTTGCCTTAATATTTGCATATATCAGATAAAATTTATTTTTTATAATTTCGCTTCTCTCAATATTTCCGTATAAGCTATCAAGTTCTTCTAAAGCAGCTTCCTTAAAAAAATTTGGTGTGGTTGACTTTCTAAACAGTTCAAATAATTTAAAATTGTTCAACGCCATGTTTTCAGTACTTAAATTGTTTAATGGTTTCAGTAATTGTTGCGCCAACTTTCAGTCGTAGAGTAATCCAGGCATTATCCTTATTTTGCAATATATAGGCTTATGCTACCATGCCTAAAAATAAAAATAGGGACCATAAGTCAATATTGTTCTTGACCATTTGTACGCCAAAGTATTGTTTAAGTGAGGTACGTACCTGCTAATTTCAATGAGTAGTTTTTTTCAAACTATTAGATCAAACTACTGTCAGTCAAAACATACAAGGGATGGACGCCATACAATTTCTGCAACCATGTCTTTTTAACCTTTTTTACCTCTAGAAGCCAAACGGGCACGTACGGGCAGCTAAAATTTTTGAATTATGTAAAGAAATAATCAATGAACAGGTTTTGCAAATATGGCAAATATAGAAAAATATAGATTTTTTTTATTTTCCGTCAAAGTTGAAAAATAGTGAAAAAACGGATAGTTTTTAAATAGTGATTTACCAGGAGAAACACAAAGCAAACAGTTAATTTTTTTATTATACATTTAATAAATACATCAATCACTACAAACAAAAGTTAAGGCGATTCGTTACCTATATTTCGTGATATTACACCTGAAATCGCAACAAATTCACTAAAAATTGTGTGTTTTTTTGAAAACCGAAAGTCCGTCAACTTTGAACGGCTATATCTTCTAAACTAAAAATGTGATATTATTAAGAGTGGCAGATTTAAAATCGTTGAAAAGTTTCCTATAACATGGGTTTATTCAAAACTTCGTCGGCGCTCATGAAAATTTTGATTTTTGCAACCTCGTTTGATCTACGGGCGCTACTGTGCGTCGCCTATCAACACCATCGCCCTCCTCTGGACACGGTCAAGTAGCTCCAGTGATGAAGCTGGAGCACCTGACCATATATGGGAGTTGTATTCCATCTTTGGTCTGATGTAGGTAGTGTAGACATTGAGAAGATCAGAGGGTGTGAAATATTTCTTACATCTTTTTAAAAAACCTAAACATTTGAAGGCATCTTTCGACACATCAAATACATGTTTTGTCCAACGAACATCACGTTGTATTTTCATGCCAAGAACATCGAGAGCATCTGATTGCTCAATTTCTATACCGTTCATTAAAATCGACGACACCGTTGGATCAGTGAATCGCTTGTGAGACAACAAGGAGCACTGGGTCTTACCATATTCTCTCGACCCCATTCAGAAATGGCCAGCAAATCCTGGCTAAGTGACTCATCCATCAATCGCCTTTTATCCTCAATTTCTTGACGACTTGGTCTATAATCGAATGAGTATGAATGACAGAGGTTGCTGTCATCCGCGAATGAGTATATTGGATTCAAAGTCCGATCCAAGAGGTCGTCGATGAAAATAAGAAAAAGGGAGGGGGAAAGGACAGAGCCCTGTGGTACTCCTGCGGTTAACCTATGCTCATCGGATGAGAACCCATCTACAACAACACGTATAGTGCGATCTCTGAGGAAGCTCGATATAAATCGAGAGATGTCAATACCAACACCAAAAGCGATAAGCTTTGATATGAGTGCGCCGTGCCAAACTCTATCAAAGGCCTTGGAGATATCTAGAGCAACGACCTTACTCTCACCAAGCTGGTGAATAGATCGATTCCACTTTTCGGATAGCAGTGTCATCAGGTCTCCCGTAGATCGATTCCTACGGAAGCCATACTGTCGATCATTAAGTAAGTCATTAGTTTCTAAATACCTCATAAGATGGTGGTTAACCATACTCTCCATAACCTTCGAAAGCGCTGAGCAAATCGCGATCGGTCGATAGTTTGCAGGATTATTAGCCTCGCCTTTTTTAGGGATGGGCTGGATGTTCGCAATCTTCCAACGCGCTGGGAATGCAAGGTTGAAAAGATTACGAAGGGGACGGGCAAGCGTCGAAGAGCACTTACATAGGACCAGTGCTGAAATGCCATCCGGGCCTGGAGATTTATTTACGTCGAGATTTGCGAGAACCCTTTTAACTTCACGTGTTCGAAAAAATATCTGAGGCATGGAACTTAATACATTTTCGATCACGGGGAGTGGTTGATTGCTTTCCGGCAAGGATGAATTCCTTGCAAGCATTTCAGCCAATAGGTTAGCTTTGGTAACCGGGTTAGTGAATATCTGGTCATCTTTAACAAGAGTTGGGATTGATGAGGAGTTATCCTTTACTCTTCTTATAAATGACCAAAAGCTCTTACTTCCCCTGGGAGAAGAAAGAACCTTGGCACGAAGACGTTGTTCGTACAGAAACTTTTCACGTTTAAGTACTTTGGCACACATGGTTCTTGTCTGCAGATCAGTGGTGGCATTTTTATTTAAACGCCATTTCCTGAACGCTTCCTCTTTGGATCTGACAGCAGTCTTGCATGTCTGGTTAAACCAACTTCTATTAGATGGTTTATCCGAAATAACTTTAATTGGAATAAATGACTTCGTTCCAATCAAGATAATATCGTCAATCATTTCAGCCGCATCATCTATATCGCCATTTAGAAAACAAAGTTTCCAATTGAAATGCTCGGCTCAACGTGCCTTTTCGTATATGTATATATATTGTCCGCTTTGGGGCTGGGGTCGACACGAAGAGCGGAATACGAAAAGGATGCTGAAACAATACAGTGATCCGAATTACCAAGAGGTGCTAGAACGTTAACTTCATACTTTTCAGGGTGTGATGTTAAGAAAAGATCAAGAATATTAGAGTGTTGCCCTTGGACACACGGCATGTGAGTCAGTTCATTCACTAGTTGCGTCAAATCATTATGCGCGGCAAAAAGCACGGCGTATTGACCCTCCGGTGTTGAGTGACTCGCATGGGCAAGCCAAGAGGAATTATGGACATTGAAATCGCCAGCAACCACAATTTCACTGTCAGCAACCACAATTTCACTGTCCTCTAAAATGTTTGTAATTGAATCGGAAAGGGCGTCAAAGCCATTTAGGGATACCTCCATTTCCGCGTTTGGACTTCTATACACAAATCCGAAATGTAGTACGTGCAATATGTAATATATAGGTAATATGAGGTTGATGAACTTTGCGAATATAAGAGAAAGGTGAAATGTCATTGTATTTCAAAGAGTCCAAGAATACGCATAATCCTTGAATTTCATGTCAAACTTTTGATTTATTTTTTTGTATATATTTTAGCTTATTTTATTCTCTACATGATATCAGAATCGCAGATTGGGGCAATTGGTCCAGAAATTATAGCTGTTTCTCAAAATGCTTTTCCATTTCAGCAAGATACAATTTGTACTTTTTACGGTGTTCACACCTGTTCTAAACTGCATTTTTGCGAATAATATTAAGTTACAGAACGAAAAGTAATGATGGATTGAAATATTATTAAAATATCGCAAAATGAATTTTTGGCGATGGACGAAAATGATCCTAATTCGTACAGGAATGTTTGGAGTTAATTTCGAAAGATATCATTTCATATCGATCTGAGACCCTATAAAGTTTATATATTCTTGATCGTCATAAAATTCTAAGACGATTATTATTATGATTATTTTGGTATGCACATTCCCTTGATAGCAAAATCGTGCACCATAAAGTGATTTTATGTGTAGGGGATGAAATGGGGCAAAAAGGGATAAAAATGGTACCTATCAAACGACAACAGCTAGAAATTCGAAATTCTAACTTTTAAGGGGTAAAATGGGAACAGAGGATAAAAATGGCACCAAACGAACGGCACATAAAATAATGAAATGCGGTGTATACATTCCTCTGATTGTGTAGACACATAAAACAAAGGGATTTTTCGAAATTCGCACTTTTTGGGGATAAAATTAAAAAAGGGGATACAAATTGTACCAACAAATTACCGCAGCTAGAGTCATGAAATTTGGAGTATACATTGCTCTGGCTGCGCAGACACGAAAAATAAAATGTTTTTCCAAATTCGTACTTTCAAGGGATACAATGGGAACGGAGGGATAAAAATAGTACCAACTAAACGTCTACGGCTAGAATGACGAAATTTGCAATCTTGGAATTCGGTGCATAATTTCCTTTGAATAAAATAAAAAGATTTTTCCACTTTATTATTTTTAAATTTTACGGCAAAACATTATTAAATCATGACTTAAGATTATCTTGAAATATAAATATTGAGATAATGGAATTTCAAAATTTGTACTTTTGGAATTAAAACAGGATAGAAATCCAAACAACTGTAGCACTTACTATCTACCATTATTTATGAAATTTAAGCTTTATTGAAGATTTATATATATATATATATATATATATATATATATATATATATATATATATATATATATATATATATATATATATATATATATGATGACAATTTATTGTTTGAACAATTATGTTTATAGGAGTATCATATATTTATATTTGTATCTGGGTCATATTCCGGATATTTTACATTTGCATGATATTATGAAATATGACGATAGATGTGAATAAGCCTTTTGATAAATCAAATAAACAAAGATTATGTTTTTGATATTGTCCAGCTTGAGGCCATTGAGGTTGTGTTAATTTGTTATTATTATACACCACTTCGTGGTCTAGGGTATTATAAGTTAGTTTCGCGCCAAATGTTTGTAACACAAAGAAATAATCGAGCTAGACCCACCTTTAAGTATACCGATCGGCTTAGAATCACCAGCTGAGTCGAATTAACGATGTCTGTCTGTCCGTCCGTCCGTCTGCTGTCCATCTAAGCTTGTTCGCACTCTACAGGTCGCAATTGTTGTCCGATTGTCATGAAACTTGGCAGAAGTTATTTTTTCTGGCCAAGGACCATCGGTATTGAATTTGGAGGAAATCGGTTCAGATTTAGATATAGCCCCCATACAAATCTCGCTAACCATTTGACATTTTCCGCTCTAGAAACGACATATTGTACCCGATTTTCTTTAAATTTTGCAGAACATCTTATAATCCAACTAGAAACACGTATGCAAAAATTGGGTAAGATCGGTTCAGATTTAGATATAGCCCCCATACAAATGTCGCTCCCGATTTGACATTTTCCGCTCTAGAAACGACATATTGTACCCGATTTTCTTTAAATTTTGCAGAACATCTTATAATCCAACTAGAAACACGTATGTAAAAATTGGGTAAGATCGGTTCAGATTTAGATATAGCCTCCATACAAATGTCGCTCCCGATTTGACATTTTCCGCTCTAGAAACGACATATTGTACCCGATTTTCTTTAAATTTTGCAGAACATCTTATAATCCAACTAGAAACACGTATGCAAAAATTGGGTAAGATCGGTTCAGATTTAGATATAGCCCCCATACAAATGTCGCTCCCGATTTGACATTTTCCGCTCTAGAAACGACATATTGTACCCGATTTTCTTTGAATTTTGCAGAACATCTTATAATCCAACTAGAAACACGTATGCAAAAATTGGGTAAGATCGGTTCAGATTTAGATATAGCCCCCATACAAATGTCGCTCCCGATTTGACATTTTCCGCTCTGGAAACCACATATTGTACCCAATTTTCTTTAAAATTGGCACAACATCTTATAATCCAACTAGAAACACCTATGCAGAAATTGGGTAAGATCGGTTCAGATTTAGATATAGCCCCAATAATGTCGCTCCCGATTTCACTTTTTCCGCTTTAGAAACCATATTTTACCCGATTTTCTTTAACCCTAGAGAGATAACCCTATTGGAAGCTACGGAAAAGATAACCATAAGTCTGTGGGACGTATCATAGTTTTTCTTTATGGTGACAACATTTTTGGAAATATTTTTTACCTTTTTTGTACTTACATGGATTCTTTATATATTTCTTTATTATTTAAATGCGTTATTGGCTACTGTAGACGACTGAGAAAAACAAAAACAGCAACGTGTTGCACAAACATTCGAGAGAGGAAGAGCGAAAAATTAAAAAGGCATACGTCTCTCAGACGTAGGTTATCTCTCTAGGGTTAAATTTGGCACAACATTTTATAATCGAACTAGAAACACTTATGCTGAAACTGGGTAAGATCGGTTCAGATTTAGATATAGCCCCCATACAAATGTCACTCCCTTCGCTCTAGAAACCACATCTTGCACCCGATTTTCTTTAAATTTGGCACAACATCTTATAATCTAACTTGAAACACCTATGCTGAAAGTGGGTATGATCGATCTTTTTTACCGAATTGAATTATAATGAGATAGAAAGTCCGTGCGTCTTTAGCCTTTCGTCACTTGTTTGGGAGATGCCCATATGTCCATACTTTAGTATAACCCAAATGGGGCCCCATTCTGATCTATTACAGCTCTAGCAACTACATCTTACATCGGATCTTTATCAAATTTTGCAGATCATGGTATTTTTCAACCAGGAATACCTACCGTGAATGAGAAACATATAGATCCATGTTTTGGACCAGGCCCAAAATGTAGTTATAGGCCCCCTTTTGAAATGTCGGTCCAATTCATCCTATTACTACTGCATAATTTGTATTTGTCTGTCGGATAATTGGATCAATTACCATATTATTAACCATATTCGTTAAATATGACTAAAGATGAATTTATAGTAAAATTTATACTGTATAATTTATATGAACTGCATAAAATTGCTCCCATGAAATAAATGGGTTTAGTAATCAAAGCGAGGTACATACGCAGGGAGTGGTGTAGGGTATTATATAGTCGGCCCCGCCCGACTTTAGCCTTTCCTTACTTGTTTTTATTTAAATTGTTGACCAATATTTCGATTCGACTTTGTTGATCATCTTCAGGGCTGTTAAACTAAACACAAATTAAAAAAATATGTTATTTACAAGTTGTCTGTATATGTGCGAGCAACCGTCTGTGCCTGCCTTATAATTTAATCTCTTCTATGTCGAAACTTCTAATGTATGTAGCATTTCTATCTGTATCTCCTATTGTATTGGCTCTCTGTTGCTAGTATGTCGACGTCGTCAAAGTTAGGTTTATGGCCAGTCACTGCACAGTTTGCTTCAAGGACAGTTTTTTCCCTCTAAATGTTTGTCAACAACTTTATGGTTGGATTTGTGGGAAGATATTCTAATCTTTAATTTTGTCTTTCTAGCACCAACATATTCTTGCATACGTTGGACTTCTCACCTTGGCACCTAATTCTATATACCACGTCCAATTTTTCTTTCTTTTTCTTGATACTCCACCTTTTTCTTGGTCCTCTTGCGGTTTACATATACTCGTCGGATGAGAACCAATCTACAACAACTCGTATAGTGCGATCTCTAATGAAGCTCGATATAAATCGATAAAGTCAGTACCAACTTCAAAAGCAGTGAACTTTGATGTGAATGCGCAGTGCCTAACTCTATCAAAGGCCTTGGAGATATCTATAGCGACAACTTTACTCTCACCAAACTGGTGGATGGATCGATTCCACTTTTCGGATAGCAGCGAGTCTTTTAGATTTTAGAGTCTTTTTAGATTTTACTATGGTTTATCCGAAATGTCTTAGTTGGAATAAATTGAATTGAGGCTGGTGTCAAAGTGACACGAATAGATGAAAGGCTGCTGCAACAATACAATAATCCGAACCTTCATACTTTTCAGTGTGTGAAGTTAGAAAAAGATCAAGAATACTTAGGATTGGGCCACGGTTTGGACACACGGAATGTCGATTCATTCACTAATTGCGTGAAATCATTATGAGCGCAAAAACCTCGTCATATTAGCCCTCAGGAGTTATGTAACTCGAATGGGCAAGCCAAGAGGAATTATGGACATTGAATTCGCCAGCAACTACAGTTTCCCTGTCATAACAATCCTCTAAAATGTTTGTGATTGAGTCGGAAAGGGCGTCGAAGCCATTTAGGGATGGCTCCCTTTCCACGTTTGGACATCCGAAATGCAATACGTGTGATCCAATCATGAATTTAACACAAAGGAAGTTAAATTCTGGATTATTTGATTAAGTGTAACTGGCTCAGGAACACTATGTCGTTTCGTACGTAGACAACAAGACATCTGTGGCGAATGAAAAGCGACAGGGTTGATACCCAGGTATGTTAAAAATCCTATGGATCAGAATCCTCACACACCTGAGGCTCACAAAGAGCCAAAACACGCCGATGGAAGTGTACACGGCAAAAAATCGCTCTCAGCCCTCGTACGTTGGCTAATTGTACTTTAAGCTCACCGCCGCACAGAGGGTTGAAATCCATCAAAAGTGGCGATTAATTCAAAAGATGAACTTTAACTTTAATAACCGTATTTGGTACCGGGTGAAAGAAGATAAAATTCTACATCACTAATTGCCAAAATAAAAGTTCTTAGTTGTTTACTTTATTTGCAGTGTGTCTTCAAAGTTCAGTAATTATTATTATTTTTGCGCGCATTGGTTAAAAGTGAGAATTTGCATATTTCCAGTGATAATTTTTTTAATTAAGACTTCTAAATGTGAAAATTTTATTATGGAGCCGTCTACTTCAGGTGTTTGAGCATATGATAAATATTTGTTTGTTTAGATAAATGTTTTGGAAATATTGAAAAAAAAAAAATAAGGAAATTGCTCCAAAAATGAGGTATTTTTGATGTTTGTATTGGATTTCAACTGAATCATCGGTGAAACTTGGTAAAACTGCTTATATTTTCCTAAAATATGAAGTTTCAGCTTATAAATTCCAGAACATTTTTTTGCCTTTTTGTTGCATTTTTGACTTATTAAAGAATTTGTAAAATAACTCCAGTCGCTAAAAATATATGTGAAAAATAAAACAAACAAAAAATCACTTTGACCTTATTATCTTTTGTCTTTATATTCCGTTTAGTATTTGTTATTGTAGCTACTGAGTGTGCAGTTTATTAGAGATGGGTGCGTGAGTAATTTTAAATCACGCGCACTCACGAAAAAAAATTAATTAATTCCAAATTACTTACAAAGCTTCGTTTGAAAATTTGAATAATATGAGAAAATTATATTTTACACACGTACACTGTTTTGAAAAATAAATTTGATCACGCTTCCATCTCTATTTAGTTTAGTTTTTCATTTGAACCCTACATGATAAATGTTAGTCATGTACATACATGCGAACATACGAGTACTGTTGTCATCTTGGTTTAAGCTGATGATATTCCATCTACCAATGTATTGATAATTAATTGGTAACAATTTAATACGTAGGGTATTTAAGATTCGGTACAGCCACGTTCATTTATTTTTTTTTTTTTTTGACTGTCAATGTTTTGTTTAATGTGATGTTATTTATTGAAAGTGTTGTGTGTTTGTAAATTATTCGGTACAAGGGAAAACGAATAGTATTTTGCAAATTTTAAACGACTGAAAATTTGACTAATTTCAGGAACAAGTCCCAAAACAATTTTTATTTCTCGCCATGAGTCACATAACTTTATGAAGAATTCAGAACAAAAATCACTTCAAGATCGATTTAATCTTCTGAGTCACACGCGTTGACCCTTCAGATATGGTAGGACTTCAAAAGCTATAGGGAGCACTTTTCCCGTAAATTCAGTCGGGAAAATACAATAGAAGACGTCTTTAATAGATTTCTTTTAAGTTCAGATCCATTTATTTCGAGCAAGAGGAAGAGTTGTAAAAAGAAAATACAGCAAATGCCTCAGACTGCATTGGAGTTACTTATTCTTACCCAAAATGAAAATGATAATGGTGACGAAGATAATGAAGATGAAGATTATTTTAAAGAGTTGTATGATGATTAAGAAGTAAATGATTATTATTAAGTAAATTAATTTTATAATGGTTGTGAAGTAAATGATGATTATGAAGTTAATAATACTTTTAAAATTAATTAAATGAAGTAAATAAAAAACCGTACAATTATATTTTTTTTAATTATTTTTTTCCTGTAATGGTTGTTTGTTTTATTTTTATACTATGGTTTTTGCTTATGAATATTGATCAATAAGATATAATAATATTTTCTAATGTAACTTTTTTTAAATATGTGGAATTATGGAATTTGAAGAAAAAAAATCGGATTTTAATTTAAAATTTTGGGTATATAAATACAGATTAAATATTTATTAATTTTTATTTTTTAAGAACAATTTTTTTTTCCAAAAGCACATTAAGTATGCTCTAATTTTCAATTGCATTTCCTAATTTATCGTTTTTCTTTGAAAAGTTACAGCGAAAATTGTGATATAAGGCCACTTTTTCCAAAATACAAAAAAGGCCATAAAAGATTAAAACAACAATTTTTTTAATTTTTTTTAATTATGCTTTTTTATGTATTTATGAATATCCATCAATAAAAAATAACAATATTTTAAAATTACGGCTTTCCTGAATTAATCGCCACTTTGCCTACCGCTCAACCCACTGTGCGCCGTTATTGTATTCACCCAATGCTCAGTATTATGCCTTAAGCATTGGGTGAACAACGATAAGAATAAAAGAATGTCGACTAGACTACACGAAAGGTAAGGAAGAGGAGGGGAAAAGGCCAAGCACACTCCACGGAGAGTACATCAAAAATGTGGTCAGTGATGTGCGGCTGCAGTTAAGATGTTGATGTTGTTCGCGCCGCTGTTGTTGTTCTTGTTTCTGCTATTGTTTTATTTTTTTATTCGGTACGTTTTATTTTTTTGTCTATTAGGCTTATTTTTGTTGGTTGTTTTTCATTTTCTTAGGTTTTGTTATATATATCAAAAGTCATAGCGCATGCAGAGGAATGCATAAAATAATTGAGATCAAGAAATGGCGAGAGCGAAATTAGTTTCTGTTTAAACTCTGAACTGAACAGGGGACAAACTGATAGTCAACACAGTAGGACAGACAAAAATTATTTGCCTGCAAATGACGAATTATTTATATTAAATTCTTACAAATGGGATAAAACAGTGGCACTGTACAGGGAAGAATACCAATCAAAAATGAGAAGCAAATTCAAAACTAGGATCAACAATACAATCATCGAGGAAGACGAAATATTAATATATTTTGACGTATGGTATCACTATTCCCAAGCATCTAGCAATACAGATGATCGGAAGATACCAAGGGATATATGGAGATTTTGACGTTTTGTATTAAAGAAGCCAGATACTTCAAATATGAAGACAAGATATATGAGCAACGCAAAAGATTGCTAATGTGGTCACCTGCCTCACCAATCATCGGCGATATTGTAAAGGAAGGCCTACTTGATACTACTATTGAACAAATAACTTCGAAACACAAGATTTTGACTAAGTCCGTTGATGATATATTCACAATTATAAAGAAAATCGAAGTGGAGACAACCTTCAAAGTACTTAATGGATATAATAGACAAATACTATTTACTATGTAAGCTGAACAGGACAACAAACTACCATATTTGGATTCAGTAATTTGCAGACAAGGGAATCTACTCAAATTGGAGTGGTATTTTTTATTCCAAGCACCCAAGAAGGACTCAGAAGATATTTAGACATTAGCGACAAAGACTTTCATAAAAATAATATTAAGAAAATTAAAACAAACGATTTTCCAAAAAGAATAAATAATAAATCAAATTAGTTCAAGAGAAACATCCAAAACGAGAGGAAGAAGTGGAAAAAAGGCATACAAATCCATAACATATGTCCCAGGATTTACAGAGAGATTCAAAAAATCTGACCTATATGAGAATGACAAATACCAGTTAGCACAGAAAATACACAACACCGTTAACAAGCTATTTGGCATGACAAAATCAAAATTTAAAAAAAATCGGATGTGGTATATAAAATTAGGTGCAACGGTGACAAGTCCAACGTATGCAAGAATATGTTGGCACTAGAAAAACAAAATTAAAGACTTGAATATCTTCCCACAAATCCAACCATAAAGTTGTTGACAAACATTTAGAGGGAAAAAACTGTCCTTGAAGCAAACTGTGCAGTGACTGGCCATAAACCTAACTTTGACGACGTCGATACACTAGCAGCAGAGAGTCACTACAACAGGAGATACACTTTAGAAATGCTGTGAGTTGTGATTCTCGTTCGTTTGTGTGAATTATCTCCTTATAGAGGCCGGGTTTGATGTTGAAAAGTAGCTGCGAAGCCACTTGAAAAGACTTTTGACATGGTCGAAATCATGATCGTGGTAGTCTGCAGCTATGTAATAAATGTCACCATGCCATTTGTAAATAAATTTGCATTCTATTAAATATAGATGCAAAATGGTCTTGAGCCAGGACAATATCCCAGTTCAAATCAAATGCTACACATATTAGAAGTTTAGTCAGAGAAGAGATTACATTATAAGACAGACACAGGCAAATAAACCAAATAGAAAAAGAAAAGAAACATTAGTTACTACCAACTCTTGAAGGAACAAAGTTCGTTGTTTGTTTTATTGAAATTTAATTATTGTAATAATCGATTTTAGTTAAATTTTATGGGTATTAATTGTGATATTTTTGTAATTTTTGTTTAGTGTAACACCCCGGTAGATGATCAACAAAGTCGAATCGAAATATTGGGAAAAAATTTAAATAAAAACAAAATAACAAACCAACGCAGCTCATGTTTTATCATCAAGCTGGACAATAAATAGTGCTATTTTGATGTATCTTCCGTGGTACACTAGAGACTTAAATGTGATAAAAAAAACTTGAGAAATAATCAATATAAAAAAATTTAAACATAATATAAATATAAACATAATGATGTGAAATTGCTTCAGAGTGGCATACACTATGCCGCAAACGATAGTACATTATGAATAAATAAGAATAGCTTTTGTGTGGGGGGGGGGGGTTGAACCCCCAAACAGAGAGGTTTCGAACATATACTTTTAGACTCTCTGAAGCAAAAAAATATAGAATTTTTAAGGTCTTTTTAAAATAACTCGTCTGAAATAGTAATTTTGCAGTAAAATCGTGAAAACGCGAAAATTACATAAAAAATCGTGGACACTTTCTTGAATTTCGGACAAAGGTTATGAAAAATACAAACAAACTAAACGGACTAATTTCGGTAATGGACACCAAATTGTTCGGAAAATTTTCATTTTTATTAACCGATACCACTTCATGAAATTCGACTAGAGCAATATCTTATGAACTTTTAATTGTGTACTACAAAAAAAGTTTGGAAATTTAATAACAAAATCTTTTAGTGATTTTAAAAGAGTTTTTTTGTTATATTTCTCACTTGTGTCAAATATTTTTCAGAGTTAGTATTTTTTTGTACATATGTAACAAATATTATTCAAAAGAGAAACAACAAATTCAGTAAACTGGATCAACGAAAATAAAATACCAATTATTTGTTTTTTTGTTTTTTTGGAATTAAAATTTCTAGGTGTTCCTTCTTGCACTTCATCGAGTACAAAAATCGTTTATAAAAAGGAAGAAACATTTCCAAATATTTTTTATTTAATCGGAATATGCGTATAAAGATTTTGAGTAAACATCCTGTTAATCATGTCCTATATAAATTAAAACCCGCAAAACTCATTAGACATCCTATTTAGACCCATACTTTGTAAAAAAGCATATCCAATTTTCTACATTTATCACAGAAAAAATGCCGGCCTGAAGGGTTAAGCACCGAGGAATTTGCTCGTTTTTTGTGTAATATTTCTTCAAAATTTGTATCAAGGGATCATATTCAAAAGTGGCTATAAACCATTTTCTCGAAAATGAGTTTTTGATGCCAAACTATTCTCATATTCATCTGTCATATAAATTTGGAAAAGAATTTTTCTAAAGCCATTTTTTTAATTTTCTGATTTGGCTATCCACTCACACGTTAGTTTGTGACTGCATAAGTGGCTATAAACATAAAAATAATAGAAATAAAATAGTTCAACAATGCAGCATCATAAACCGAAGGTTATAATTCGCTACAACGATTTTGTTTAAAACATTTTTCTAGATTTAAGGCATATCGTACTATCAAATTCCATCATTTCGCGTGAATAGTAATTTGATTCCCCAGTTATCATGTGGCGTAACTTTTTATTATATTGAGAATACCAAAATATTTATTTGGCAAGGAGAATATTTATGTCAGAAAAGTTTCAGAATCCTGGATGAAGAAAGTTAAAATAAAAGCAATTGCAACCGCAAATTGTGGATTTTTCATCGATTGCAGCGATTTTCGCGACTGGCTACATATATGTTACAAGCGACATTGGTTCTTAATACACAAACAAAAATTCAGCCGGATTCGTTTGCTAGATCAAAAATGTCATGCATGAAAATCATTTTAGTCATATTTCCCGTGAAAATGAAAATTTTCCAAAAAATATTCAATTTGTATTTTTTGTTTACCGTGCCTTACGGCAATATACACTTTTTGTAAAAAAAGGAAAAAGGGATAAAAATGGTACCAATCTGACGGATGAAGCTGGAATCTTTAAATTCGCTGTGTACATCACAGAAAATGCGTTTTCTATACAACATCGCCAAGATTTCATGAAAAACGTTATTGAGTTTACAATAAAACTTATTTATATACTAGCTGAACCCCGCCCGCTTCGCCAGGCAAAAAAAAAACAAATGGTAAAATTAAAATTAGGTTTCATATTGATCTTATCATATTTATATTATCGTGGTCAGTAAGATATGCGTTCCAATGTTCAGCCTTCTAGCTAAAAAACACTTTTGCTACGCCCCCACCACTCACGAAACGAAAATTCAAAATCCGGCATCAAATGGATCTTTCTCGTGGTCAGCCTTCTAGCTTAAATATCACTATTGCCACGCCCACTCCGCCCACAAAACGAAAATCCAAATTTCAGCATCATATTTATCATTCTCGTGGTCAGTAATATATATATACCAATTTTCAGCCTTCTAGCTCTCAAAAACACTATTGCCACGCCCACAAAACGAAAATCCAAATTTTGGTATCATATTTATCATTCTCGTGGTCAGTAATATATATGTACCAATTTTCAGCCTTCTAGCTCTCAAAAACACTTTTGCCACGCCAACAGAGCAAATTTTTAAAAATTATATAGACCTGCATCTATCTGAACTGAAAATTTTAACAACATCGGTTCAGCCGTTTACTTGTGATTGCGGAACAAACAAACAGACAGACAGACTTACACTAAGGTTTTATAATATTAATAGGGATTTGGGCATAAATGGCTATGTGCTTATTTCAACATTCATAGTGCTCAATTTTAAATATGGCTATGAACCATGAAACCGCGAATAATAGGAAATTTCGAAAACTTTTTAATCGTAGCAATTAGTAACCCTTTTTGGATTAAACTTTAGAAGAATGATTAATAATTTCTCTTCAAATTAAAGGAGTTTTATCGCTCTCCTGAAAAGTTGTGTTTTTGTTCATAGCCACTTATGAATATAAGTCCTCGATATGTATGTATGTAATGCATATGCAACTATTAAAAAAAGAAATTCTACACTTAGAGATCAAGTCTGTTAATAAAAGCGATTGTCTGCTGCCTATCAGCAGACACTTTTCTGCTATTACAACAGTTTTTCTGCAATCGTACATCACCATTCACACTGCTAAAGAGTTTGCAGTTTGTTAAATAAATGTGGAAATAAATTACTTTATAATAACTTCTATTCAAAAAAATTTTGTTAACATGAATATCTAAGTGGTCATACTGTTCTTTCCATATGCTTAAAGTTTTTTTCTATATTGCTAAAAACAGCAAACAGCTGTTTACCATCTCAGCAGATACAAATCTGCTGTCTCTCTTTCAACAGCAGAAAATCTGCTCTTTCAGTAGACTTTCTGCTTTCTTTTACTGATTTTTTCCTTTGATAATGCAATTTTGCCGGCTATGTCTGTCGGACGAATGTATCAAAATATTTTTCGAAGATCCTGGCAATAAAATAAACGCACACGATTGGAAATTGACTAAAATGATTGACAGAATTTTCACCTGCTTTATTTTTTTGAAAACTACAGTCAGAAATATAGCAAAAAACTTAATTAAACTTATGTCTGTCGGACGAATGTATCAAAATATTTTTCGAAGATCCTGGCAATAAAATAAACGCACACGATTGGAAATTGACTAAAATAATTGACAGAATTTTCACCTGCTTTATTTTTTGTAAAACTACAGTCAGAAAAATAGCATTCCTAAATCTGAGTAAAATTCATACTACAATTTAGTTCAAAAACTCCAGTTCAGTAAAAATTTCTTAAAAAGTTGGAAAATTAACTAAGTATGAGTAAAGTTTCATTCTTTCAAAGCCATAGTAAATAGTTTATTTACTAGGAATAGTGTAGTGGATTTACTTAAAAACATTTCTTTGGATCTAGTAAAAAATAGTAATAGAATATTTCCAAGCTTTTAAGTAAGAAAAAATCTGAATTTTTTTGTATGGAAAACTTAACCTAAAAATGGTTTTTTTCCTAAAATAAAGTTAAAATATTTACTGAAATGTATGCCGAGTTCTTCATACATTTAAGTATTAATGAACTTATAAAAAACATTTGAAATTGTTTAAAAAATTCTTGAATATTAATCTAAGAATCAATTCTCGTTCGTTTGCAGAGACTTATTTCTTAAATACTTTAAGAATTATTCTAAACAACCACTGCGAAGGTGCCTCTCTTGCCTTCGCAGCAATCCTGGAGTAAGAGCTCAGCACTTTATGGTAGAGGTATCATTTTTTGTACAAGTTTTCCAAAACCATTTGTTTGATTTTTTAGTTAAATTGTACTTATTTTAATTTCACTTTTTTCCTTGAATCAAGTTTCTCAGTAAATTAAAAAATTACTTGTTTTAAGGAAAAAATCAGCAAAATTGACCTCAGTTTAAGTAAATATTTACTTGATTTTAGTAAAAAAATTACTTACTTTTAGGAAAATTTCAGCAAAATTGTACTAAGATTTAGTAAAAATTTACTTGGTTTGAGTAAAAATTCATTTAGTTTTGGGAAATTTTTACTTAAATTAAGTAAAAATTTAATTGGATTTAGGAAAAATTTACTTAGATTTAGCAAAATTTCAACAAAATTTTACTTAGATTTAGTAAAAGTATACTTGGTTCGAAGAAAAACTTACTGGAATTTTCCAGTAAGTTTTTACTGGTTTGAGGAAAATTTAGCTAGAATCAAGTTCAAAGCATGTACTAATTTGAAGGAAAAGTTTGAACTTGATTTGTGGAAATTTTGCTTTAGCGCTATACGAAGTTCAATTTTCCTAAAATTTAGTTAATTTTAACTCATTATAGGGTTCACTTTTTTTATGAGTGTAGATGAAGTTTGTACTTGACATTTCAGAGATGCCGCAACAAACCTATTTCCCAATGTAATATTTTAATTTGAATATGGTAGGTGAAATCCTTGCCGTTGGAGTTGTTTTTGTTACGAAATTGACTTTTCTTGGACATATTGACTACATCATTCCGAAAGCGTATTCCTTAATGTATTTTATTCGTAGAACACCTCTGAATTTTAGGATTTGTACTCTAAGAAAGATTTATTTTGTTCATTCCAAATTAGAGTTTGTATCTTTTATTTGAAGCCCTAATTCTCCAACACATTTTAATAGAGCAGAGAAATAAAAACTAAGAAAAAATATGTTTCATTATTTACTTTATTTTATAGTTATGTAACTCTAAAAACACCCGATACTTCATAAAAATGTTTATTAACTTAAATTATTTATTATTTCAGTTTCTAGGCTAATGGGAAGTACAGCGACGGGTTCTATGGGACATATGGGGAATATGGGATCATTGGCAACATGTGCTGTAAGCGAAGCGAAATCTTTACAATTTCCTTTAACGCAAAGAAGAAAAAGGAGGGTGCTGTTTACGCAAGCGCAGGTTCGTATCAATGAATTGCATTAATTATTATAACATAGATATGAATGACACTATGTAACATTAGAGTGACATTTATTTGTATGGAGAAAACTTTCCTCCGATTTTCTGGAATTACTGGGCAAAAAATTGTGTACGTTGTAAAAATACTGATAGTGAAATTTTGGGGGAAATTAAAATCTCTTTTTTTGACATAAATGATATTTTTGTTTTATCTGATTCTAATCAAACCTAGGGAACATATTAAACATAGTTTTATCGTGAAATGGTGAAAAAATTGTCCAAGTCGATAATCAAAATTGAATTAAAATCAGTATTTTTTGCAATAAATTAAATGTATATTTTTATCTGACTCTTATTAATATGAGAAAGTTCTCGTTGAATTTTGTGTATCTGCTCTGTGCAATGAGTCATGACGTACTGAAGATTATATGTGCAAATTAACGGTACACTAAATAGCTTACTGATATTTATATTGGACAATAGTTTGAAGCTGACGGTCCGGTCCGGTTTCGGTATTCGGACAGTTCATATTTGATATTAAATTTTATATCAATAATTTTAAATGTAATGAGATTACCTCAGTGTTCATTTAAATGAAATAAATATACTGTAAAAGAAGTTTAAGGAATGTAGTAAAAGTATGCATAATGTTTTTGGGAAAGAGCCAAATACTTTTTAATAATGCAAAGATCAAAAGGTAGAGTAGAATGCATGTCAGGATTAGAAGTTATAATAAAAAAGAAGAGAATCGACGAATGGCTTATCCAGGGTTTTTGGTTGAAGGGAGCATTATACTAAGCGAAAAAAGTTTTGTAAGTTAATATCTGAGAGAATTCTTGTTTGTAAGAACTATATTATGGAATTTTATAGGAATAATTTTTGTGGAAGATCTTAACCCTCTGTATTATAAGTAAAAAGTTACATATTATCGACTTTTTTAAAAGAACTTTCCCCAGAAATATTCACATTTGGATTTTGAGATGCGATTAAAATGTGCTTCCCACTTTTTTTGCTGGGGTACCATATTAGAGTTTGTACTGTTGAAGCTGCCAACAGACTACCATTCTACAATTTTTGCTATATATATTGATTACAAATTTTGTAATTGAGAACAAACTGCATGGATTGCATGCCGTTTGTTTTCACAATCTTATTATACGAATTAACATTTATGTTATCTGGAGGTTATGATATTTATATTCTATATTTCGGCAATTATGTTTTACAAACATATTTGTAAACAGAGGTATCCCGCAGGCACCACTCAACGATATATTGCTGTATATGAAGAGAGGTGGATGTAAGATACTTTCGTACACGTCGACCTTGTACTATACATACGTGGGAAGTTTTCTACAATCTTTAGTGATATTCTACAGAATGCTCTGAACAAGCTGGTAAGATGGGGCAGGTAAGTGGGCATGGAGTTGGTTCTCTCTATAAGGAAGAACAAAATACCTGACATAAATCATACCACAGTAAACGACTGAGAGCTATTTTTTGGATAGTTCGAAGTATTTGGGCATCATCCTTGATTTCTATTAATGAAAATATATTAGAGAAGATATGGGTGAATACTGTAGTCAACATCTGCACGGATAGTCTGGCTGCAATCAGATCCATGGACTTGGTGATCTTAAATTTAGCTGCAACTCTAGACTTCCCCGTATCTCTGTAGGAGATGGCTAAGCATTTCGATATTCACCTTATTTGGGCGCCAGGGCACAGGGATATTCCCAGGAACTGTAAAGCTATCGAGCTTGCCAGATTTGAAATGATCCAACAAGTTCCATAGTGGTAAAATTTAGGGAAAAATACATTGAGGTTATTTAATTTAATTTTTTGTGGTTTTTGGGCTTCTTATACAGAAGAAATATTGGAGTTCGTGTTTATGAGGATCAATTTTGTTTTGTTGTTAGGTATTGTTATTGTTTTTACCTTCACAAATTTAAGATTTGTTGAGAGTATTTATTTGATTTCCTTTTGGTGTATATAAATAAATCTAGAATAGTAATTTGAAACCTCCTATTAGATAGCACTCATATACAGTCAAAGGAATTTGCTTGTCGATGTGCACTATTTTAGCTGAACTCCCTTCGTATGTATAATTTTTATCATTATACATTTACTCTAAAGAGTAGGAGCAAAGAAACCTAACAAATTTAATGTTTTTGTTTCCTTCATATTCCTTTACTAACATTTCCTGAACTTTATTATATTCGTGATCACTGAGTATATAGCAATTTCTCCTTTTATTACTTCTTACCGGATAATTTCAATAACTCTGTTATGTTCTATGTCATTTCTATCTATGAAAATTGTTTTATTACCAAATATGTTTATTACACAAGTGCCCTTTGATTCGACAGTATTAATATGCATTTTAAATCGATGAGTATTAAGTATTAAACCTGAGTATTCCTCCTGGGAATGGACAGTTTGAACATCAATAGAAGCCCTCTCACAGTGATCTTCCTCAATAACAGAGGTCTTATCAACCATTTCTCATTTTAACCCACGGAATCTATTACATTTATTTCTTGGTTGTCAATCCTACTCAAGAAATCCGCAATGTTATTATGTTTTCCCTTTATGTAAACAAGACTGAAGTTGTACTCTGCCAAGCAAACTAACCTGGACTTATGTCCTTAAGATAATACTTCGTTATTAGCCATTTCAGTGGTTAGTGGTCACTTTCCAGTTCGAACTTTCTTCCATAAATAAAGGGTGATTTTTTAAAAGCTATAGGAAAGTATTTCAAATAAAAACACATAAAATTCAGAAAAATGCATGAAATCTTTATTTGAATCGATAGTACGGTCCATATAATTTAATGTTTGAAGATTATTTCATGAAATGTTGACCTTGACTGCGCCTCAAATGGTCCATCCGCTTAGTCCAATTTTGGCATTTCCACGTTTTTGAATAACAGAGGCCCAATTGCTACGAACGGCGACGAATCGATAATTGATGGTCATCATTAACACTGGCCGATACAGCTTCTTCAGTTCGCACTCTACGTAAGCGTGTTGGTGGTTTAATGTCCAACAATGTAAATTTGGTGCAAAATTTAGTCACAATAGCCCGAATAGCCGCTTCAGTGGGTTAAACTGACCATAAAATGGAAGCGCGCGATGAACTTTCTTTTGGTAATAAAATTCAATAATTTGCAAGCGTTGTTCGTTTGTAAGACGATTCATGGTTAAATTATAGACCAAACTGAAGATGTTTGACAGTGAAACAAAACACGAAACGTGCGTCAGCTGTTTAAACCAGTGTTGCCAAAAAGATAATAGCTAAAAAATCACCCTTTATATGGTCTAAAGTATTTCACTGACCAAACTATCGCCAACAATTCGTTTTCGATTGTTGCATAGTTAGTCTCATGTTCATTAAGAGTTCGAGAGGCAAAAGCGTCAGACGGAGCCAATTGCAAAGTTGCTTGCTTCGGAAATTATCTTGAACTTCTTTTCAAAGTTGGGATATCTGAGTATAGGAACGTTCGTGATAATATCTTTCAGTTGTTGGAAAGCTACCAAATATCATAGATCTTTGATGTTGAAAGTGTGACCCTTTTTCAAATACCTTGTCATTACATAGGCAATATTCGCATAATCCTTAACAAAAAGATTTAATTTGTTTTGTTCCTGTACGTTAAGTTCCTGAATCACTTTATCAGGATTAGATTTCAAACCTTTTATTGTCAGAATATGACCTAGAAATTGGGTTTCTTTCTTTAGAAAGGAACATTTGTCGACTTGAATTTTGAGTTTAGATCTTCTAGAGGATATGAATAATGTCCTCATGCTGACCAAATGTTCCTCTAACCCAGCAAAAAGAGAGCATCCAAAGAAGTGAAAACGATGTTCATCTTGTGATTCGTAAGTAGTGAAAATTGGGATCTGCTCCAATGAATTTAACATGGAGTTGTCATAGGAAGGATGTCTTATAGCTTGAAAGACTTAAAAGTTTTTATTTTTATTTTATTATGAATTACAATACAAAGTAAATTTATATTCCAATTTTGGGTCCAGGGACAGACCAGAGCCTCTGGTGGGAATCGAACCCACAACCTCCACGTTGATAGCCGAGCACGCTACCAACTCGACTACCGGGGCGCTCCGACTTAAAAGTTATTTTAAAGTGTTGCAAAGGAACCACTTTTTCCATTTCTTTTTTAAAAATCCGCCGCTACCGGGGATAGAACAGCGGACCTTGTGGTTGCTACTACGGCGCTCTAACCATCTCGGCTATCCTCTGTTGTGAGTGGGGAATAAATAATGCAAATCATTGTGTTCGTTAGAATTGACAATAGTAAACATAACAAAATATTTATTTGGTATCAATTAATATACAACGCATAGTAATATTAAATTAAATTATCATTAAAGAGATTAGATGTACTTAGTTTTACTGATAATATGTAGTATGTGTCTATTATGAGTATAGTAATAAAAATGAAATGCTTGAAGTACATTAATAAAGCAATAAATTTGTATTTTTTAAGCAAACATTTTTAAATTGTTAAAAATATATCAAAAGCGGGAAAAAGCAAATTTGGATTTTGAGAACCAATGGAAGTACTTCAATTTTTTTGCTGAAAATTAGTATATCGTTCATATATACTATATAAATCTTGTTTATGAATTCTCGAAAAACTTCGTTCTTCAATCTCTGGAAGGTTCAAGATGCGTTTTTTAGGTCGAAGGGCATACGAATAAATTCACAGTACTCCGATGGTGAGAAGAACGCTGTCTTTTTCCTATCTTCTTCTCTGACTAGAATTTGGTGGAAACCTTTTGTTAAGTCTATTGTGATAAAATACTGCGATCTGCCTAATTTGTCAAGTAAATTGTTCAAATTGAGAATCGGGAATTTGTCGTTGACAATAAATTCATTTAGTTTTCTATAGTCTATGACAATTCTATATTCTTTTATGCCCGAGTTATCCAATTTCTTCACCACTACCCAAAGGGGACTATCATAAGGGGAGTTACTTTCACAACTTATATTTTGCCTTAGCATCTCATCAATCTGTTTCGCTTTCGTACATTTGTGGGTATCTATATATTTTTGTGTATAACGCTTTATCTATTGCTGTTACTATTTCATGTTGAACTTCCACTGAAGTATACCAGCACAAGTAAACTCGTTTGGAAATGGTGTTGTCATTTACATTAGTTAATGTCCGAAAATAACAAGCTTTTTGTAATGTTTGTTGGGGATATGGTTCAAATAAAAATTTGGCCTTCATAATACTTGTGCTTGAAACTGTATCAATTAAACATTTTACTTATTGTTTCCTTATTATAACTACTACTATGGGTAGCGAACATTTTGAGGCAATGTTAAAAAATTTACGTCACATTCTTATCCGGTAGTAACATCCATAAAATTATTATCATTCGCAGTTTCTTGTTTGTCTGCACTCATATAAGAGTTTTTGGAACGGTTTGATAGATTTTCATTTTCATTATAATTTGGTTGATTGTTAAAAAGGTGCGATTTTTAAATGCAAATTCGGCAAGTGAGGTGTGCTTCTCGTTCGTTTGTGAGAATCATTTCCTTAAAGAGGCCGGGTTTGATGTTTAAAAGTCGAAGCCAACTGAACGAAACCTTTATACAGGGTGGAAATCATGATAGTGGTAGTCTGCAGTAAAGTAATAAATTTCACCATGCCATTTGTAAATAAAGTTGCATTCTATTAAATATAGATGCAAAATGGTCTTGAGCCAGGACAATATCCCACTTCAAATCAAATATTGATTACAGATCAAAAAATACAAACGGAAAAAACTAAAACAAATGAGCGTTGGCACTGGAGAAGTATTGCTGGGTATCTGTACCTGCATATACACATACTTACATATGCAACTCAATGAGATGCTTGTAAGATGGCACGTGTACTTTATTATTAAATATAGATGAAAAATGGTCTTGAGCCAGGACAATATCCCAGTTCAAATCAAATATTGATTACAGATCAAAAAAAAAAAAAAAAACAAAAATACAAACGAAAAAAACTAAAACAAATGTTAGTATTGTCATTAAATCTGTTAGCAATATTGTTTCCGTTATAACTACGATTATTAGAATATTCATGCTTTTTAAAATCATTTCCATTGTTTATACAATTTCTTTCATAGTTATTAGAGGTTAGGTTTCTGGTCATTAGTACGACTTTTATTGTTAGTTGACATGCATTTTTATGTATATCGATGGCCCTTCTATCTTCTAACAAACCAAGTTTTGAATATTTGGTTATGGTGTCGATTATTTTTTCCATATCCCTGAATATGAGCTTACTAAATCTCTGTCCACATTAGCTGAAGAGTATATTCTGGGTTTATTTTCGTCGAAATCATAATTTTCGCCTAATTCAAGCTTGGCTTTTTCAAAAACACCGAACAATTCATTTAAATTACATACATTAACTGTAAGACAGTAATTAAAAATTTCGTAGTATGATTTTTTCGGTTGAAGGTAGTGCAAAAGCTTATGTTTTATTCTAGTGCAGGTTGGGTGGCTCCCAGTTGTCGCAGTAAGTGTGCTGCGTCTCCTAAAACTTTCTTATTACATACAATTTGTATTCCACAATTCAATAAATTTTCATTCTGATGGTACAGATTGATAGTGGCTTCCACAGATGATATAAATTGCATGAGGTGACTACCATCGAAAGGTTTTAAGCGACGAAATTGATCGATGACATCTTTAGCCGAAAACATATTTAATTCTTCAGTTGATAGCTGGACTTGCTGAGCAACTGGTGGCTGTTGCTGCTGAAAATTTCGCTGTGCTTCGTATTGTTGAAGTTACTGCTGCTGCTTGGTGACATTTTCCAATTCTTTTATTATTTGAACGGTGTCCGGATTCGACATTTCTTCCATATTGCGGTTTGTGTCGAACTTATTTTGCATTAGGCTCATGTATTTTAATTCAAAATTTATTTTGTACCACTGCTGGTATAAGTTGTAATTTCAGATTTTATTTAATTTAATTTTAATTGAAGTGCAGTATTTCAACTCAAATGATATTTACTATGTCTATGACTGCAGTACTAATGATTTCGTTTGTCTGTTTCTCTTTGCATCAAGACGAGTCTTGCTTGTACATACAGATGTTTGCTCAGCATTCACACCTGTACTTTTTAGCACTAGATATGTCCAGTATGTACATATGGATATTTATGTAGACATCAATCATTTCTTGTTTTTCTATAGCTTAACCACATACTAAAATGTTAATGTTTTGTATAACACTTCCGAGGCAAAACAAAGTGCCGTACCAATTTAAATACTTTAATGGTTGTATGTATCAAACTTTGAAGTCATTTAACTCCATTTAATAATTCATCAGTACATACTTGTATATATATTTTGTGATGACAAAAGTCATACTTCGTTTTTGGGTCACATAAATAAACAATGAATTATTGCATCTTGTGTTAGTATTATATATTATTATTTATAATTTAAAGGAATGGAATGTTTTGTTAAGTTTAAATTGTTTTAATGAATTAAAGTTTGAGTTATTTCCTTATGATTGTCGTTAGTTATTGTGGTTGTAAAATATTCAAATACAACGGATACAGCTACTATCACCGAAATTATTATTTATAATCACGGTATGTATAGTAGCTTGTATATGTCAAAGAACATGATTAACACATGACTATCGCCAGAATTATTATTCATAATTATGTAACGTATAGTATATTATGCTTCTAAGCGTCTTTGAATATTCAAAGGTAACGGACAACACTGAGGATCAGCTGACGTACTGAATGGAAGAACAGATGGCACCACAACACAACACAACACTGATCCTATTGAGGTATGGCAACATCGCTGTTGGATAGTTGTGGGTGGGTGTGTGTGTGTAGGCAGTGGAAAAAAGGTATAAAAGGGAGAACGCGTAGGCAGATGGGTCAGTTCGCAAGTAGCCGGTCGATGGTGAGGACTACTTTTCTAATTGGATGTTTACGGTTTCACCGCTCTAATTAGAGAAGCTATCATCCAAACCATAGTGTTCTGATTTGGTGTATACGACTGTGGAAGGGGTGGTATTTGGGTCTTCGGCCTACCACCTCTTTCACCAATCGTTGGTAGCTGCGGCTGAGTGGGTACGACTGTTGAAAGAGACTGGTATTTGGGTCTTCGGCCTGCCACCTCTTTCACCAATCGTTGGTAGCTGCTGCTGAGTGGGTTGAACGGTGGATTCTGTTCGGGTTTCGCCACGGCTCTGTTTTCGATTCCACCGGTAGTCCGCCGCCGTTTCACTGAGACGCTGCCGTCAACCTGGACTACGGCCGCCGCTTGAATAAACGCTGCCGTCAACCTGGACTACGGCCGCCGCTTGAGTAAACACTGCCGTCAATCTAGACTACGGCCGCCGCTTGAATAAACGCTGCCGTCAACTTGGACTACGGCCGCCGCTTGAGTAAACGCTGCCGTCAACTTGGACTACGGCCGCCGCTTGAGTAAACGCTGCCGTCAACTTGAACTACGGCCGCCGCTTGAATAAACGCTGCCGTCAACTTGGACTACGGCCGCCGCTTGAGTAAACGCTGCCGTCAATCTGGACTACGGCCGCCGCTTGAATAAACGCTGCCGTCAACTTGGACTACGGCCACCGCTTGAGTAAACGCTGCCGTCAACTTGGACTACGGCCGCCGCTTGAGTAAACGCTGCCGTCAACTTGGACTACGGCCGCCGCTTGAGTAAACGCTGCCGTCAACTTGAACTACGGCCGCCGCTTGAATAAACGCTGCCGTCAACTTGGACTACGGCCGCCGCTTGAGTAAACGCTGCCGTCAATCTGGACTACGGCCGCCGCTTGAATAAACGCTGCCGTCAATTTGGACTACGGCCACCGCTTGAGTAAACGCTGCCGTCAACTTGGACTACGGCCGCCGCTTGAGTAAACGCTGCCGTCAACTTGGACTACGGCCGCCGCTTGAATAAACGCTGCCGTCAATCTGGACTACGGCCGCCGCATAACTCAACGTTGCTGCCGCTTGAGTAAACGCTGCCGTCAACCTGGACTACGGCCGCCGCTTGAGTAAACGCTACCGTCAACCTGGGCTACGGCCGCCGCTTGAGTAAACGCCGCCGTCAACCGGGAATTCAGCCGCCGCATAACTAAACGTTGCTGTCGATTACGTAAACGCTGCCGTCCACGTACACTACGATCGCCACCTGAATCTTCGCTGCCGCCTGCACAGATTGCGACCGCCGCCTAACTCAGCATTGCCATCGTCTGATACCACGTTGCGTCCCTCGTTCAGCTGGTTCATCATCCTACTGAGTCCGACCAATAAGTGTTAAGTGTTATATGTTAGTAAATAAGTGTTAAGTGTGAAATCGCGTGATAATGAACTGAAGTTAGTTTTAATAAAATATTATAACGTTATTGGAAAAAATTAACTAACGCTGTGTTCTCTCTCTTTGTCGAAAATATAAATTTTTGCAACGACTTTGGACCCGGTGAGTTTACCCCAGCTTCCAGTGGAAAATCCTGTCGTTACAATTTTCTTTCAACGAAATTTGATATTTTTATTATTTGATTCAAACAAAGAGTTTTTCCTTCGTCTTAGTTCTACAGAGTTAAACCTCCTCGACTGCGCCAGTTATGTTTTGGTCACCTTCTTTTCAGATAAAATCAGCACACAGACAACAATGTTTTTTTGTCGGGTTTATTTGCTTTTGATCTTTAGACTGAAGTTTAAATTACAAAATTGCACTGTAAAGTGTCAAAAACGTTAACATCGTTTTATCGCTTTAGATTACAGCATCAATTCGAAGATTATAAGCAGAATGTATATACATGAAAAGGTAACATACATATTATGCTAGAAATATAAATAGAAGTCTGTTAACGGGTGGATACGAAACATTAGGTACGTAACTCGCGCACCTTAAAAGTACAAATTTCGACAAATCCATTTTGACTGCACTTCTACATGGTCAGAGGAATGCATTTATATTGCACTTCCATAAGGTGAGAGGAAAATACATACCAAACTCACGATTCTAGCTATATTACTTTGTTTTGTACCATTTTTATCCCTTTTTGTCCCGCTCACACCTTATAAGAACAATTTCGAAAAAAATCCATTTTGACGGCGCATTTTTGAGTTCTGTAAAAAATCAAAATTAGAAAGGTCCCAAAGATTATTTTGAGATATTAAAATTAAAAATCGGGAAATCGGATATATTTTAAAAATCGGCCCAAAGTTGACTACTTTTCATATTTTTTGATTTTAAAGAAAATTAAATTTTTTATTTTTTGTTTTAGCTGTTTCTCACATATTTTAGGAGATTTTGCACTTACAGATTGTGGTTTCTTAGCTTTATTATGACGTCAAAGCTATGTTTGTACCAAATATAGTTCGTTTGTAATAAATATTAAAAAACACACTTTTGAACCAATGTCTGACTTTGGACCAACACAATTTTTTTCCTTCAAAAGCCTATAACGAAATATATACATATTTAGAAAGGTTTCCCGATTTTGTAGGAAAATCTGTAATACAAAAAAAAATAAAATTTTTTCTTCGCATTATTTACAAATACGTAAAATGTGTTAAAAAACATAAACAAAAAATTTTAATTTTCTTTAAAATCGAAATATACGAAAAGCAGTCAAGTTTGGGACGATTTCTAAAATATATCTTGGGTACTTGTCTAATTTTGATTTTTTGCAGAATTCAAAAATGTTTACTAGAACAAAAGCTATTGAATTTTGGCCGATGGATTTTGATTTTGAGAGGAATTTTCATACTAAATTTCACGATTCTAGCTGCAATACTAAAGTTGGTACCATTTTTATCCCTTTTTGTCGCGCTCGCCCCTTAAAAGTACAAATTTCGAAAAAAAAATCCATTTAGATTGCGCTTCTACGTTGCCAGAGAAAAGATTTGGAAAAATCCATTTTGATTTCTCGCTTGTTATCCCACTCACCCCTTATAAGTAAAAATTTCGAAAAATAAATTTAAATTTGCGCTTTTACGTTATCAGAGGAATTTACATACCGAATTTCACGATTCTAACTGTAATACTTAAGTTGTTACCATTTTTATCTCTTTTTGTCCTGCTCACCCCTTATAAGTATACATTTCGAAAAATCCATTTAGATTTGCGCTTTCAAGCTGTTAGAGGAATTTACACACCAAATTTCATGACTATAGCTGACCCTAAGTACAAATTTCGAAAAAAAATCCATTTAGTTTGCGCTTCTATGTTGTCAAAGGAATTTACACACCGAATTTCCCCACTATAGCTGCAATACTTAAATTAGTACCATTTTTATCCTTAGTTCTTCGCGAATCTTAAAAGTACAAATTTTGAAAGATCCAATTTTAATTATACACACCCTTTTTGTCCTGCTCACTCCTTATAAGTATAAATTCCAAAAAAATCCATTTAGATTTGCTCTTCTACGTTCTCAGAGACATTTACATACCAAATTTCACGATACTTTAGTTCGTACCATTGTTCACCCCTTAAAAGTACAAATTTCGAAAAGTCGATTTATGTTGCCAGTCTACGTTGTGTATCCTCGCTTTAAGATACAAATTTCGAAAAATCCCTATTTGTAGGTCGTCTGCATGGTCATTGCAAGGACCACGCCGAATTTCATGTTTCTATCTACTGACGTTTAGTCAGGACGAAGTTTCGATGTTTATCCCTTTTGTTCTATTTTAGCCCCTAAAAGTACGAATTTCGTAAAACCCTTTCTTAGCCTACATATATCATATTTGGGAACTACCCTGAATATGTATGACCCCCGTTTGGTCTGGGGGCTGGTCAATGATAAGTCAGTCAGTTAGTAACGCAACTCTTTTATATATATAGATAATACTTCAAGTGTACTCAAAAAGTGAACATGAGACAGCAAAGTTGTCAGAAACTTTTTACCTCCGGGCCGACGCAATTTTTTGATTCCAGCAACAGACCAATTGCCTGTACCATATGTTTCGCATACACACTAGAATGTATACACCTAATTTCATAGCTATAGCCGTTTGCTTGGTATCAAGTTTTTTTCATTTCGAACTTAAAAGTACTAATTTTGAGAAGTACTCTTATTTTGCGTGTCTAAGCAGCCAGACGAATGTAAACACCGAATTTCATGATTCTACATCCGTTTGCTTGGTACCACTTTCATCCCGAATATTGAAAGATATCTTTTTTATCCACTTGAAATTTTTGGCATAAGCTCTCGTCTCCTAATATATTGTATTTCGAAGAAATGGGCGTGGTTGCATAACGATAACGCCCACTTTGCGTATATATATGTTTGTATATGTTTTAATATATGTGTTTTAATATTTCATTTTCGTACTTTTCCGATAAATAAAAAAGCGATATGAGCATCATATGAAAGAGAAGAATATATGTTTAAAATGCTTAAAATTGCAAGCATCTGTCTGTTTTATCTCAGCAATTAAACCTGTTTCAATTTCCCCCTTTAAAAGTTAAAGTTTATTTATTTTAATTTTGAAAGGTTTTGAAGGTTTGAAAGGGATTTGTTATGGTTATCAATGTAGATAAAAGAATGAAGTTTTAATTCCTTCTAACAGACATTCTTCTCTTTCAGTTGTTACCCATATCGCCTTTGTATGGCTCAGAAAAGTGCGTACATAAATTATTAAACATCTATATTTTTTAAGAATACTGTAAAAAAGGAAGAAAGATCACCAAATGGAAAACTAAGTACATAGTTCTCCTATATACGACGTCTAGTTTCCCGTGCATATGGTGTAGTTCAGCTCCAACTTTTGGTGTGGTTGTAAACATGCAGTACGTATAACTTCAGCCACAGATTCATACGTTTCCGCCAATTTTGCTAATCTGCGCTGCTTTGTTCTCTTCGATGAATCCGCGTTTTTTGTTACCTAGGTCAACAAAATTAAAATAAATCATACTAGAAAACAAAACAAGTAAGGAAAGGCTAAAGTCGGGCGTGGCCGACTATATGATGCCCTTTGCACTTTCTATCCCACTACAATTCAATACGGTGAACAAAAGGGAAATCGAAGGATTTTTACATGTATGTGTCACATGGACCGACGTAACCCACTTTCTCCATAAGTGTTTCTAGTTGAAACAGTGTTGTGCCAAAATGGATTAAAACCGGGAAGGACATTTGAATAGTTTGTATTTATGTTTATAGGTTAAATATAATATGTTGTGTCTAGTTTGGCAAAAATCGGCCTCTGGAGTGAATAAAGTCAAATCGGCAAGGACAAATTTATCGGGGCTACACCAAATCATGAACCGACGTGACCCACCTTCACCATACGTGATTCTAGTTAAAATATAACGTCATTTGACAATTATGAAGAAGGTCGCTTAAAATACACGAAGATCGCTTAAAAAATAGGGGAAAAACTCAAACCGGGAGCGACATTTGTATGGGAGCTATATCTAACTCAGAACCGATCTTACAACCGATGTTTCGAGTTAAAATATAAAGCTTTGTGTCAAATTCGAAGAAAATCGGTTAAATTGTGTGTTCTCTAGAACGCATAAAGTTAAATGGAGGCCGAAATTTGTACGGAGCTACATCTAAATCTGAACCGATCTGACCCACTTTCACCACAGATGTTTCTAGTTAAAATACAAAGTTTTGTGCAAAATTTGAAGAAAATTACACGGTTGGTTTGTCCAATAACGATCAAAAATGTTTCACGTAAATTTCTTACGGGTTTCGTTAAAGACTCACTACTTTGGAAGTAAGTGTGTAATATTTCCCAATTTTGTTCGACTGTGTAGCGTCCCATTTTGCAACTATCAAACCTGAATTCAGTACTTTTTCTCCACAGAAAGTACCGCAGAACCACCACGATATTCTAAATACTTTTTGAAATATTGACAAACAAACTTGTACTCCATGTACAATTTTTAATCTGAGAGAGAGTCTTGAATCCCAATTGAAAAATAATTCAATATTGCAAACAACACGTCTAAATAACTTAATTTACGACAAAATTGATATGCCCAGCTTATTTGTGGTAGATTATGGATTATGGATGTTGGACCACCTTTGTTGTCTTATTAAAAAGTGGTATTACCGACTCACAGGCTGTTTAAAGGATGGTCTTAGGTCGACTAAAATCTCTAAGAATCATAATTACTGAGACGTTGCCAGGAATTTCACAAGCTATCTCTAGATTCTGAAATATTTCATGTTACTCTATGAAAGTGTCGAAGAATTTAACAATTATTGTAGGAATCTTCGACAGAAAGTGTTGGGGACAGTTTTTTACCACAGCAAAAGTTAGTATTTAAACGCCCAAACATTAAGTATTTAAAAATTAAACTATTTGCAAATTTTGGAACGAAGCTATATTTGCACATTTTCTGTACAAAATATAATAGAAATCACATTTTTGTTGTGATCACAGTCCCAAACTTAATTAAAACAAATGATTTATTAAGGTGAAGTGTTTTATCTTGTTATAATTATTATTTCTAATGATTTCGTAAAATAAAAATCTATACTTGTCATATTTTTTCACTGAAACAACACTCAGGGGATGTCCCCTATAAATACAGTGCATTGCGTTGGCAGAGGGAAGATCAGGTATTGGAAGGAGGAAAGAGGGAGTATTGTCCGTTGACATCTGTTTTGAATTTCTGAATGTCGTAATTGGAGGGAAAGATATTTGCCGAAAGTCGATTCCACATACGGATAGTACGGACTAAGAACAAATTTAATCTGTAATGTGTAGTGCGGCCGGTTGTCCAATCGACAACAAAGATCACGTATTTCCGAAGAACAAACACCATGAAAGTGTCGATAGAACAATGACACACAATCAACATTACGACGGTGTTCAAGGTAGAGAATATAATTGGATATCCTACCATCACCTATCAACACCATCGTCCACCTCTGGACATGATCAAGTAGCTCCAGTGATTAAGCTGGAGCACCCGACTATATATGGCAGATGTATTCCATCTTTGGTCTGATGTAGGAAGTGTAGATATTGAGAAGATTAGAGGGTGTGAAATACTACATCGTTTTCAAAAGCTTCATTCATTGAATGCTTCTTTCGGTACATCAAATACACGACGAATAAATGACTTCATTCCAATCATTTCAGCCGCAGCATCTCCATTTAGAAAGAAAAATTCCAATTAAAATGCTGGAAAAAGTTGTTAAGCTCGGCCCAGCTCGACGATCGGTCGATAGTTAGCAAGGTTATTAGCCTCACCTTTTTTAGGGATGGGCTGGATGTTCGCCATCTCCCAACGCGCTGGGAAAACCCCTGCATGGTATGTAAGGTTGAAAAGATTACGAAGGGGACGGGCAAGCGTCGAAGAACACTTACATAGGAAAAGTGCTGAAATGCCATCCGGGCCCGGAGATTTATTTACGTCGAGATTTGCGAGAAACCTTTTAACTCCACGTGTTCGGAAAAGTATTTGAAGGATGGAACTAGATACATTTTCGATCACGGAGAGTGGTTGATTACTTTCCGGTAAAGATGAATTCCTTGCAAACATTTCAGCCAATAGGTTAGCTTTGTCAACCGGGTTAGTGAATATCTGGTCATCTTTAACAAATGACCAAAAGCTCTTACTTATCCTTTTCACATCTAAGTACCCTGGCACACATGGTTCTTGTCTGCTTGTGTAGCAGATCAGTGGTGGCATTTTTATTTAAACACCATTTCCAGAACGCTTCCTCTTTCGATCTGAAAGCAGTCTTGTACGTCTGATTAAATCAACTTTTATTCTATGGTTTATCCGAAATAACTTTAATTGGAATAAATGACTTCATTCCAATCAAGATAATATTTTCAATCATTTCAGCCGCATCATCTATATCTCCATTTAGAAAGCAAAAATTCCAATTGTAGCATTTCAATTGGAATCTTTGCTTTCTTAACAAGTTGTTGAGCTCGGCCCATCGTGGGGAAAAGGTATTGTCCCTCGAATGGGCAATCCAAGAGGAATTATGGACATTGAAATCGCCAGCAACCACAATTTCACTGTCAAGAGAATCTTCTAAAAAATTTCCGCGTTTGGACTTCTATAAAACAAATCCGAAATGTAGTACGTGTGTTACAATCTTGAATTTAACCCAAAGGGAGTTAATTCTGCCGGCTCTGGAACACTATGTCGTTACGTACGTAAACCATAAGACCTCTGTGGTGAATAAAAAGGAACAGGGTGTCCAGGGTACCCAGGTACGTGAAAATCCTATGGATCAGAATCCTCACACACCTGAGTCTTACAAAGAGCAAAACATCAGGCCGACGGAAATGTACGTGTATATTGGCAAATTTTACTTTAAACTTGCCCACCATTAGAACAGGCAAAAAGAAAACAGAGTCTGTATGCAGCTACAATTGGCAAACCTCTCCGTGCCGTTGCTGTATTCACCTAATGCTCAGTGTTATGTCTTGAGCATTGGGCGAACAACGACAAGAAGAAAATAATGCCAACTGAACTACACGAAAGTGAAAAGGAACAACGCACACACTACAGAGGAGACATAAAATGTGCGGTCAGTGATGTACGGCTGCTGCCGTTATGATGTTGTTGTTGTTCCCGCCGATGCTGCTGTTGTTATTGTTTGGATGTTAGCTTATCGTTCGGTACGCGGCGCGGTTTTTTTGGTTTGTTGGTATATTTGTTATCAGTTTCCTTTATTTCTATTTTGCTATTATTGTTAATTTGTAATTTTGTGGTTTAATTTTGGGTTTTGAATTTATTTTATTTAAGGGTTATTGTTTCTTTTTGTTTGTTTTTTATTCTATTTTATTTATTTTAACAGAAACTGGACGGCAAACAACACGGACGACAGATAGACACATGTTTAACGGGCGACAGACTGACAAATACTCCAATTGTGTAATTTATAACTGTTTGAATCTCATTATTCGATTATTGTGATTACCTAAGAAGTTTTTGTAAATGAATTAATAACTATAGGTAAACTCAACTATTTAAGGTATGTATATTTCCTTTCTATTTGAATGTAATATTAATCTTTAATCAGAAGTATGTAAGTACTATGCCTTAATTTCTGGTTTTGTTTTCGTATGAAATGAAAAAACAAAAATTTAGTGCCATTTGGTGCAAAAATTACCTTTTCAATATATTACACAATAGTCATTTTTCATCCCTGGTTCAAATTTAAAATTTTAAATAGCCCACCCTATAGTAAGTGGGATTTATTGTAATGTATAAAAGTGGATATAATTGATGTAGTTTTCACACTTGTAGGCAAACTGTTGAATTCATTCCAGTGTATTATATGCGTTGTTTCTTGCAGTTATTATTTACTGAACATCATCGACCCGGAACCAAGTCTTCTTACAGACTTAAGCATATATATATGTATAGTATATAGGGAGCCCATGTGCTCCCTAAAATTTGTACAAAATGAGAGAAGGATAACGTATTGGTAAGTTAAACACGACTCTAAGAGCCTTATTTTAAGCAGCTTGTAATGTTCTCCAAGCATATATAAGAGTAAGATATGTCAAATAAAAAAACTTGTACACAACTCCTGTAACCGATGAAATTTTAGACTTCACTGGGAACTTCGTGTGGGAGTCTCATAGCATATTATTCCGAGATATTTTACACTTTTGGATTAGCAAATGCCATACAACGAATATGAACACTCATAACGCCATCAGTTTCTTCAACATGTGGTTTAAACCGAATTAATTTAGTGTTTATACAAGCAAACTCAAATAATGTTGCGGAGTTAGGAGTTAGACGTGTTTTGTTTGTTCAGCGATTTTCTGCTGTGAAAAAATGGATCAAAAAATCTGCATCAAATTTTGGGTTAAGTGCTCAAAAGCAACTGAAGTGTTGAGAGTGGCATATGGTGATTGACTCTGAGTCAGAAAGGGCTCTCGTGGAAAGGTACTGATCACTAATTGTGATTTATTAACCCATTAAGAAAATTGCCTTATGGCAATATTCTTGATTTTAGATCTACCCTATTGTCTACGTCTTTATTTGCCTTATTCAGATGTAAACAATTTTCAAACTTTCATAAAATCGGAGAACCCAAGGAAAATTTCTGTTCCATTTCTCAAGGGACTAATCATTTCTGTTATAATCCAGTTTAGTCTGCATTTAAAATATTGTGCGGCTGATATTCTGGCAACAAACTTTGGCAGAATATCAGAACAAACTTGATCAGTTACACTGGCACTTCAAAATCATTGTGTCATAAACTGCAAACTGTTCAGCTTTTTTACCATCATTCCTCCTAAAGGAATGTTTAGATAAATATTGCTCAACGTGCTCATATTCAGTTGCATTTTTATACACTTTAAAAGTTAAGTGTTGAAATAATAATTTGTAGAAATAGTACACCGCCGAGTTTATCAAACTATTTAGTAATTTCTTGCTTAAAGTTGTCAGCATGATCAGCGGCATCAGTTACAGAAAATTTTTCACGTATAGAAATTGGGACGTATTAAATACTTCGCTATATAAGACTTTATAGCTCAGAACTTCTACGTTGTATCTATCATCTATAGCTATCATTTTAGCATGACAAACTTCGCTAAAAATTGAGTTTTATCGAAGTTTCATTTAGAGTGCTCAACAACCCGGTCTTTCTATGATGACGGGTTTTCGGGTTCCTCGAAAACCATGATTTTGAAGAAACCGGTTGCGCGGTTTTGTTTTTGGAAAAACCCAGTCAAACCGGTTTCATTCGGGAAAAAATAGGAAATTTTGTTTTTCTTTTTTATGTCGAAAATCATAAATAACAATGTTTCAATTTATTATTTAAACTTAACGAAACATACAAAATTACTAATATTTCATTTTAAGGAAATATATTGGGTGTTTTTTTACATAGATATTTCGATAGTGCTAGCTGTCAAACAGGGCTCATGTTTTGACATTTATGATCAGAATATTCTGGAAAGTTATCACGAATAGATTCACGCGTCAACATCGCTACCAAATAATACGAATATACTTTAAAAAATCATCCATAATCCATAAACCATAAGTTTCGCGAAGCGATGAATTTTCGCCGAGATTGAGAATGGAATAGGACGCCGCTGAAGTCATGTGGACTCGTTAGTGTAGATCCCCAACAGGGCCGTGCGCAGGATTCTCCCCTGGGGGGTTTTTCATCTACACTCATAAAAAAGTGAACCCTATAATGAGTTAAAATTAACTCAAATTTAGGAAAATTGAACTTCGTATAGCGCTAAAGCAAAATTTTCACAAATCAAGTTCAAACTTTTCCTTCAAATTAGTACATGCTTTGAACTTGATTCTAGTTAAATTTTCCTCAAACCAGTAAATATTTACTCAAACTGAGGAAAATTCCAGTAAGTTTTTCTTCAAACCAATCTAAATCTTAGTAAAATTTTGCTGAAATTTTCCAAAAGTAAGTAATTTTTTTACTAAAATCAAGCAAATATTTACTTAAACTGAGGTCAATTTTGCTGATTTTTTCCTTAAAACAAGTAATTTTTTAATTTACTGAGAAACTTGATTCAAGGAAAAAAGATGAAAGGAAAAAGTACAATTTAACTAAAAAATCAAACAAATGGTTTTGGAAAACTTGTACAAAAAATGATACCTCTGCCATAAAATGGTGAGCTCTTACTCCATGATTGCTGCGAAGGCAAGAGAGGAACCTTCGCAGTGGTTGTTTAGAGTAATTCTTAAAGTATTTAAGAAATAAGTCTCTGCAAACGAACGAGAATTGCTTCTTAGATTAATATTCAAAAAATTTTTAAACAATTTCAAATGATTTTTATAAGTTCATTAATACTTAAATGTATGAAGAACTCGGCATACATTTCAGTAAACATTTTAACTTTATTTTAGGAAAAAAAACCATTTTTAAGTTAAATATTCCATACAAAAAAATTCAGATTTTTTCTCACTTAAAAGCTTGGAAATATTCTATTACTATTTTTTACTAGATCCAAAGAAATGTTTTTAAGTAAATCTACTACACTATTCCTAGTAAATAAACTATTTACTATGGCTTTGAAAGAATGAAACTTTACTCATACTTAGTTAATTTTAGTTAGTTTTGAACTAAATTGTAGTATGAATTTTACTCAGATTTAGGAATGCTATTTTTCTGACTGTAGTTTTACAAAAAATAAAGCAGGTGAAAATTCTGTCAATTATTTTATTCAATTTCCATTCGCGTGCGTTTATTTTATTGCCAGGATCTTCGAAAAATATTTTGATACATTCGTCCGACAGACATCGCCGGCAAGATTGCATCATCATATCAGTACACTCAAAGGAATTTGTCAGTAAAAGAAGCAGAAAGTCTACTGAAAGAGCAGATTTTCTGCTGTTGCTGTTTTTAGCAATATAGAAAAAACTTTAAGCATATGGAAAGAACAGTATGACTACTTAGATATACATGTTAACAACACTTTTTTGAATAGAAGTTATTATAAAGTAATTTATTACCACGGAAAGATATTGCGATTGTCTTTTTAATGATACGCATATTGTCCCAAGCAACTATACTCTTATCTATTTTTATATTTTAATTAACAGCAGCCAATTTTAGCAGACTGCAAACTCTTTAGCAGTGTGAATGGTGATGTAAGATTGCAGAAAAACTGTTGTAATAGCAGAAAAGTGTCTGCTGATAGGCAGCAGACAATCGCTTTTATTAACAGACTTGTTCTCTAAGTGTAGAATTTCTTTTTTTAATAGTTGCATATGCATTACATACATACATATCGAGGACTTATATTCATAAGTGGCTATGAACAAAAACACAACTTTTCAGGAGAGCGATAAAACTCCTTTAATTTGAAGAGAAATTATTAATCATTCTTCTAAAGTTTAATCCAAAAAGGGTTACTAATTGCTACGATTAAAAAGTTTTCGAAATTTCCTATTATTCGCGGTTTCATGGTTCATAGCCATATTTAAAATTGAGCACTATGAATGTTGAAATAAGCACATAGCCATTTATGCCCAAATATATAAATAAGATTTAATGTAAACTCAATAACGTTTTTCATGAAATCTTGGCGATGTTGTATAGAAAACGCATTTTCTGTGATGTACACAGCGAATTTAAAGATTCCAGCTTCATCCATCAGATTGGTACCATTTTTATCCCTTTTTCCTTTTTTTACAAAAAGTGTATATTGCCGTAAGGCACGGTAAACAAAAAATACAAATTGAATATTTTTTGGAAAATTTTCATTTTCACGGGAAATATGACTAAAATGATTTTCATGCATGACATTTTTATCTAGCCAACGAATACGGCTGAATTTTTGTTTGTGTATTAAGAACCAATGTCGCTTGTAACATATATGTAGCCAGTCGCGAAAATCGCTGCAATCGATGAAAAATTCATAATTTGCGGTTGCAATTGCTTATATTTTAACTTTCTTCATCCAGGATTCTGAAACTTTTCTGACATAAATATTCTCCATGAAGTCAGCAATCACATGCCAAAGAAATATTTTGGTATTCTTAATTTAATAAAAAGTTACGCCACTTTTTCTAAAGATACTTTTCACAATTTTTATTTTAGCATGATAACTGGGGAATCAAATTACTATTCACGCGAAATGATGGAATTTGATAGTACGATATGCCTTAAATCTAGAAAAATGTTTTAAACAAAATCGTTGTAGCGAATTATAACCTTCGGTTTATGATGCTGCATTGTTGAACTATTTTATTTCTATTATTTTTATGTTTATAGCCACTTATGCAGTCACAAACTAACGTGTGAGTGGATAGCCAAATCAGAAAATTAAAAAAATGGCTTTAGAAAAATTCTTTTCCAAATTTATATGACAGATGAATATGAGAATAGTTTGGCATCAAAAACTCATTTTCGAGAAAATGGTTTATAGCCACTTTTGAATATGATCCCTTGATACAAATTTTAAAGAAATATTACACAAAAAACGAGCAAATTCCTCGGTGCTTAACCCTTCAGGCCCGCATTTTTCTATGATAAATGTGGAAAATTGGATATGCTTTTTTACAAAGTATGGGTCTAAATAGGAAGTCTAATGAGTTTTGGGGTTTTTAATTTATATAGGACATAAGTAACAGGATGTTTACTCAAAATCTTTTTACGCATATTCCGATTAAATAAAAAATATTTGGAATATTTCTTTCCTTTCCTTTTTATAACAGATTTTTGTACTCGATGAAATGCAAGAAGAAACACCTAGAAATTTTAATTCCAAAAAAGCAAATAATTGGTATTTTATTTTCGTCTTCCTACGTTGATCCAAGTTACTGAATTTGTTGTTTCTCTTTTGAATAATATTTGTTACATATGTACAAAAAATACTAACTCTGAAAAATATTTGACACAAGTGAGAAATATAACAAAAAAACTCTTTTAAAATTGCTAAAAGATTTTGTTATTAAATTTCCAAACTTTTTTTGTAGAACACAATTAAAAGTTCATAAGATATTGCTCTAGTCGAATGTCATGAAGTGGTATCGGTTAATAAAAATGAACATTTTCCGAACAATTTGGTGTCCATTACCGAAATTAGCATTACACAATCTTGAAATTGGCACAATTCGTTTAGTTTGTTTGTAAAGGGTGATTTTTTAAGAGCTTGATAACTTTTTTAAAAAAAAAACGCATAAAATTTGCAAAATCTCATCGGTTCTTTATTTGAAACGTTAGATTGGTCCATGACATTTACTTTTTGAAGATAATTTCATTTAAATGTTGACCGCGGCTGCGTCTTAGGTGGTCCATCCGCTTAGTCCAATTTTGGCATTTCCACGTTTTTGAGTAACAGAGACCCAATTGGTGCGAACGGCGACGAATCGAAAATTGGTGGTCATCATTAACACTGGCCGATACAGCTGCGATATTTTCTTCAGTTCGCACTCTACGTAAGCGTGTTGGTGGTTTAATGTCCAACAATGTAAATTTGGTGCGAAATTTAGTCACAATAGCCCGAATAGCCGCTTCAGTGGGTCGATTAAACTGACCATAAAATGGAAGCGCGCAATGAACTTTCTTAACAGAGCACGCATTTTGATAATAAAATTCAATAATTTGCAAGCGTTGTTCGTTTGTAAGACGATTCATGATGAAATGTCAAAGCATACTGAGCATCTTTCTCTTTGACACCATGTCTGAAATCCCACGTGATCTGTCAAATACTAATGCATGAAAATCCTAACCTCAAAAAAATCACTCTTTATTTTTCATAACCTTTGTCCGAAATTCAAGAAAGTGTCCTCGATTTTTTATGTAATTTTCGTGTTTTCACGATTTTACTGCAAAATTACCATTTCAGACGAGTTATATATATATAATTATTCTATATTTTTTTGCTTCAGAAAGTCTAGAAGGTTTCAAAAAGTATATGTTCGAAACCTCTCTTGGGGGGCTGAAGTTAAGCTTATTTTTTCCAATGAAACTTTTACATTTTATTAAGGTTGCATGTGTGCTTTATTACTGCTTCTCATTCATTTCTGAAAATCAATTACTTAAAGAGGTCGGGTATTGTGTTGAAAAATCGCCGCGAATCTACCGGACAAAACCTTTCACAGGGTGGAAATCATGATAGTGGTAGTGTAAATCAAAATAATAAAAATCACATTGTCAATTGTAAATAAATTTGCATTCTATAAAATATAGATGCAAAATAGTATTGTGTCAGGGGAGTTTCCCACTTCAGTAAAATAAATATTTATTTCACAACAAACTTGTTACAGAATTCAATTCAAACATATTTCAAAATTAATTAAATGTATGCAATCAAAATATGCAAGTGTATATTTGAATGTTGAAAATGTGGACGCTTACTAGTCATTAGTGCATTAACTAAAACGTTTATGTTGTCTGTTCTTTATCCTGTCGCTTCGAAAACTATAAATTCTTTTTATATTGTTTTCTATAGCATTGTTTAAAACGACTGACTTTATTTGTTTTGGGCGTTCGGATACACGCCCGAATTTAAATTTTTTTGATATGGAGTTTGACAGGCAATCCCCAAAATGTGGATTTTGGGTGTATATCCGAAAGCAGCTTAAAAACATTTTGTCATCCAACTGCAATATTTGACATATCTAATTAAAATCGATATGAGTTACATTATTGTACAAAATTTTTATTGTGGAAATGATGGAAAAAATATGCGAAGAAATATGTAATATGTAGAAATATTGAATTCCCGTGCGAATTTCCCTTGATACGGGAAATGAAATATATGTGAATTCCCGCGGGAAATCCTGGGATGCAAACTCTACTCCCAATGTACAAGAGTAAGTAAGTAAGTAAGTAATTACACCTTATGTACTGGATAGGTAGTTGATATGGTGAATGCAGCCATAAAATTGTTTCCAGTAGTTAGTCCCTGTGTACTGCATATGTAGTTGGTATGATGAAACTAGTAGTAATGCGATAACAAAAATCCAGCACAATTTTTGGATTTGCAAAATGCAAATCAATAATTTTAACAAAATTTTTACCAAACGCAATTTTAACAAATTAATGCTATTTTTTTGAAAAATCGCCAAAAATTTGCGATATTCTCGAAAACGGTTTGAGATAGAGCTTAGCTTGAAACGGCACAATTGTCTATGCGACTAGCACCATCCACTTTTGTTTTGTGAAAAAACATAATTCTAGATTTTTTTGCGTTTTTGCGACTTTTACGATAAGTTGTCACAATATGATAGTAAAGTTGTGCTAGGCGAGGACAAATCCGCACAACTTTTGGGTTTGTGAAATTCGCGATTTTTGCAAAGTTATCCTGAAAATGGCTACACAAAATGTGTTAGGAGAGCACAATTTATGGATTTGCAAAAATCGCAATTTTAAGAAACTTATAGAATTTTTTAAAGTCGCCAAAATTTTAATTAGCAATTTTCTCGAAAACGGATTAAGATAGAACTTAGGACACAATAACGTCCTACTACAACTTTTGTTGCCCAAAAAACATAATATGAAAATTTCAGCGAATTTTGTTGCTAAAATTTTTTTCGCTATATTTACATTTAACTCCTCTGGGGACCCCTTATCACACACTTTTGACCCCGACGAGCGCCCACTTGCGATCACCCCACCACCCCCATTTTTTGCCTCATGAACTTTTTGCCGGGGCCTCACAAAATAGGTGGTTCTAGCGCATCCAAATCGAATTTCTAAAATTCCCATACAACACTATCCGACTCCTAATATGTATTTTGATATTTATTATACGAAAAATTAATAAAATTGATGAACCACGGACATCGGATGTTACTTCTACTTCTTCTAAAGTAGTTATCGCGGTAAAATATATTGATGGAAAAATAAATAACACGGACAGAAAAATCCGCAGGCAGGGTGTAAACCTTGGACCCACGATGCCAGCGAGTCGCACCTTGCTGCGCTTTTTAACCCACTCACCCACATGACCATTAAATGAAAGGTTATAAAATTAGGATTTTGTTAAACACAAGTGTACATTACAGGATGCACACTAAGTTTAAGATCTAACAAGTAAGGAAAGGCTAAAGTCGGGCGGGGCCGACTATATAATACCCTACACCAGTCCCTGCGTATGTACCTCGCTTTGATTACTAAACCCATTTATTTCATGGGAGCAATTTTATGTAGTTCATATAAATTATACAGTATAAATTTTACTATAAATTCATCTTTAGTCATATTTAACGAATATGGTTAATAATATGGTAATTGATCCAATTATCCGACAGACAAATACAAATTATGCAGTAGTAATAGGATGAATTGGACCGACATTTCAAAAGGGGGCCTATAACTACATTTTGGGCCTGGTCCAAAACATGGATCTATATATTTCTCATTCACGGTAGGTATTCCTGGTTGAAAAATACCATGATCTGCAAAATTTGATAAAGATCCGATGTAAGATGTAGTTGCTAGAGCTGTAATAGATCAGAATAGGCCCCATTTGGGTTATACCAAAGTATGGACATATGGGCATCTCCCAAACAAGTAACGAAAGGCTAAAGACGGACGGACTTTCTATCTCATTACAATTCAATTCGGTAAAAAAGATCGATCATACCCACTTTCAGCATAGGTGTTTCAAGTTAGATTATAAGATGTTGTGCCAAATTTAAAGAAAATCGGGTGCAAGATGTGGTTTCTAGAGCGGAGGGAGTGACATTTGTATGGGGGCTATATCTAAATCTGAACCGATCTTAACCAGTTTCAGCATAAGTGTTTCTAGTTAGATTATAAAATGTTGTGCCAAATTTAAAGAAAATCGGGTAAAATATGGTTTCTAAAGCGGAAAAAGTGAAATCGGGAGCGACATTATTGGGGCTATATCTAAATCTGAACCGATCTTACCCAATTTCTGCATAGGTGTTTCTAGTTGGATTATAAGATGTTGTGCCAATTTTAAAGAAAATCGGGTACAATATGTGGTTTCCAGAGCGGAAAATGGCAAATCGGGAGCGACATTTGTATGGGGGCTATATCTAAATCTGAACCGATCTTACCCAATTTTTGCATACGTGTTTCTAGTTGGATTATAAGATGTTCTGCAAAATTTAAAGAAAATCGGGTACAATATGTCGTTTCTAGAGCGGAGCGACATTTGTATGGAGGCTATATCTAAATCTGAACCTGGGTCTAGCTCGATTATTTCTTTGTGTTACAAACATTTGGCGCGAAACTAACTTATAATAATCTAGACCACGGTATAAAAATAGAATTAAAATTATATAAAATACAAGACAATACAATACAAACTAATTTGCCTTAGGTATGCACTCTAGCAATATAAATACATGTATATACATAGACAAGCTATTTGCCTATGAGTGAATACAACATAATTGATTATTTCGCTATATGGGCATTTCCACAGAAAGGTCCACTTTGTTTTATCATATTTTCATAGGGAAACAATCAATATTAACTAATGTACAAAAATTTTACATTTATTTATATCCCATCTCGAGATATTCGAATGCAAAGTGGAGCAAGTGTATTGTATTATTTCGTTTGAATATTTCTCTTGCACATTTTGTTTTAATAAAAGTTCTTAAATAGAGACATTGAGCATTGACTATTTCGGTCTAAAATCTTTTAGGGAGTACACAGAATCAAAAAAAATAGGATACAAAACTAAATGACTGCAATTTACTGTAACTTTTTGTTTTGCATTATCGAGAAAGATCATCAAATTTTGAGTACAAACAGAGATTTTTATACAATTTAAATAACATCTTAAGTGTGAAAATTAAAAAAAAATTAAATGAAAAAATGATGAACGAAAACGGACGTGAAAAAAATACAGAGAGTTGAAAACGGTGGTGAGAAAGTTGAAAGAAGATCAGATTGAAAACACCAAATTAAAAACAAAACAAAAATTGTTGTTTGCAGTTATTATGTGAGAATAAAGTGCACAATATTCTAAAATTAGCCACATTGAAATATTGACACAGGTTTCACTGAAATTCGCGTTTGCATTGTTGGCCGTGAAAACGACTTGCCTAGTTTTTTTTTTAAATTATCTAGAAAACGAAAAATTTCCCAAAATCGACATTAGCACTAATTGTGAAGTTAATTAAGAGCTATAAGTTAAGCATATGGTCAAAATAAAAATCCGTTTTATTTCCACCTTTTTATGAAATGTGTACGATGGTCACTTTCGACATCATGGAATTACCTATATAGAACTTTGATACAGTGGCTCACACAACATATTAAAGTGATATTGCAAGACACATGACATTTTATCGTATCGGTGAAATAGGGAAATACTTGTATTTACGAATGCCGAAACATCTTATTGACCTTGTCAAGCCTTTTGTATACCTGTATAAAAGCATTTCGTCGCCGACGCCTGTGTGGGGGAAAACAAGGGCTATAAAAGCAGTGTTGCCTGGTTAGGGGTTTTCCCCCTACATCTAGGGATTTTTCTGGTCTAGGGGATTTTTTGAGGAGAAGAATTTTTTAAGGGTTTTCTTGGGGGGAAGATTGCCACTTCGAGATTTTTTAAGCAAATGGTCGACAAAACACTGTGAACATTTATTAAATTTCCCAAAGTGTTTTCATAAACACCAACCATTTAAAGGACCATTTTCTCATAGTCCGGTTAAAATTTATCGTATCGATATACTCCCGATTTTCTCAATATCTGGTTAGTTATACGGTCGTTAAACGCTAACCGGCACTCGTCCACCGGTTAGACGTTTATCGAATCGAAAAACTCGAACAGCTGGTAGTATGTTTTCCATTATTTTGTATTGAACTTCAAGTTGTTTGCTTCCAAGTTGCTGCTTCGAACTACTTATTTCCTAACAAACACTTGTGCTTCTCATTAGCCTAGGAAGTAGGTGTTTCACCTCCTCGGAAGCATGTTATCATCGTTGATTTTTGGATAATTTTCCATGTACTTACAGTTTTTTTTCACTTTGGCACCAACAACAATAAAATGTACAGCTGAGTTAGCACAGTATTGCCACTGGATTTTCATTTCAGTTTATAATTACCAGTGGTGTTGCCATACTCACACATTTATCTGTGAACAATTTAACCGTTGAATGAGAAAACCAAAATGTTTAACCGGGACTTTATCGCTTCGAAAAACTAATTCCCGGTTAGTTAATTGGCACTTTAATCGGACTATGAGAAAATGACCCTAAGTTAGAGATGGGTGCCACTCACGTGAATTGCGTGAATCACGTGATTCACGCGTGAATCACGCGTGAACGTCAGCCAAATTTATTTTACTCACGTGAGCGTGCGTGAACGTGAGGAACGAAAAAACGTTCGTGCGTGAACGTGCGTTATTCAATTTTTTTCCTTCATGAGCGTGCGTGAACGTGAGCCAATAATCACTCACGCGCACATGTCTACCCTAAGTACATAAATAACTTAAGTATATTCGAACGCACATCAAATAGGATTTTCAATGTCACTGAAGTATCTCTATTACTATTTCATATCAATGTTATATAAACGTCTTTGTCCCCATCTAGCTGTTAAAGTCTGCAAATATAGTAGATTGTAAAGAGAATGAAAAATCACGATAGATTAAATGATGCTCGGCTATTTTACATAAGAATGCGACAGCATGGTACCAAAAACCTATTAAAATGAAGACGGAGCATGATCAACCAAAATTTCTAAAAAAAATTGTGACAACAGCAATGTATATGTGTGTGTGAAAACAAATTTTGAAAAAATATTGTTCTTAGCCTGGATAATCCAGTGTAAGTCAAATTTTTGATTATCTAACAAAGTCAACAAAACATAAATATTTTTTGAAAATTCGTTTTGATACAAATATTTATATTGTAGTTGGCGACAATGTAAAAAAAATATTTTTTTATTCTGAATAAAAGTTAACTTTTTATAAATGTTTTGGTTATCACAGCTTTGTTAACCCGGCTTAAATTATCAGCCTCTAATGTGGTGATGAACAAGTTGAGGAATAAAAAGAATATTCCTACAGTCGAGGCTACTTTAAGAGTGAGGTATTCCTTAATTAAAGGATGCCATAAATGTATTCCATCTACTAAAATGATTGACTTATTTTCTGCTAAAAACATGTACAGTACCAATGAATGTGGAGATTTAAGGGGTTTTCAGTGACGATTAATATACCAAACTAAATATGTATACTTTTAACTAAAGTTATGTAAAACTGAATGAATTTAACAAGGAACAAACAATTCAATCAAAATAATAATGTGTTTTAAAATTCTACTTTTATTGAAAATAATCATATTTGTGATCAAATTGTTCATATCACAATACATAAATCTTGTAATATTACTGTCCTCTTATAATTTATTGTTTATGGATTTTTCGTTTGTTATCTCTTGTATGTTAGGGGTATTTTCCGACAATCTAACGGTAGGGCTTAGAGAAAACCTGGCAAGAATGTGCATTTGACATCCGATGTGTGAGTATAATTTTTCGACAGTATCATGCTAGAAACTGTGTTGAAGATCGACCATATGACCGATATCAGCTGATGCTACCAGGTTAGAAATCGACCATATGATCGACATCACCTGATGTACGTATGGCAATGCAGTAACATCCAAATACAGATGGCGTTAGCTGTTATTTTATGGCTGTCAAATCAGTAATTTTGTGTACTCCGTACGAAGCAGCAACACTTGCTCAAATAAAATATTAAAAAACCAAATTTGTCTTGTTTTAATAAATTGTCTCCTCCAGACTCCGTATAGAGGGGACCAACAGGGCCACCATACTGGTTGGAACCTGTTTATTGTTTTTCGAAACCAAGCTTAATCCAGGAAACTAGTAAAAATTTGTTGTGCGCGTCCAAAAGTGTCGAAATATCAACCCAATAACATATAAAAATGTCACTCTGTGGCATGGATCTCCGAGCCAATTAAATTCTCCGCCATTACGCTATTGTTTGGCACTTTACGAGCCAGTGGCGGATGTATAAGAAAATAGACGTTGCGTTGACCATATGATCGATATCAGCTGACAGGTTGGAAATCGACCATATGATCGACATCACCTGATGTATGTATGGCAATGCAGTAACATCCAAATACAGATGACGTTAGCTGTTATTTTATGACTGTCAAATCAGTAGTTTTGTGTACTCCGTATGAAGCAGCAACACGTGCTCAAATGTCAAGTCTTCAAATGAACAAATTTCGGATCGTTTGCAGCTAAGAGCCACAAAAACGGCAGAGAATTTTGTTCAGTCAACCTGCAGGAGGTTTATTCCAGATTCACGGGATGGTGAGACAACAGCTAAACACTCCTCTGTCTGAAAAACAGTAGAGAGTAAATTTAAGGAAATTTACAACCATATACACTATATCCATCGCACAAAGCACCACTTTTGGATGGACTTTATATGGAACATGCCAAATTTAATTGCAGTATTGCAAGAAGCGGCATGTTGAACTATGTTCAACCATAACGAACTTTACTAGTTCGACTAGTTATAAGTTTCCTGAATTTCCTCTTATTTTTAAATATGTCTTCATACTTAAGATAAATGAATTTTCCTATCAAATTACAAGTAATATTTACACTGAAATCTGATTCATTGTTACCTCCTTATGATTGTAACATACTTAATGGAAACCCTGCGTCTAATTGAGTACGACTGAAATAGCTTTTACTCAATTTGACGAAGGTTTTCCATGGAGTTTGCTGAATTCTACCTTTTTGAGCTTCCATTTTCTTCTGTCTGCAGCAAGTCGGCCACTTGGATTTTCACTACTGCAGCGGAAAGAAGCAAAACGCCACAATAAACCTTCTGTTTTCTTTATTTAATTTGGTTTTACAAACTGAAATTACAATATTGTGAGACCAACTCAATAAATGCAGTCCACTTGCAGAAGACCTCACAGAATTGTACAGTATATATCTCAATAATTGCGTAGACACGTAAAATTGAGGAATTTTTCGAAATTTGTACTTTTTAGGAATACAAAAGTGAGATAAAAATGAAGCTGAAATCATAAAATTCGGTGTATACATTCGCATGACTGACGAAACACAAATGAATTTTTCGAATAAAATTGGTACCAACCAAACGGCTGTACCTATAATCGCGAAATTAGGTGTGTGCATTCCACGGTGGACGCGAAAAATAATGGATCTTTTCGTATCAAATAACAAAATATTACAATTTTCCTAATAAGGTTAATATGGTCCTATACCTCTGTGTAAAGTCGACAGTCTGCGGGTAATACTTAATTGTTACTTGTTATGTCTGTTTTTTGGGGTGTCACGGTAGTGTAACCCCTTAATACAACAATGATATTTATAAATTTGGTGGTAAAACGAGAAATGTTTTGAGTTGGTGCGGAATGATCTTATACTATTTAATTAAAATAGTTAGAAATAATTTAAAATGCTATCGATGTACTTAATACTATTTTCACATGTTTTAGGTATATGAATTGGAAAGGCGATTTAAACAACAAAGATACCTATCAGCTCCAGAGCGGGAACACCTTGCAAGTCTTATTCATTTAACACCAACACAGGTAATTCAATAACGAAAGAGTACTTACAGAATTGAATATTACCATAAGTTTGAATTTATGAAATATATTATATATCAATATGCGGAATGAAAAATATGACATTCACATTTTTATGTTCATTTTTGTCATTGTATCATTTTTAATCTGTCATGATACACATGTTTACAATCGGTGGATAGAAAGGCGGTTGTTCGTGGTGTTTTTGATTTATTTAATCCCACATAGTTCTTTTCAATTCGCAATTTTGAACACCAAATTCGACCTAATTTTCGCATTTAATTACATTCATTTTTTAACTAACAAAAGGTATTAGTACTTTTTGACAGTTTCTTTTCAATTTATTAAACTTAATACGAAAATCTGGAAAAAGTCAGAAAATAGTCATGCAATTTTGTCACCATTGCTTCGGGCCGATGAATGAACGCCTTAGTTAATGTAATATCCAAAACAGATTTTATTTTTTTTTTTATTATTTATTTATTATTTTATTTTATTTATTTATTTCGAGCACTCATTATTCCATCCAATTTTTTTTTTTGAAAATTTTCGATGGTTTACTATATCTATCTATATATAAATGAACCTGTGGTTGTAAGCTTGTTTGTTTGTAGCAGCCTAAACCACTGGACCGATCTCTTTTGAAATTTTCACAGTATGTACATGCAGTATAGTATATACATAAATACAATACATATATAAATACATATATACATAAAAATGAATCTGTGTTTGTAAGTTTGTGGGTTTGTTTGTTCTTTATAGCAGCCTAAACTACTGGACCGATCTTCTCGAATCGGTGGTGAAAATAGGCTATATAATTTTTTCATATTTTCAGTGGGCGTGGCACCTCCCACACAAATTGGGGATTTATTCGTTTTTTATAAATTAGCATATTCGAAGTACTGTTGCAGCTAGAGTCTTGAATTTTTGTGAATGTTCACTAATTGTTAGTCTGCACAGTTTTGACAAAAATGGGCGGTATTGTAAAAGTGGGCGTGGCACTTCCCATACCTTCGTATGGGAAAACCTATTATTGAATATTGTCTGTTCCATGAATACTAGAGTGCTGAAATTTTTTGTAAGTGCATCTAGCATCAATGTGCGTAGTTTTGCCAAAAATGGGCTGTATTGAAAAAGTGGGCTGGCACCTCTCATACGAAGTTAAAACATATTATTGAATATTGCCAGTTCTATGACAACTAGAGTGCTGGAATTTTGAGCAAGTGCATCTAACATCAATCTGCGTAGTTGTGCCAAAAATGGCGGTATAGCAAAAGTGGGCGTGGCACCTCCCATACGAAGTTAAAACCTATTATTGAATATTGTCTGTTCCATGAATACTAGAGTGCTGAAATTTTTTGTAAGTGCATCTAGCATCAATGCGCGTAGTTGTGCCAAAATGGGCTGTATTGAAAAAGTGGGCGTAGAACCTCACATACGACGTTTATTGAATATTTATTTATTTTATTTATTGAATATTGTCTGTTCCATGAATACTAGAGTGCTAAAATTTTTTGTAAGTGCATCTAGCATCAATGTGGGTAGTTGTGCCAAAAATGGGCGGTATTGAAAAAGTGGGCGTGGCACCACACATACGAAGTTAAAACCTATTATTGAATATTGTCAGTTCTATGGCACTTAGACTGTTGAAATTTTTTGTAAGTGCATCTAGCATCAATGTGGGTAGTTGTGCCAAAAATGGGCGGTATTGAAATAGTGGGCGTGATACCTCACATACGAAGTTATAACCCATTTTCGAATATATTCCGTTGTATGACAGATACAATACTGAAATTTTGTGTGAGTGGACCTAGAATCAATATGCGTAGTTGTGCCAAAAATTGGCGGTATTGGAAAAGCACCTACGGTGCTGTTAATTTGGGTTAGTCGATCCAGTGTAAATAGTTGTGCAAAGATCGATGTAAAGTGGCCGTGACCCTTCCCATACGAAATTAAAACCTGTTTTAGGTATATTCGACACCGAGATTCCTATATTTTTGTGTGAGTTAATTTATTTATAACCTGCATAGACAATATTCAAATGGGCGTGATTTGAAAGATGGGGAATCATTGATTTGAATTTTGTAAAATTACATGTTTTCTTTGGATTTTCTTAGCACAATAGTAAAGAAAGGTTACAAAAAAGAAATATTCATTCGTGAAAAGCCAACTTAAGTCAAGAAAACGGAAATTATATTATTTTTCTAGTTTTTGTGTTGTTTGATTAGTGAACAATTTGATTGACTTTCTATGTGTTTTGAATGTAGTACATTCGAATTCCTATTCGATTAAGTAAGTTCTTCTTACGTTTTTTGTTTTGGTAATGGAAAGGAGAATCACACTGAATTTAAAATCAATTTGATTTTTGAAATTTGTTCCTTTATTCGCCGTAAACTAAGGTTATGTTCTTCAATAATCTCCATGGAACATATCCATTTCTTTAGTATCTCAGGGAAGTACCTTGATTATAAGTGGTACATATATTACCGACCACAAGATAAAACAATATGAAACCTGATTGTAATTTCCGTCTGTTGTTCTGCCTGGCGAAGCGGGCGGGGGTTCAGCTAGTAGGCTGTATATTTTGATATTGCAATGAGAACCAACATATTCAAAGTAATGCTGCAGCGAGAATGTTGAATTTTTGTGAGAGTTTCCTAAGTGTTAGTCTTCACAGTTATGCTTTGTACGACTCGGAAAAATACGTAAATTAAAAATTTTGTAAAAAGGAAAAAATATCACCAAATAGAAAACTGAGTTCACAGTTCTCCTATATATGACGTCTACTTTCACGTGTATGTAGTATTTTTCAGCTCCAAAAAGTACTGTAGTCCGGTAGTATAATAATTTTTTTTTATACTTTATTTGTTTGATATTAAATCTGCTCCTTAGGAGCCTAACACTATGTATACGAATCTTATAAAATAATATAATAATAAATCCCGTTTAGGATTTGGAATTTTCTACGGTCCTCTGGACTGTATCGATAGGGTCGATATTATTTTGTTCTGTTGGATTTAAGAAGACAAGTGGTCACGCGATTGAGAGGTCCCATTACGACATCGCGATGTAGATTGGTCTACATATTTAACGGTTCGTTAGTTCGGTTCGATTAGTTTACCAAGGGTTTCAGATAATTTAAGTCGCGAGGACGTTTTTCTAGATGATTATATGTTGTTAGGGTGTATTTCAGCCTCGTTAGTTAGACTCTGATAATCAATTCTTTTCCACTCGTATTTTCGGGGATTTCGAAGATTTCAAGATGAAGTTTTCTCGCGTACTTCAGCCTCTTAAAATGGAGTGTCTACTCTAGTTTTTCCTCTCAGATTTTACAGTGTCTGCTTCTGTGACCTCCCAACCTGTGAAGTACAATATGAAATGAATGTATATTTAGTTGTAGTGCGTTTGTTGCCCACCCCTTCGTAAGCGAGAAGCCCGTGGAACATTCAGAACGTTTCTTGCCAAGATGTTCACATGGCGTTGAAGCTTGTATTGATGACTCAGTTTGATGTTTTGAATTTCGTTTTTGACGAGAGGTATATTCAGGTCTCTGTGAATATTTTCGTTTCTCATATGCCAAGGTGCGCCTTAAACTCTTTGACTGAACCCTTTGGATTTTTTCGATATTGCTCGAGCATGCAATTGAGCGCCGTTGTGCCCAATTGGTTTTATCACGCTGTTGTAGAACAGTACCTTGTATTCTTGATTTAGCTTCAAGTTTGGGTTAAGCAGCCACAGAAGTTGTCGGATTTTTAGGTTAATTTGAGTTCTTTTGGCTTCAATGTGCCTTCGCCAAGTTAATCGGCGATCCAGGTTTGTGGAAGAGAAATATTGTTTAGTTTTACCGTTGGGCATGTATTAAATTTAAAGTAAATGTAACCTGTTTACACTTTGTCTCGTTAACTTTTATTCTCCAGATAGACAACCATGATTCAACGCGTTTTAAGTGACCCTGTAAGGTAGTTGATGCCATTATCTGGTTTTTGTGTCTACTTATTATGGCTGTGTCATCGGCGAGAGTTGATATGAGGACGCTTGAAGATATGGGTATATCTGCAGTGTACAAGAGGTAGAGGATAGGGACCAGTATGCTACCTTGTGGCACGTTTTTAGATGCGAGAAATGGTTTACGTTAAGTTAGACAAGCACGGAAGTAAGCTTATTGGTCTATAGGATGAGGGGACTCTTTTGTCCTTTCCAGGTTTCAGAATCACCATTATTAATGAGATTTTCCAATGTTTTGGAAAATAGCATATTCTAAAATGGAATGGAAATGGAATTGAACATAAATGGTAGTCCCAAAATCATTTTCGGCGTTATAAGATCGTATCCGGGAGCTTTTCCCAGTTTAATGGTATCCTTTATAGTACGCGTGAGTTCGTACGGATTTTTTGTTAAGGATATTTGAGATCACTCGTTGTCGTCCACTGCATCAGCTAACGTAATGTTGTTACTAGCCTCGTTTGGACGAAAAACTTGATCCAAGTGATTGGCGTAAACTTGTGCCTTATCTTCTTCTGAAGTTATCCATTCTCCATTTGTATTGCGAATTTTATATTATATTACGATGTGATTTCCATAGCGATAAATTCGTTGAATTTGTTGGAGTAAGGCCTTCGATAAAACTAGTTTGCCGGCGTATAAACGCTTTTTTAAGTGCTGCCTGTAGTTTTTTAGTTGCCTCAGTAAGTCTTATCCTAGCGATCGGTGATCGCGTAACTTGCCATTCACGACGACATCTTCTTTTTTCATTGACAAGGAACTCTATTTCCCTTTTTGCGTAGCATCCACTATTTCCCGTAGGGACATTTTGGCGAGTCGTAGCATGTAAAGCTGCCTGATTTAAGATGGAATTGAACTTATTTAGGCTATCATCAATATCGTCATCATTTTCAATATGGTCATCGAAACCGATGTAACTACTTATGCATTTTTATATCTTAACCAGTTGGTCCTAGAATTTACAATACTTTGGTGCGTCTCTACAATCGAATTCCCATCGTTAATAGGATAATTTCTGGTGAGTGATAAGATGACAAGTCTGGGCAAGTTTCAGCGGACAATTTGTTTTTTTTTTTCAATTCCTCTAAAAATGCCAAAATCCATTAGATCAGGCAGTTTATTACTGTCAGTCGGCCGGTATGTAGGCTGACTTGGAGAGATAAAGTCAGGGCCATTTCGACGTTCCATGAGACAATTATATAATTGTCTGCCATTGGGATTTGGAAGGTGTGACCCCAGTGTGTATGCTTAGCAATGAAATCGCCAGCAGCAATTAATTTGTGCCCAAGGCTATAAAAAAATTTGTAAATACTTCAGCAGATACGGAGTATCGTGGGGGCAGTAAATTGCCGATATTGTCAGGGGACCACAACGGGATGGTATTCGAACTGATGTCGCTTAGATATAGTTTTCCGAAAATCCCAGGAGTACGTCATGCCACATTATTCGCCGAATAAGGATACCCGTACCACCATGAGCCTTTCCATCTGGGTGGTTTGTACAGTAAAAACTATAATTTTATAATTCAGATAAAAGCATTCTATCTATGTTCTCAGAATTGAGAAAGTTTGTAATTTCCTGTCTGTGTTGATTTACACCGTTCGCGTTACAGCTGCACATTTTAAGGGAGGAACTCATTTCTTGCTAAGAAGAACTTGAATCAACTGATCTTGGTTACGCATGAATTCTTGCATCATTGATTGCATAGTAGACATAAATAAACATGTTCAGACTTTGGGTAAGTTATTGGATCATAGACACCAACCCACCAATTGGACGGAGGGAACATTTTGTGTGGTCGCTTATAGGACCTTTGAATTCGAGTTTTAACCACTGTTATGTGCAGTAACAGACTCTTGTATTTCAGGAGTTGCCTCGTTTTGGGTTCTTGCAGTCTGTAATCGGACATTACTTTTTCTTTTAAGTGTCTTGTAGACCTCACAACCTCTATAATTTGCAGTGTGGTTACCGCCACAGTTACTGCATTTCTTTTCCGCTTGGTTTTGGACAGTACATTTCGCAGACTGGTGTAGATCACGGCAACCAACACATACCGTAGGTAATGTGCAGTAGGCCTTAGTATGCCCGAATTCCTGACAGTTTTGACATTGTACGGGGCCGTTTCGCTTGTGCGGCTCTTCCACAGATATGCAAAAGATTTTCTTTGTAAATAGGATGTATTTCATTCCTTTTCAATTTTCGGGTGTCTGGTTCAAGATCGACCTTAAATAATGGCTGAGGAATTTTCAACATGTTAAGGATATTGACCACCGATCTAATCTTGTAACCTTTTCCTTCCAAGGCATATTGTATATCGTTGGGATCACCACTATGTTCAATTTAGTCTCGTGAATATTATATCCTGATTGGAGAAATATGGAAATTATTTTGCCCTGCAATAACGCTCGCGTAAATATATTGGTGGTGGTTTTATGACTGTAGTGACGTTTGAACTAGAGGTTTGAGCATGTTCCTCATCGCTTAGTAAAGCAAAACGATAGTTTACCATTGGATTTACATACTGATCACTTGATGTATTTTTATTATTTTATTTATGTTGCCTTTGTAAGGGCTAGATTTACGCTTCAAGTAGCGGTGCATACCAGTCAGCACTGCCTTATCATTTTTGTACTGTCGTTCACTGCACTAGCCATTGTGTTGTTTTTATTTTCTTTCCTTCAGTTGTGTGTGTGAGATCGCAGTCTGCATGTTCGGAGAACAAGACTGCGCGCGGTGTTGTTTATCGTTTTGCGACACTTCTAAATGTTTTTTGTTGTTGCCGAAAGTAGGCTTTGGCAAACCAGCATATGATACTTTTATTGAAATGTAAGCATTGTGGGGAGAGTCCAAGAGCACAAACTCTGTTCTCGCGGAGTTATTCTCACATATACGTGTGCACAATATAATTTTATGGAGTGATAAACGTCTTTATCGCGATGTTTGTATAATTCAAACACTAGTTTATTTTATATATATATTTTTTTTTCCGAGCGTTTGCTAAACACACCTGTTCTCTTCCGAAGAGAGAGATATATAAAAAGTAGCATTAGCACAGAAAAAGAGACTTTTTTGAACTATGAAAAAACCGGCGAGACCGGTCGGTCTCAGATGAAAAACCCGGTTGACATGGTTTTCGGTCTCGAGTTTGATCACTCTAAACACAAACTCATAAAAACTACACAAAGCTTCAATATATTATTAAGTTTCCTGATATCATATCGCAAATCAAAGTGTTGCCTCAATCTAATCACTCCATCTTAGTTCATGCACTCAATCCAGTCCCTCTAATTTATTTACACATCTCTTCATCATCTTCACTATTTCCATATTTTATTTGCTAAGTTGACATATTTATTGGTCAAGTCGCCTCAGCTCTCAAAGAAGTCGGAATCCAGAGCACTAAGCGTCTATTAGCTAGAGACAGAGAAGGTTTGAAGTTCCGGTGGAACTTGTAAGGTCGTTCTTAACCTGACAAGCTTGTCAGGCTTGCATTTCCCAGGTTTGTTGGTTTACATGGCCGATCTCACGGGAGCGTCAAGTAGTTATTTAAGGCATCGTTTTGAATGGACCAAGCTACTCAGAAAGGTCTGTTATAACCAGATTGAGATATTTGATTCGACCTCCAATATCAATTTTCGATTTCTCGTCAATGTCGTGTAGTAAGTGCTTCCCAAAGGCTCTGTGCCGTGGGTTTATTAGAGCTGAGCAGTCGCATAAGAAGTGCACGACTGTCTTTCTACCTCTTCGTTGTCGCGCCTACGGTAGTGACTGTTGAATTGCGACTAAAACATCCCATCCTCGCCAACTCGTCTACTCCTTCGTGCCCATAAAAGTCCAGGGATCCATATAAGAGTGACTTCAGACATACAGCTCAGTCGGGACATTTCATCAGTTAGATCTTTGAGAAAAAAGGCAGCTTGACTGTCTACAAAGATTGCTCGCTTCCTTCCTCCTGAAAGATGATGCAGCTGTCAGGAAGTCGTAATGAACGTGATTTTTCTGAGAAGACACCGGAACAAACTCCACAATCAATTTTTGGAGCCTCTTTCCCACTCCATTCTTGAAGGAAATTTGATCTCGAATTCCTTTGCGAATGTCATCCTAGGAGTGGTATAGTCGGATGATGGTCTGACATGTTTCTCCAAGAACCGGTGGCAGATAGTTGAGTTGCACTGAACGATGGTATAGCCATGATGTACATGTCGATATGGAGGATGTGCAGCATAGTGTTAAGTGATTTTGATGGACAGGTACGCAATGCTCTAGTATTACCTATACAAGCAGATCTTTGAACACTATGAGCTTTCATATTCGTCCCTACCTCTATGAATAACCGCCATACCAGTGCTCCATAAGTGATTATCGGTCGTATTATGACTGTATACATCCATGGCTTAAGTCCGGCAACCAAACATTCTTACTGCTTCATGCAAAATCGTTTCCGTTCACCATCCTTTCAGATTGCTGTATAAATCACTCACTGATTTCAAGTGTCTTCAGCAAGAATGACGAAAGGCTCATTGTTCTAAAATCTTTTGCGTATTCCCGACTTCGTTTTCCCGCCTTTGTAATTAATACGTTTATTTATTAATATGGATATTTGTTACAATGAATACAAAGTCTTGTAATACCAAAAAAAATGCGATCAATCTTAAGAACAGTCAGCAAAAAATAACATGGCGGAGAAGTGGTTAAACATGGGTTTAACTGGTAAAAATATGATATGGAGGTAATTATTATTTGGGCGAAGCATGCATGAACAGAACTTCGTCGCTTCGTTCGAATGTGTGTGAATCATTTCTCTGAATTAATGAAAATGCAGTGAAACAAATTCCTTTGGGAATCTTTCTTAAACCTGATTTTACATTACTTTGGTTTAATTTTACTTTAAGCTCTAGTTGGACAATCGTATTTGATAATATTTCATTTTTTATCACATTTCAAAAACAACACAAATATTTTTAAAAACATATTTCGTTTTAAGTTATATATGTACATAGTATATAGAAGTTTTTGTGATCAGCAAATAATTATGGTATCCCCATCCAATATAAAAACTATGTAGTAATTTTTCAAAAAATACGCCACAAATGATATGAAACCAATTTAATGTACCCATTCATTCAGAATGGGGTCTTTGAGCTGAGCTTTTTTGGAAATGGTGCGATTTGGAATGCGTTTTTCAAAATGACCACACAAAGACTCAATGAGGTTTATCGCGACTTTGCGGAGGGTTTTAGGCATGTGTGGAGTATTGTTTGTACCGTCACCAGCGGTATGCTTAGGACCTGAGCCGTGCGTAGGATTTTCCCCTGGGAGGGGTTTTCATCTAGTTTAACAAAAAATAAAGCGGGTGACAATTCTTTTAATTATTTGAATCAATTTTCAATCAATGTTAAATTTTTCTCGTAAAGACTAGTCAGTCTATGGCGCAACGATAAATGACAATAATTTAATTATGTGTGATTACGTGAGCGTTTGAAAACCATTAATATTTTATTACCAGGACCTTCGAGAAATATTTTGACAGACATCGTCGACAAAATTGCATTTCAGTAATCCATCAGTACCCTCAAAGAAATTTGTCAGCAAATGAAATCATAAAGCCTACTGAAAGAGCAGATTTTCTGCTGAAAAAGAGACAGCAGATTTGTATCTGCTGAGATGGTAAAAAACTGTTTGCTGTTTTTAGCAATATAGAAAAAAATTTAAGCATATGTACAGTAGGCTGAGTCGCTTTCCATACAAATGGAAAAACAATTTCCAGTCACCCCGCGAAAATAAAGTTTGAATTGTTTAATGCTGATTTGAAAAATATTTCGCTCCTAGATCAAAATACACCTAAAAATCATGTTTTCCTATGTATTTTTTTGGCTGCATTTTTGTCAAAACTTTTTTCTGAAATAATAGACCTCTGAAAGCATAATATCTTATTGGTCGGATCATTAGACCTTTATAGTAATTTTTTGAGTTTTTTCATAGCGACAACTGAAACAAATTTCGTATTTGGTGTTAGTATTTTATAAATTTTTATTTAGTAAAATAAGAGAAATATTTTTTGGAAATATACTAGTGTATACACAAAATAAATATATATATGTATCATTGGTTGGTACGTACTATATATAAAGAGTGATTTTTTTGAGGTTAGGATTTTCATGCATTAGTATTTGACAGATCACGTGGGATTTCAGAAATGGTGTCAAAGAGAAAGATGCTCAGTATGCTTTGACATTTCATCATGAATAGACTTACTAACGAGCAACGCTTGCAAATCATTGAATTTTATTATCAAAATGCGTGCTCTGTTAAGAAAGTTCAGAAAGAAAGAAATTGTGTTCAGCGACGAAGCTCATTTTTGGCTCAATGGGTACGTAAATAGGCAGAATTGTCGATTTTGGAGTGAATATCAGCCACAAGCATTGCAATGCATCCAGAAAAAGTCACAGTTTGGTGCGGTTTATGGGCTGGTGGCATCATTTTACCGTACTTCTTCAAAGATGATGCGAATCGTAACGTAACTGTGAATGGTGAGCGCTACCGTGAGATGATATCCAACTTTTTTTTGCCCAAAATGGAAGAACTGAACTTGGTTGACATGTGGTTTCAACAAGATGGCGCTACATGCCACACAGCTCGCGATTCTATGGCCATTTTGAGGGAAAACTTCGGAGAACAATTCATCTCAAGAAATGGACCGGTAAGTTGGCCACCAAGATCATGCGATTTGACGCCTTTAGACTATTTTTTGTGGGGCTACGTCAAGTCTAAAGTCTACAGAAATAAGCCAGCAACTATTCCAGCTTTGGAAGACAACATTTCCGAAGAAATTCGGGCTATTCCGGCCGAAATGCTCGAAAAAGTTGCCCAAAATTGGACTTTCCGAATGGACCACCTAAGACGCAGCCGCGGTCAACATTTAAATGAAATTATCTTCAAAAAGTAAATGTCATGGACCAATCTAACGTTTCAAATAAAGAACCGATGAGATTTTGCAAATTTTATGCGTTTTTTTTTAAAAAAAAGTTATCAAGCTCTTAAAAAATCACCCTTTATATATATATATATATATATATATATATATATATATATATATATATATATTCTTTATAGAAAATGTAAACTTATTAAAAATTAAAAAAAAAATAATTCTGTTGCGTTGTAACTTAAATGACTGACTTTGCGTAATATATTCTTTATTGGATACTGTTGGTGCGTCATAAAAATAATGTGCTAATGGGACCATTTTTCATAGATGAAGAAGGAACGATTGTTATAAATTGAGAACATTTTAAGAATATCAAATGTTAACACCAATTGGTGACATTTTTTACAATGTAAATGAAATGAAAAGTATATATAGAAAGAGAAAATTCTAATTTATAATTTTTATTCGCATTCAGAACCTATTTAGAATAAATTAAATGTGTGATTCAAGAGCAATGAAAGTGTCATTCATTTGGAAATACTTTAATTTTATTACTGGTAATAAGTGTTTAACTAAATTTTTGGATGTGCTTTTGAAAGATTTCTGTAGATGACAAATAAAATTGCATATGAAAAACGGTTGAGAATGGATGCATGATTTAGGAACAATAATAATGTCATTCAGTTTGAACTAGTTCCAATTTTTTTCGCTGGGAGGTGTTGTATATGTATAGCAGTCATAATTTGTTGTATGAGCTAAGATCCGAATTTATCGCATACCATTTCAATACAAACTCTATTTTAATTTCAATAGAAAAACAAAAAAAAAAAAAACAAAAAAAAAATAAAATTGAATATTCCTAAAAATTTCTTTGCACAAGCTTATTAATTACTAATACGAAAAACGACAGATCAAAAGAAATTTCAAAAATGTCATTATTTGAAAAAAAAAAAATTGTCGAGTTGCATATGTTTTGTCCACACCGAATTTTATACTTATCGATAAAAATGCCGATAACAAAAAATTAACAGAATATGCGCATTTTGTTAATTATTTGAAATCTTAATGCTGTATTAATATTTATTTAAACAACATTGTTTTCTTTGTGATTCAAATTTACCATCCGTTGAAGTAAGTCACCCTTAGTTGCATATGTTTTGGCCACTACTGTATATCATTTGGGATAGAAAAAAGTGTAACACATTGAAGGAATGATTTAAGACCCTACCCAGCAAAAAATTGTCTATATTTTGAAAGCAATACGATTTTTGGTTCAACATACATTTACACATTTCAAATGCGCATCATTAAATACATGCAAAAATGGCATAAAGTAAGGCAAAGAGTACATTTTTGCTTCGTGACTACTTTGTGTGATGTGTTTGCCTAAGACAAAAATATTTAAAAATTTGTGAGCGAAATGTGCTTCGTAAATACATGCGAAGAATGCATAAAGTAAGGCAAAAAAACTTTAGTGCACCGGTTTGCCTTCTTTGATGCGTTTGTGTAAGACAAAAAATATTTAGCAATTAGTGTGACGAATTTTTTTTCGAACTCAGTACGATCTGTTATGATCAAACTGAAACGAAAAGAGGTTAATCTCAGTTGGTTTTGAGAATTTTATCCGTAAAGACGCACACGGAATTTTCGCGTATTTGCTAGAGTAAGTAATAGCAATTAAGTATTTTTTTCTCCATGTGCCATTTATGTCGTTACGATCAAATTTGCCAAACTGAAACGAAAAGGAGTTAATCGCAATTGGTTTTGAGAATTTTATCCGTAAAGACGCACACGGAATTTTCGCGTATTTGTTAGAGTAAGTAATAGAAATTAAGTAATTTTTTTCTCCATGTGCCATTTATGTCGTAATATCCACGTGTCGTTGTTTCTACTATTTTCATATCTTCTTTGTGAGCACAACTTCAAACGATTTACAAAGTTCTACGTGTATTGTTTTTGTTTTCTTTGTGCGCAGCTGTACCGTTTTCTGTGACTATTTGAGTTTTTGTTTGTTTATTTTCCTTTCAAAATGGTCGGTAAGAGGCAAATGAACAGATTGATAAAGAAAGAAAAAACATACAACAGAGCAAGTTTGATGAAAATTGTAAATAGCGAGGAAACGGGTGACTTCGCTAATTCAGCAGAATTATATCTTAAAGCAAAAAGTATTGAATTAATTATTTTATTTTCTACTCATTTTATTTTTATCAGTATTATTAGTTTTGTGTTATACAAAAAATAAATGTGAATTAATAATTAATTTAAAATTAAAGTAAAAGTTCAAGAAGCAATAAATCTGTTTTTAATGGAAGAATTGTATAAGATTGTATGGAGACGAAGCGATTTAAAAGCATTTATAAAAATGCAGTAGTTCTTGCATGAACAACTTTAAAACAAAAACAAGTGAGGAAAGGCTAAAGTCGGGCGGACCGACTATATAATACCCTACACCACTCCCTGCGTATATACCTCGCTTTGATTACTCAACCCAGGTGTTTCATGTGAGTGATTTTATGTAGTTCATATAATTTATACAGTATACTATAAATACATCTTTAGTCAAATTTAACAAATATGGTGAATAATTGATCCCATTTTCCCGCAGACAAATTCAAATTATACAGTAGTAATAGGATGAATCGGACCGACATTTGAAAGGAGGCCTATAACAACACTGGACCAAAACATGGGACTATATATTTCTCATTCACGGTATTTGAAATATATCATGATCCGATGTAAGACGTAGTTTCTAGAGCTGTATTAGAGTAGATTTGGGTTATTCCGATGTGAAATTTGCGTGAGGTGTACAAATTAAAATGGGGCCATTTGTAAGGGCTCTACATTAAAAAGTGGCTCCATATAGATCACTTTCAAAGTATGGAGATCTAATGCACGTTATGGGTTCTAGAGATGTAATAGAGTAGAATGGGGGCCAAATTTGAATGGGGGTTATACCAAAATATGACTTTCATAATATGTCTTCTTAGTTGAAATATAATACAAAATGCAAAATTTGATAAACTTGCGATGTAAATTGTGGGTCCTAGAGAGGTAATAATAAAAATGGGGCCATTTATAAGGGCGCTACATTAAAAAGTGGGCCAATATAGTTCACTTTCAAAGTAAGTATTCTTAGTATGAAATATGAATATAATATAATCTGCAAAATTTGAAAAACTTTCGATGTAAAATGTGGATCCTAGAGAGGTAATAATTCAAACGGGGCCCACTTGTAAGGACGCTACATTAAAAAGTGTGCCTTTATAGATCGCTAAGTAGGTATTCGTAATTGAAATATAACATGATCTGCAAAATGTTATCAATATCCAATGTAAGATGTGGGTTCTAGAGCGATAATAGTGTAAACTGGGGGGCATATTTGTATTGGGGCTATACGAAAATATTGACCTATATAGTTGGCTTTCAAAATACGTGTTTCTAGTATAAATGTAACATTGTGTGGAAAATTTGATCAAAATCCGATGTAAAATGTGCATTTTAGAGCAGTAATATTGTAAATCGGGTGTACATTTGTATGGGGGCTATATCAAACCATAGACCCAAATATAACGCGATACTGAAAATTTGGTCATGATCCCATGTAAAATGTGTATTCTACAGCAGTAATAGTGTAAATTATAGGTATATTTGTATGGAGGCTATATCTAACTCTGAACCGATTTTCTCCAAATTCAATACCAATTGTCCTTGGCCAAAAAAGTAACTCCTGCCAAATTTCATGACAATCGGACAACAATTGCGACCTGTAGAGTGCGAACAAGCTTAGATGGACAGACAGACATCGTTAAATCGATTCAGCTGGTGATTCTAAGCAGATCCGTATACTAAAAGGTGGGTCTGGCTCGATTATTTCTTGGTGTTACAAACATTTGGCGCGAAACTAACTTAAAATACCCTAATCCACGAAGTGGTGTAGGGCAAAAGATGTGATGTATAACACATATTTTAAATGCAGTGAAAAAAGCGCTAAATAACGTTCATAAATAATTCCGATTTCACTACTAATTTATGCTGTACGAATTTCGCTTATTATAGGTTTTAACTATCGCATCAAAGTGGGACTTCGCGATCAAATCATTCAAAAATTCCGATTTCACTACTACTTTATGCTGTACGAATTGCGCTTATTAGAGGTTTTAACTATCGCATCAAAGTGGGACTTCGCGATCAAATATCATTCATACTGAAAGAAAGTTAGGGAAAGACAGACAACTTGTATTTGCCTTACACAAAGCGCACTGTGGGCCAGATTCCCTGTTTTTTTGGCAAAAAGTAGGTTGACGTACGAGAACAATCTAAAGACATATTTAAAATGTAGATATATTGAATATATAGTGACAAAAGTGGGTTTTCGCTGTGACTAGCCTTTGCTTTCTTACAGGCCGCAAAGTCAATATTTTATTTATATGACATTTTTATTATCTTTGTATAAAAGCGAAAAATATTCAAATTATTTCCAAAAATATATAATGTGTGTATTAAACTCAGTTACTTTCCTAAAATTTCCGGATAGGGTATTTCTAATCCGGATTCTTACCGGCCAATAAGCCTTCTAAGTACAATGAGTAAAATTCTGGAAAAATTATCAAGGAAAAGGTTGTTACTTTTATAGATGACAAAAATTTTTTATCGATACAGCAATTCGGGTTTCGGTCGGAACATAATACTGTTCATCCACTAATCCGAATAAAGAAAATGGTGAAGAGCAGATTCACCGAAGGAAAGTCAACTGCTATGGTGTTGTTAGATGTAAAGTCAGCTTTCGACTCTGTATGGCATGATGGCTTAATCAGCAAATTAATAACGACTGTAAAAATTCTTTAAAGCTATCTAACAAGCAGAACCTTTAGCGTTAATATTGGGAGCGAAAAATCCAATATTTTTACCATTCCAGATGGTTGTCCCCAAGGCTCTTGCCTTTCACCTGTTTTTTATAATATTTACACCCATGATTTTCCCACTTGAATGGTTGCGAATCGTCAATATTCTGTTGCGTTGTAACTTAAATGACTCATTATGGTTTGCGTAATATATTCTTTATTGGATACTGTTGGTGCGTCATAAAAATAATGTGCTAATGGGACCATTTTTCATAGATGAAGAAGGAACGATTGTTATAAATTGAGAACATTTTAAGAATATCAAATGTTAACACCAATTGGTGACATTTTTTACAATGTAAATGAAATGAAAAGTATATATAGAAAGAGAAAATTCTAATTTATAATTTTTATTCGCATTCAGAACCTATTTAGAATAAATTAAATGTATGATTCAAGAGCAATGAAAGTGTCATTCATTTGGAAATACTTTAATTTTATTACTGGTAATAAGTGTTTAACTAAATTTTTGGATGTGCTTTTGAAAGATTTCTGTAGATGACAAATAAAATTGCATATGAAAAACGGTTGAGAATGGATGCATGATTTAGGAACAATAATAATGTCATTCAGTTTGAACTAGTTCCAATTTTTTTCGCTGGGAGGTGTTGTATATGTATAGCAGTCATAATTTGTTGTATGAGCTAAGATCCGAATTTATCGCATACCATTTCAATACAAACTCTATTTTAATTTCAATAGAAAAACAAAAAAAAAAAAAAAACAAAAAAAAAATAAAATTGAATATTCCTAAAAATTTCTTTGCACAAGCTTATTAATTACTAATACGAAAAACGACAGATCAAAAGAAATTTCAAAAATGTCATTATTTGAAAAAAAAAAAATTGTCGAGTTGCATATGTTTTGTCCACACCGAATTTTATACTTATCGATAAAAATGCCGATAACAAAAAATTAACAGAATATGCGCATTTTGTTAATTATTTGAAATCTTAATGCTGTATTAATATTTATTTAAACAACATTGTTTTCTTTGTGATTCAAATTTACCATCCGTTGAAGTAAGTCACCCTTAGTTGCATATGTTTTGGCCACTACTGTATATCATTTGGGATAGAAAAAAGTGTAACACATTGAAGGAATGATTTAAGACCCTACCCAGCAAAAAATTGTCTATATTTTGAAAGCAATACGATTTTTGGTTCAACATACATTTACACATTTCAAATGCGCATCATTAAATACATGCAAAAATGGCATAAAGTAAGGCAAAGAGTACATTTTTGCTTCGTGACTACTTTGTGTGATGTGTTTGCCTAAGACAAAAATATTTAAAAATTTGTGAGCGAAATGTGCTTCGTAAATACATGCGAAGAATGCATAAAGTAAGGCAAAAAAACTTTAGTGCACCGGTTTGCCTTCTTTGATGCGTTTGTGTAAGACAAAAAATATTTAGCAATTAGTGTGACGAATTTTTTTTCGAACTCAGTACGATCTGTTATGATCAAACTGAAACGAAAAGAGGTTAATCTCAGTTGGTTTTGAGAATTTTATCCGTAAAGACGCACACGGAATTTTCGCGTATTTGCTAGAGTAAGTAATAGCAATTAAGTATTTTTTTCTCCATGTGCCATTTATGTCGTTACGATCAAATTTGCCAAACTGAAACGAAAAGGAGTTAATCGCAATTGGTTTTGAGAATTTTATCCGTAAAGACGCACACGGAATTTTCGCGTATTTGTTAGAGTAAGTAATAGAAATTAAGTAATTTTTTTCTCCATGTGCCATTTATGTCGTAATATCCACGTGTCGTTGTTTCTACTATTTTCATATCTTCTTTGTGAGCACAACTTCAAACGATTTACAAAGTTCTACGTGTATTGTTTTTGTTTTCTTTGTGCGCAGCTGTACCGTTTTCTGTGACTATTTGAGTTTTTGTTTGTTTATTTTCCTTTCAAAATGGTCGGTAAGAGGCAAATGAACAGATTGATAAAGAAAGAAAAAACATACAACAGAGCAAGTTTGATGAAAATTGTAAATAGCGAGGAAACGGGTGACTTCGCTAATTCAGCAGAATTATATCTTAAAGCAAAAAGTATTGAATTAATTATTTTATTTTCTACTCATTTTATTTTTATCAGTATTATTAGTTTTGTGTTATACAAAAAATAAATGTGAATTAATAATTAATTTAAAATTAAAGTAAAAGTTCAAGAAGCAATAAATCTGTTTTTAATGGAAGAATTGTATAAGATTGTATGGAGACGAAGCGATTTAAAAGCATTTATAAAAATGCAGTAGTTCTTGCATGAACAACTTTAAAACAAAAACAAGTGAGGAAAGGCTAAAGTCGGGCGGACCGACTATATAATACCCTACACCACTCCCTGCGTATATACCTCGCTTTGATTACTCAACCCAGGTGTTTCATGTGAGTGATTTTATGTAGTTCATATAATTTATACAGTATACTATAAATACATCTTTAGTCAAATTTAACAAATATGGTGAATAATTGATCCCATTTTCCCGCAGACAAATTCAAATTATACAGTAGTAATAGGATGAATCGGACCGACATTTGAAAGGAGGCCTATAACAACACTGGACCAAAACATGGGACTATATATTTCTCATTCACGGTATTTGAAATATATCATGATCCGATGTAAGACGTAGTTTCTAGAGCTGTATTAGAGTAGATTTGGGTTATTCCGATGTGAAATTTGCGTGAGGTGTACAAATTAAAATGGGGCCATTTGTAAGGGCTCTACATTAAAAAGTGGCTCCATATAGATCACTTTCAAAGTATGGAGATCTAATGCACGTTATGGGTTCTAGAGATGTAATAGAGTAGAATGGGGGCCAAATTTGAATGGGGGTTATACCAAAATATGACTTTCATAATATGTCTTCTTAGTTGAAATATAATACAAAATGCAAAATTTGATAAACTTGCGATGTAAATTGTGGGTCCTAGAGAGGTAATAATAAAAATGGGGCCATTTATAAGGGCGCTACATTAAAAAGTGGGCCAATATAGTTCACTTTCAAAGTAAGTATTCTTAGTATGAAATATGAATATAATATAATCTGCAAAATTTGAAAAACTTTCGATGTAAAATGTGGATCCTAGAGAGGTAATAATTCAAACGGGGCCCACTTGTAAGGACGCTACATTAAAAAGTGTGCCTTTATAGATCGCTAAGTAGGTATTCGTAATTGAAATATAACATGATCTGCAAAATGTTATCAATATCCAATGTAAGATGTGGGTTCTAGAGCGATAATAGTGTAAACTGGGGGGCATATTTGTATTGGGGCTATACGAAAATATTGACCTATATAGTTGGCTTTCAAAATACGTGTTTCTAGTATAAATGTAACATTGTGTGGAAAATTTGATCAAAATCCGATGTAAAATGTGCATTTTAGAGCAGTAATATTGTAAATCGGGTGTACATTTGTATGGGGGCTATATCAAACCATAGACCCAAATATAACGCGATACTGAAAATTTGGTCATGATCCCATGTAAAATGTGTATTCTACAGCAGTAATAGTGTAAATTATAGGTATATTTGTATGGAGGCTATATCTAACTCTGAACCGATTTTCTCCAAATTCAATACCAATTGTCCTTGGCCAAAAAAGTAACTCCTGCCAAATTTCATGACAATCGGACAACAATTGCGACCTGTAGAGTGCGAACAAGCTTAGATGGACAGCAGACGGACAGACAGGCATCGTTAAATCGATTCAGCTGGTGATTCTAAGCAGATCCGTATACTAAAAGGTGGGTCTGGCTCGATTATTTCTTGGTGTTACAAACATTTGGCGCGAAACTAACTTAAAATACCCTAATCCACGAAGTGGTGTAGGGCAAAAGATGTGATGTATAACACATATTTTAAATGCAGTGAAAAAAGCGCTAAATAACGTTCATAAATAATTCCGATTTCACTACTAATTTATGCTGTACGAATTTCGCTTATTATAGGTTTTAACTATCGCATCAAAGTGGGACTTCGCGATCAAATCATTCAAAAATTCCGATTTCACTACTACTTTATGCTGTACGAATTGCGCTTATTAGAGGTTTTAACTATCGCATCAAAGTGGGACTTCGCGATCAAATATCATTCATACTGAAAGAAAGTTAGGGAAAGACAGACAACTTGTATTTGCCTTACACAAAGCGCACTGTGGGCCAGATTCCCTGTTTTTTTGGCAAAAAGTAGGTTGACGTACGAGAACAATCTAAAGACATATTTAAAATGTAGATATATTGAATATATAGTGACAAAAGTGGTTTTTCGCTGTGACTAGCCTTTGCTTTCTTACAGGCCGCAAAGTCAATATTTTATTTATATGACATTTTTATTATCTTTGTATAAAAGCGAAAAATATTCAAATTATTTCCAAAAATATATAATGTGTGTATTAAACTCAGTTACTTTCCTAAAATTTCCGGATAGGGTATTTCTAATCCGGATTCTTACCGGCCAATAAGCCTTCTAAGTACAATGAGTAAAATTCTGGAAAAATTATCAAGGAAAAGGTTGTTACTTTTATAGATGACAAAAATTTTTTATCGATACAGCAATTCGGGTTTCGGTCGGAACATAATACTGTTCATCCACTAATCCGAATAAAGAAAATGGTGAAGAGCAGATTCACCGAAGGAAAGTCAACTGCTATGGTGTTGTTAGATGTAAAGTCAGCTTTCGACTCTGTATGGCATGATGGCTTAATCAGCAAATTAATAACGACTGTAAAAATTCTTTAAAGCTATCTAACAAGCAGAACCTTTAGCGTTAATATTGGGAGCGAAAAATCCAATATTTTTACCATTCCAGATGGTTGTCCCCAAGGCTCTTGCCTTTCACCTGTTTTTTATAATATTTACACCCATGATTTTCCCACTTGAATGGTTGCGAATCGTCAATATTCGCAGACGATACTGCCATTTTAAGTTCAGAAGTTTATTCTTCAGATATTTTGCGGAAACTTAAGAAATCAGTGGACGATGTCGTAGAATATTTCAATAAAGGGAAAATATTATTAAATCCAACAAAAACACAAGTCATCTACTTTTCAGGGAAAAGAAAAAAACTGTTTTTTACCTACCACCAATATTAAGATTAGCGGTGTCGATGTGTCTTGGGAAACAAAAGTAAAATATCTTGGTGTAATACTTGACAAAAAATGTTATTCAACGAACATATAAACTACACCATCAATATAATCAATATCACTATTAAAGTTTCATCAATCGAAAATCTGAATTATCCGATCAGATCAGATTATCAAATTGCCACCTGAAACGCTTACAAATTAGCCAAAATAAAATTTAAAAAATGATGGATAATTTGCTGTACCATTTTCAACATCAAATCTTCACTCACGTTACAATTTACCTTTAGCTATAGATATAATAACTGATCTCACAGAACGATTTTTTGCTAAATGTTCATACTCAACGTATGAAGACATAAGATCTCTATGTTCTTAATAAATATTCTTTTATCACCCGACGCCTAACTTTTAGTTAACAGTCAATTAAATCAAACACAAATTTATAATCATTTTTCAAATTATATGTTTAAGTAGAAATTATACATCTTGTAGTTAAAATCTTAAATATTTGATTTGAACTGGGATATTGTCCTGGCTCAAGACCATTTTGTTTCTATATTTAATAGAATGCAAATTTATTTACAAATGGCATGGTGACATTTATTACTTGGCTGCAGACTACCACGATCATGATTTCGACCATGTCAAAAGTCTTTTCAAGTGGCTTCGCAGCGACTTTTCAACATCAAACCCGGCCTCTATAAGGAGATGATTCTCACAAACGAACGAGAATCACAACTCACTTGCCGAATTTGCGTTTAAAAAATCGCACCAAGTAATAAAGCACACATGCCATCTTACAAGCATCTCATTGAGTTGCATATGTAAGTATGTGTATATGCAGGTATAGTTACCCAGCAATACTTCTGCCGTGCCAACGCTCATTTGTTTTAGTTTTTTCGTTTGCATTTTTTTGGTCTGTAATCAATATTTGATTTGAACTGGGATATTGTCCTGGCTCAAGACCATTTTGCTTCTATATTTAATAGAATGCAAATTTATTTACAAATGGCATGGTGACATTTATTACTTGGCTGCAGACTACCACGATCATGATTTCGACCATGTCAAAAGTCTTTTCAAGTGGCTTCGCAGCGACTTTTCAACATCAAACCCGGCCTCTATAAGGAGATGATTCTCACAAACGAACGAGAATCACAACTCACTTGCCGAATTTGCGTTTAAAAAATCGCACCAAGTAATAAAGCACACATGCCATCTTACAAGCATCTCATTGAGTTGCATATGTAAGTATGTGTATATGCAGGTATAGTTACCCAGCAATACTTCTGCCGTGCCAACGCTCATTTGTTTTAGTTTTTTCGTTTGCATTTTTTTGGTCTGTAATCAATATTTAAAAATATTGTGTAACTTGGAATTAATTGAATCAATAAATATATATATATACATACATACATGTTCAAAGGATGTTGAAACAAGTGACTGTGTTTACGTCAAAATCGTAAAACTTATTTTTAATCTTCCACTTTCGATACAATCCATGAATTCCTAGTTTCTATACCTAAATCACCCAATGTACTTCATTTTTTCTTGTGTAAACACGCCATTCACCAATGCATTAAAGTAATCGATGCATTTTACAGCACTTTTTTATCCAAAAGATAGGCCATATTGCACATGCAATTTCCGCAACCAAAATTTTCCCTTTTTATACATAGCTCTCGTACTGGTAAGATCATTGTTCCTAAGAAATAAATCCATTTCCAGAAATGAAATCCAATCCTAATGTCTTTTGTCTTTTCCGATTTTCTCTGGGTTTCATTTCATATTTCGGAGTTACAAAACCAAAAGAAACACTATTTCTTTTGGTATTTGTTTTGGCTTACGAGAGATTCTTACTCCAACAGGCTTTGAATACGCTCCCGCTTGCTTGCTCCCATTCAGCTATTCCTCCTGTACATTTTGGTCCATGTCGAACCAGATATCCAGCATACTCTCTGAGAATACAGCTTCATCACCACCATCTTGTAATCAGGTACGTTTGTATTCTGCTTTTTGTCCTCCTACTAGTGTGTTTGTTAGTGCCAAAAAAGTCATACAGTGCGGAATCTATGATTCGCATTAAATTAGTTTAAACCGCGTGACAAAAAATTGTAAATTCGACAGAGCATTATTAAATAAATAAAATATCCGACAATTCGGATGATTCGAAGATCTCACTGCCGAGAATTGCCTTTCACTTCAAAGGATTATTAAGTGAAACAAATCCGTAGATGCCACAACATCAGAGACGTAAATAAGAAGAGGAAAATTGGATGAGACGACAGACATAAGCAGCGCCAGAAAATATATCCGTAACCTGCCTCAACTTTAATTATAATTTGTGAGGTAAAAAATATACTTTCGTACATAGTACACGCCATCGACATTTTCTATATTAGTGAACATATGTGGTTAATGATCATAAACGTATTCCGTGGTAAAAATAATATCGTATGCGATAAGTAAAGCTGCTGCGAAGCTTAGCTCCATGTACATGTATTCCGATTTGGTTGGGTAGAGTGAATTTTATTTAATTACAAATAACGAACAAAAATATTTTTCCATAAAGAGAAATGAGTGATATACATATATGTACACTGCTTTACTCTTAAAGGTTGATGTTGTTTCTGCTCAATTTCATTTATTTACGATCAAGCTCTTAAAGATCATAGATTCAGCGCATATCACTCTTAGCGCATATCTCTCTTGGTAAGCTGTGATATACTCTTAATTGTGTGCTCTCATACTCTTCCTCCTTTTACATTCTTGATGTACTAGTATGTGTGTGTGTATGAACAGTGAGAATTTGAGTGATTCTTCTTCATTCTAAGTTAGTCTTCTTTAGTGAAGATTGTGCGCTCACTGTTCCTTCCCTTTGTGATGTTGACAAACACACGAACGTACATACATTTCAGAGTATAGAGAAGCATCAAAATCCAGAAAAACTTCCAAATAAGCCAAGGTCGCTGACCGATGTATTTTTTGGGTTTCCAGTCATATGTGTGCCATTGGAAATGCGAACATATGTTTTCTTTTAAACTTGTTTCTGTAATTCAAATGTCTTCGTTGTTGGTACCATCATCATACATCTGAAAATACATTTGTGGATTGCGATATTGTATCTTTTAGTTATTTATTAGCTGAAGTTTCGGTTTGTGCGAATTCATTTTTTTTTTTCCAAAATAATAATAAGTGACTAATTTACCAATATTTTCGTCTTTATGGAAATATTTAATATTTTTATTTATTTATTTCTTTGAAGTTACCCTTCGTTTGCTTTTTTATTTTTTTTCCCCGTAAAGCCGTGAAATTGCGTTCTATATGGTAAAATTTGCTTTTGGAAATAATATTCGTTATTTCCTATTATTCGCTTATTATTGATCAAGCTTTCCATACGAAGGTCATTGTATATGGAGTGACATCGCACACTCCTTTCATTATAATATCTGGTTTTCTGTTCTTTACACTAATTGCGGTCCCATCGTTTCAGAACATTTGCAAATTTAATTTATTATTTCGATTTTCTTTCGAATTTCGTGCTTCGGTTCAGTTTTCTTTTTAATTGTGCTTTTAACACTCCCTGCTTTCGGTCATGTCTCTCGATCTTGTTATCCGTCTCGCGGACAATCTGGTGGAATTCGAAGCCGCAATCAACGGCAACGAACTACCGGTTGCTTCGATATATGACCTGGAAACTCATAAAGGTGAGATTAAGTCCATATGGAATGACCTGAAACGAGCATATGAGAAGTGCTTGGCGGATTTAGCGAATGAAGATGATGATGAAGGTAAAGATGCTAGAGAGCCAAGTGATGTCGAAACAGTCAAGGCGAAATACAAGAGTTCGTATTCCACATACTGTCGTACAATTTCCAAATTAGGCGAACTTATTCACAATCTCTCCCCCAAGCAAGTTTCTGCTACTATTAGTCAGAATCAAAACTTTTCCCTTCCTCCGTGTGAAATTAGTGTCTTCCATGGGGATTACCAGGCTTGGTCGACCTTCCGAGACTTGTTTACAGCCATCTGTATCAAGAATCCAAGGCTGAGTCCAGTTGAAAGGCTTTTCTATTTGACTCAGAAGACGAAAGGGGAGGCTCACGAAATAGTCACGAAGAGTCCTTTGACGAATGAGGGTTTCAACTTAGCGTGGAACAACTTGTGTGCACGCTACGAGAATAGGAGAGTCTTAATTAACGGACAACTGAAAACGCTGTTCAATTTGTCCGTTATTCCGTCTGAGACAGGAAGCTCTCTCAAGAAATTGCAGAGAGATATCAACTCCTGTATATCCACTCTCAAGCTCTATGATATCAACATCAAGAGTTGGAATCCCATTTTCATATTTATATGCTCCAATCGCCTTCCAGATACAACCTTGACGTTGTGGGAACAGACCTTGCGTGATAAGACTAGTATTCCACAATGGTCAGAATTAGATACATTTTTAACGAATCGATATCGAACTTTAGAGTCTGTGGCTGAAATGAAGACATCCTGCGGTCAAAAATTACAATCCAAAAAATTTTCAAAATCAAAGAATGATCGAAGTGATGTCCATACTTTTCAAACTAACGTGAGTCAGAGTAGATGTCGACTTTGTCCCAAGGAATTTCATGTAATCCGGAATTGTCCTCGTTTCCTTAGCATGAATCACCACGAAAGGCTGGCTGAAATTAAAGCTAGTAATCTGTGTCCAAATTGTTTTTCCAGTGCTCATGGTGTTAAGAACTGTAACAGACAACGCTGCCATAAGTGTAAGAAACCACATCACACCCTACTCCATAGGGAGTCTTATCCTACTAAAACTACCACGCAGCCTTCCACGTCTTCCAGCAGTAATTACCATGACAATTCCAAACCATTTCCGGCACCATTTGTTCCGCAAAATTTACAGTCCACTTCTTCATCAAATGGTGTCATACAGACTTGTTTTTCGTCCAGTTCTCGAGGAGTTCTGTTGGGTACTGCCATGGTAAAAGTCTGCCACTTAGGTATAACTTACAAAGCCAGGGCTCTTATTGATTCAGGTTCGGAAGGCTCTTTCATTTCTGAAAAGCTATTCAACCTCCTTAAACTTCCATTCAATCGAACGTGTGCCAAGATTTCCGGTTTGAATAACTCTATATCTGCAGAAGTACAGAAGGAGTGCTCTTTCACTTTAGGTTCTTCCATTGACGAGAACTTAGAATTATCCGTTTCTGCTCTTGTTGTTCCCCACCTTTCAGGTAGTCTTCCTTCACGCTCCATAGATATGACTTCCCTTTCCAATCTTTCACAAATACAGTTAGCGGATCCTCATTTCTATGAAAGTGAAAGCAGAGGATATACAAAATATCTATCCATTGGCTAGCAATATTCTACGAAATTCTATGTATGTGGACGATGCCTTAGCTGGGGCTCACACAATTCCGATGGCTATCAGGGCTAGGGATGAACTAATAAAAGCCTTAAATTCTGCTGGATTTTCCATGAGAAAATGGACGGCTAATTCTAGGGATGTCTTGTCCGGAATTCCGTCTGATCATCTACTCTTTGAAAACTTTTTGGATTTTGATGACCATAGTTCGGCGAAAACGCTAGGAATCCGCTGGAACGCAAGTTGTGATTCGTTCCGGATTCATGTTCATATACCAAAAGAGAAGTCCTTTCACAAATATCGAAACTATTCGATCCTGCGGGATGGCTTGCTCCAGTTGTCATCCTGGCGAAAATGGTGATGCAGAAAATTTGGATGGATCGTACCAATTGGGATGAAATCATCTCAAATGAGTCTCTTCACCTTTGGAAAACATTCCAGTCTAGATATTCAGACATCAATGATGTATCGATTCCTCGATGGATAAATTTTACTCCAGAAGGAGAAGTCCAGTTCCATGGGTTCTGCGATGCTTCGGAGAAGGCATATGCAGCTACTCTATACATTCGTGTCCGCTCCAATAATTCCATATTCAGTACATTAATAATATCCAAAACAAAGGTAGCCCCTATTAAAACTCTGTCGATTCCAAGACTGGAGTTATGTGGTGCATTACTCCTGGCGGAAATGATAGACAATACCCTTCCACATTTTGAGGTAGACAAGTATACATTGAGGTGTTGGACAGATTCCACGATTGTGTTGGCATGGCTGGCAAAACCACCATGTCTTTGGAATACATTTGTAGCAAATCGCGTTTCAAAGATCACGCAGATAATAGATCCTTGCAAGTGGTCTCACATCGATTCAGAAAGCAATCCTGCGGACTTGGCAAGCAGAGGTGTCTTCCCACAAGATCTTGTGGATAACAAATTGTGGTGGCACGGACCACAGTGGTTATCAGAATCTTTCGCTGAGCGGCCTTTATCTACAAGTGTAAATAATGAGGAGACTGACCTAGAAAGGAAACCGATGAAAGTTCATTTTGCTTATTTTCAGCATTTTGAGGATGTTCTTGACAGATTCTCATCATTCTCTAGGGCTTTACGAGTCATCGCATATATCTATCGGTTCTTCTATAGTACACATCCAAAATTCCGTTCCAGTTACCACATTGAATCAACGATTATAACTGCATCCGAAATCAAACTTGTCCGAAAGCAACTAATTGCTACGAGTCAAAAGGCATGGTATCCAAATGAATATAGGCAGTTGTCATCTAAACAATCCATTCCATCTTCAAGCTCTCCTTTGAATTTAAGTCCATTTATCGAACCAGAAGGTATTATGCGTATTTGTGGGAGACTTGAGTCGGCTCCAGTGCTTTCCTATAATGAACGACATCCAATAATACTTCCGTATAACTGCCAATATTCCAGATTGCTTATAAAATGCATCCACCAGATTTCCTTACATGGCGGAAACCAACTTGTCCTTCGCCTAGTGCGAACCACATATTGGATTCCAAAAGTTCAAAACTTAATTAAGACCATTATCCATGATTGTAAGCCTTGTATCCTGTTCAAGCGTAAATGTCAAAAGCAATTGATGGCTGCTTTACCTCCAGAAAGGTGTGACATTTCAAGACCGTTTACACACACCGGGCTTGATTTTGCAGGTCCATTCGACATAAAGACATACGCTGGAAGAGCTTGCCGCATTACAAAGGGATATGTGTGTGTATTCGTCTGCTTTTCCACAAAGGCGATACACCTTGAGGCAACATCCGACTTATCCACCTCATCATTTCTTGCAGCGTTTAGCCGTTTCGTTTCCAGACGTGGTTGTCCACTCCATTTGCACTCCGACAATGGCACGACATTCATCGGGGCATCCAGAATCTTGGCCAAGGAATTTATACAAACATCCTCCCAAGCTATGACGGCTAATTACGCTTATCAAAACTTGAATTGGCACTTTATACCCCCCGGAGCTCCACACATTGGCGGTCTTTGGGAAGCTGGGGTAAAGAGTTTCAAACAACATCTTAAGAAAAGTGCCGCAAACTCAAAGTACACATTTGAAGAGTTCCAGACTTTATTATCCAAAATAGAATTCTGCCTCAACTCTAGACCATTGTCCCCTATTTCAGAAAACCCTTCCGATCTCACAGCACTCACACCGGGACACTTTCTGATCGGTGCCCCTTTATTAGTCCCAATTGATCCTGAAATCAGTGAAGCTCCAATATCTATTAGAAATCGTTGGCAAAGGCTCAAGGTCATACATCAACAATTCTGCAATCGTTGGAAAAACGAATATTTAAAGGAGCTGCAAAAACGTCGTCTTGGCAGAATTACCCTGATTTATCACGGCAACGATAGAAGAGTCCGTGTCGCCGATACATTTACCCAAAAAGGAACCATTACAAGACCAATCACAAAGTTGGTTGTGTTGTCTGCGGAACCGTCTCCATCCTAAATTTTCGATTTCTCTTCATATTCGATTTAGTTTTACTATCATCTATTTTTGGACCATTCTCCTAAATATATATTTTGTTATATTACAGCATTATGCGTAACCACAATAACCACCAATTGACTCGCAAGAACGGCCACGGTAAAAATAGCGCATTTGCGTGCCGAGTATGTAGCAAAATGCACCCATTAAAACTCTGCTACCGATTTTTTAATATGAACACGACTGAAAGAGGAGCAGTAGTACGGAAACACGGTTATTGCCGTAATTGCCTGGCCCATTTCCACTCACAGGGGTCGTGTTTCTCCAAAACTGGCTGCCGCTATTGCCGTCTTCAACATCACTCGCTACTTCATATTCATCCACGACTACAACGATCTTCATCGAAAGGAGATTCCATGCCATCAAAGCATTCCTCGTCCAGCAAATGCCCATCAAGTTCGCAAATGCAATCCACGTCGAAAGCCAATCCAACGAACACAAGAGCTTCCAAACCTACCACTATATCATCGAGTGCCACATCACTTACCGCCATCCTCAAGCAAAACTCTGTCCCGTTGCTTTCTACAGCCCTTGTCAAGATAAGTGCAAAGGATGGCAAGCACTACGCACGGTGCCTGCTAGATTCCGCCTCAAGAATGAGCATCATTTCCAGAAAATTTGTCGACAAACTGGGTCTAACCACGTTGGAACTAGATGATGAGATTATCTCACCGGTTACACTGTGGTCTCGCGCTGATTCTTCCTTTAAATTAGATGCGACTTTGCGAGTAAAAAATCGAATAGCCATGACTACTCCTAGTCAAAGCTTACCAGAATCGCTAAAGGAACAGTTTCAAAATGTTGTCCTCGCAGACCAGCACTTCTACAAAGCATCATCTATAGACATTATTCTGGGAGTCGATTTGTACTCTCGAATAATTACAGACGCGATATTCGTCCGTGCCGGCCTTCCCACAGCTCAGAATACAAAGTTCGGTTTAATTCTATACGGTTCCTTTTCTCCCTAACTCTATATTACTATTAATAATGGCACTATCAAATGAATAGGAAAAAGCACAATATAAACGTATACCCTTGAATTAAGTAAAAATATTGTTTCCTAGCTTTAGTTTGTATTATATTCATATCTATTTTTTAACAATCTTGCATGTTTTAATTTTGCATGAATTAATGCTCTTATATTTTTAAGAATATCTAAACATAATTGTCAAAAAAGGAAAACAATGTATCTGCAATATGGCTCCTTCCTATTTATTACAGCAGTACTGCAAGGCGGGCGGCGATGTTTACGTCAAAATCTTATTTTTAATCTTCCACTTTCGATACAATCCATGAATTCCTAGTTTCTATACCTAAATCACCCAATGTACTTCATTTTTTCTTCTTTCATTCACCAATGCATTAAAGTAATCGATGCATTTTACAGCACTTTTTTATCCAAAAGATAGGCCATATTGCACATGCAATTTCCGCAACCAAAATTTTCCCTTTTTATACATAGCTCTCGTACTGGTAAGATCATTGTTCCTAAGAAATAAATCCATTTCCAGAAAAGAAATCCAATCCTAATGTCTTTTGTCTTTTCCGATTTTCTCTGGGTTTCATTTCATATTTCGGAGTTACAAAACCAAAAGAAACACTATTTCTTTTGGTATTTGTTTTGGCTTACGAGAGATTCTTACTCCAACAGGCTTTGAATACGCTCCCGCTTGCTTGCTCCCATTCAGCTATTCCTCCTGTACAGACTGTATTCATGGATTTTTATTCAACCGATACAAATTCACAAATTAATAAGAAAAAACATACAATTATTTGCGACCAAGAATTTTTTTCGTTTTTTGTCTCCGAATTTGATATTTAGCTCAAAATATTACTTTTCGAACATACAGATTTAATAGGATTCAAGAGATATTTGAATAAATTTGGTATGGGTGTGTAGACAGAGTTGTTTTCTATCTAAAATTTTGCAACCGTTCATAAACACCGACGAGAAACCAAGATTACTGAATAATGGCCTCTGAATACGCCCTCTAGTGAAAACCACTTCAAATCAACCATGTTAACAAAATAACAATTTTATATGCAATTTTGTTAGCTACTTAGGTAATAATTTTGAGCCAGTATAAAAAAGATTTGATATTATCTATCATGGTGGGCGTGTGGACCCAGATGGTCCTCAAAACCTCAAAAATTGGATCTCCCATCTGTTGTACAAGTGTGGGCACTCAAATTAACCTAATGATTCTAAATAAGAGTAACAAAGCTCATTGGTATGAAAATTTATCTATGTTTGGTAGCATTTCTCACATTTCTGCATATTAATATACAAAAATAGAGTTTTCGCTTTTTTAGTGTTACACTATTTGTATAAACCCAAAGAGCGTAAATATACAAGAGGGGGAATTTCGCTCTTTGTCTGTTATTACCGGCGCACCGTTGGGCAATAACAGCGAATGTTGCTGTTAAAGCCATGTTAACTTTTTACAGCAAAATATTAAAATAAGAAAAACAATGTATATACACACAAATATCCACTAAAATGAAATGTATATATTTGGTTGATTGCCAAATTTTTGAAATATATTTGAATTTCATAGCAAAAACTATAAAAACAGTAAAATAACGACAAACAATTGTTCTTTGCAGACAAATAATTTCAAACTTCATTTCAAACTTTCATTGCAATCATGCCAAAATTTACGAATCGAGAAATACTAGAACAAATAGAAAATGGAAATGTATTTGAAAGTGGTGTTAATTACATATTGAATAAATGTAATACTGACACCTCGACAGTTAACATAAAAAGTTTAGAATTTCTGCGGACCTCAATAAAAAATCAGAATAAAAAGAGATATAATGCGAGTTTTAGAGTAAAAAAAGATTTTTAAGCAAAAATAAATCATGGCTAGATGCCGGATTTTTTAGTCCCTGAATTGAAGCAAAATTCCCGTTTACCAGGTCGACCAACAGTTACTTACGAAAATATGTCAAAACGAAGAAATGAGAACGGCATGAGGTATCTAAAATAAGCACATCTCTTAAAAATGATCCCATCCGATTACACTACTCAACAAAATGAAAAAAATTTCATGTACTCCGGATGCGATAATTTTTTCTGTGTAGATAACCTTGACATGAGCTCGAAAAACGCAATAAAAAATTTTTTTTCGTTTGGTTTTTTTTTTTATTTTTTTTTTTTTAATTTTAAAAATTTTTTTGGTTAATTTGTTTCGTCCGGCATAACTCGGGAACCACTAGCCCGATTTAATTGAATTAAATTTTAAAAAATTTAAAATTACAATTCCCTTAATCTGTTCATATATTGTTTTCCTATACAAGTTAAAAATGAATATATAAAGGAAAAAACTTATTTTTTGTCTAAAGATTTAATTTTTTTTTTAAAAATCCATAAAAAATCCAAAATGAAAAAAAAATGTCAAATCTTATTACTTTTACGTAAAGTCGCATAACCTATGAGCAAAATGAGACAAAGATCATGAAAATCGATGCACGCGTTTCGCTTTTATTCGCAATTGAGTAAAAGTATGAATTTCAAAAATTTGCTCGACATATGCACAACTTTGTCTATGGTAAGGTTTTTTCTTTTTTTTTTTTGATTCTCAGAATTAACAAAACGGAATAAACAAAGGGTTATTTAATTTTTATGATTGCGTAAGCAAAGTAATAAACGCCAATATATGTGCGTGAACAATTAAAAGGAAAAAAGGAAAGGGGACTTTTTTAATTATTTGGGATTTCCGTTGGCTACCTGTATGATTTTTTACAGAAATGCAACCCACATTTAAGGGTGGTCATTATTCGGAAAATTTAAGACTCACACATGGTGAAACAGGTATGTAGCCACCATAATATAATATACACCCATTTATAAGTACCTGTCAGTAAAATACTAAACAATACACAGTATAAATAGGTCTTCATTGATCGATTTTACTCATTCAACAAGTGTCGACGAACGCGATAGTTAAAATGAGCAAACGTTCGCGAGGATTTGAATGCAATACCAATCCAAGTAATTTTTGTTACATGTGCGCCATGCTCGTCACTCACATCGCCCAGGTTGTCCGGAAAGAAGTCCAAGTGCGAGTGTAGAAAATTTATCTTAAGCGACATATTTGCTCTAATTTTTTTATAATTTTGGAGTAGTTGTTCGACGATCTCTCTGTAATTTGAGCTTTTGTTGTTTCCAAGAAATCCGGAAACAATTTGCCGAAATGAGTTCCAAGCTGCAGCTTCATTTGGTGATAAAATGTGCTCAAACTGTTGGTCTTGCAACAACTTTTTAATTTGCGGACCGTCGAAAACGCCTTCCTTAATCTTTGCCGATGAAAGGTGAGAAAAATGGTTTTTAAATAGGCGAACGCTTCGCCATCTTTGTTGATAGCTTTCACGAAGTTTTTTATGAGTCCGAGCTTTATGTGAAGAGGTGGGAGAAAAACATTTTCCTTTTTTATGAGTGGTGTATATTTCACGTTGTCGCTGCCGGGGATGAAGTTAACTCTTTCTGTCCAACTCCTCCTGGTGTAATGATGTTGACGATCGCGGCTGTCCCAAAGGCAGAGAAAACAACAATACTTTGTGAATCCACCTTGTAATCCACAAAGGATACCGATAACCTTAAGGTCGGCACAAACTTTCCAATCGTGCCTCTCATAGTTAAGGCACTTTAGTGGATTGTCCATGACTTCGTATGTTTCCTTGGTGTCAACGGCATGAGCAATTGGAATCGAAGGTTTCTCGTTGCCGTTGTGCAGTAAAATTGCTTTAAGGCTCTGCTTGTTGCTGTCGATGAAAAGACGCCACTCTCCTGGATCGTAAGAGTACCCGAGTTCACCAAATAATCCGGGAATGTCCTTACAAAAACAGATGTTGTCTTTTTTTGTGTAGTACCTTGCGTATGGTTCATGACGCTTCCTGTAGATTGTTGTCACCACACCAGGAGCCAAGAAACCGAACTGTTGCATGCGCGATGCATGCAACTCTGCATCTTCCTTGGAGAGTTTCAATTCTCTAACCCAATCGTTCAGTTCTGCTTGGGAACATAAGCGTTGACCTCCATGCAATGTATATGTTGACTCGCATTCTGATGTGGTTTCTACTGTCTCCGGATCTGATGTTGGATGTATCGCCTCATTATTAGATGCCCATCTTGAAACGGACGGTTGCGGGTCCACTGGTTCTTCGGAAAATGGCACTGGAAAATTCACTGTTGAAACAGCAGCGTAAGTCCATCGTATATTTTTTTCCCACGCCTGTTTTTTTGCTAAGACAGAAGTAGCAATATGTTACATGGCAAAGCGGAGCTCTCCAAAGCATTGGCATGATGATTCTCGGCTGTCGTCTGAAAGAATTTCAATAATAAGTTATATATGTTCTTGAATTTCGTAATCTACACTTACCTTGAGTCAGCTAGCTGTACGTAGCGCCTTGGACATAGAGCACTTGGTGTCCACCGCTCATCTATGTTTGAGACCTTTAAATTGAAGCTCTCTTCAAATGAATCTCTCAATTTAGGTGAAAAACAACGCTTGTTTTTTTCAGAAACGTATTCTCCGCACATGTAACAAAAATTACTTGTATTGGTATTGCATTCAAATCCTCGCGAACGTTTGCTCATTTTAATTATCGCGTTCGTCGACACTTGTTGAATGAGTAAAATCGATCAATGAAGACCTATTTATACTGTGTATTGTTTAGTATTTTACTGACAGGTACTTATAAATGGGTGTATATTTTTTTACGGTGGCTACATACCTGTTTCACCATGTGTGAGTCTTAAATTTTCCAAATAATGACCACCCTATAATGTGGGTTGCATTTCTGTAAAAAAATCATACAGGTAGCCAACGGAAATCCCAAATAATTAAAAAAGTCCCCTTTCCTTTTTTCCTTTTAATTGTTCACGCACATTTATTAGCGTTTATTACTTTGCTTACGCAATCATAAAAATTAAATAACCCTTTGTTTATTCCGTTTTGTTAATTCTGAGAATCAAAAAAAAAGAAAAAACCTTACCATAGACAAAGTTGTGCATATGTCGAGCAAATTTTTGAAATTCATACTTTTACTCAATTGCGAATAAAAGCGAAACGCGCGCATCGATTTTCATGATCTTTGTCTCATTTTGCTCATAGGTTATGCGACTTTACGTAAAAGTAATAAGATTTGACATTTTTTTTCATTTTGGATTTTTTATGGATTTAAAAAAAAAAAAATTAAATCTTTAGGCAAAAAATAAGTTTTTTCCTTTATATATTCATTTTTAACTTGGAAACTGTTGCTTGTATAGGGAAACAATATATGAACAGATTAAGGGAATTGTAATTTTAAATTTTTTAAAATTTAATTCAATTAAATCGGGCTAGTGGTTCCCGAGTTATGCCGGACGAAACAAATTAACCAAAAAAAATTTTTAAAATTTAAAAAAAAAAAAAAATAAAAAAAAAACCAAACGAAAAAAAAAATTTTATTGCGTTTTTCGAGCTCATGTCAAGGTTATCTACACAGAAAAAATTATCGCATCCCGAGTACATTTTGACTGTTGACTAGTGTTATTAATGTCTGCTCGATTTGCTGCTAAAAAGAGCAAGATGGATGATTTGGGCTATACAATTAAACAAATTTTAATAAACCAGCAAAACATTGGAGTCTATAAAGACGCCATCGCAACTTAGTTATCCAGTCTTAAAGAAAAACAGCCCTAATATATTTCATTATTTTATTGCCCCAATAGGTCCTGAGGGCCATATACGTCCAGCCACCTTGTTTTATTTCATATACGAAAGCCTTATATAATTTTCTATAGTTTGGGTACTCACATTAAGATAGGGTCCATTTTTGGGAGGTCCTGAGGCCCAAATAGTCAAGGACCAAATTTTTTAAATACTTATGCATTTTCCACACGTTTGAGTACCCACACGTATATGTATGATATTAGGTATATTTTATGGACCCTGAGGGCCTACTCGGTCCACGGCCTTAATTTTTTTCATATTTGAACTCCTTGTGTTATTTCCTTTTGTTTGACTACCCATACATTTAGACAAAAAACTGGGAATCTGGCCCACAGTGCGGCGGATGCAATATTTTCTGCTGGGTAAGTAATCACTTTCATGTCCGTATGTTTGTCTGGCTGGCTGGTGTACACGATAAATCTCGAAGGGAGTTGTTTAGATTAAGATTAAATAGGTTAAGAGCAAATACGCATTGAAATGTAATTTTTAGTAACTAACAACAAAAACCGCGCCGTGCCGCATACCGACAAAAAAATAAACAGCCTAACTACTTAACAATAACAACAATAACATTACAGCAGCATCCACAAATCACTGACCACAAATTTTATTACCAACCCCCCCTTTCCCAATCGTTCAGTGCAGTTGACACTCTTTTCTTCTTGTCGTTGTTCGCCCAATACTTAAGGCATAACCCTGAGCAATGGGTGAATACAGCAACGGCAGGGAGATGGGTTTGGCAACTGTAGCTGCATACTGACTCTGTTTTGTTTTTCGTTTTTTGTCTGTTCTAATGGTGGGTGAGCTTAAAGTACAATTTGCCAATGTACGAGGTCTGAGAGCGATTTTTTTGCCGGGTACGCCCATGTACACTTCCATCGGCCTGATGTTTGGGCTCTTTGTGAGACTCAGGTGTGTGAGGATTCTGATCCACAGGATTTTCACGTTCCTGGGTATCACACCGTATTTCTTTTTATCCCCCACAGAGGTCTTGTGGTACGTAACGATATAGTGTTTCAGAGAAGTCCAAACGCGGAAAGGGAGGCATCCCTAAATGGCTTCGACGCTCTTTCTCACTCAATAACAAAATTTTAGAGGATTGTCCCGACAGTTAAATTGTGGTTGCTGGCGATTTCAATGTCCATAATTCCTCTTAGCTTGCCTATTCGAGTCACTCAACTCCGGAGGGATAATACGTTGAGCTTTTTGCCGCGCATAATGATTTAACGCAACTAGTGAATGAACCGACTCACATTCCGTGTGTCCAAGGGCAACACTCTTAATCTTTTTCTAACTTCACACCCTGAAAAGTATGAAGTTAATGTTCTAGCACCTCTCGGTAATCTGGATCACTGCATTGTTTCAGCATCATTTTTGTATTCCGCTCTTCGTGTCGCTTCGACCCCATCCCCAAAGCGGACAATTTATATTTACGAAAAGGCACGTGCGAGCTCAACATGTTTTTCCAGCATATCAATTGGAAGCTTAGCTTTCTGAACAATGATATAGATGCTGCGGCTGAAATGATTGACAATATTATCTTGATTGGAATGAAGTAATATATTTAATCAGACATGCAAGACTGCTGACAGATCCAAAGCGGAAGCGTTCAGAAAATGGTGTTTGAATAAAAATGTCACCACTGATTTGCTACGCAGGGTACTTAGACGTGAAAAGTTTCTGTACGAACAACGTCTTCGTACCAAAGTTATTTCTTCTCCCAGGGGAAGTAAGTGCTTTTAGTCATTTGTAAGAAGAGTAAAGGATAACTCCTCATCTATCCCAACTGTTGTTAAAGATGACCAGATATTCACTAACCCGGTTGCCAAAGTTAACCTATTGGCTGAAAATTTTGCAAGGAATTCATTCTTGGCGGAAATGCAATCAACCACTCCCCGTTCCATGCCTCAGATATTTTTTCGAACACGTGGAGTTAAAATGGTTCTTGCAAATCTCGACGTACATAAATCTCCAGGCCCGGATGGTATTTCAGCACTGGTCCTATGTAAGTGCTCTTCGACGTTAGCCCGTCCATTTCGCAACCTTTTCAACATTGCATACCGTGCAGGGGTTTTCCCAGCGCGTTGGAAGATTGTGAACATACAGCTCATCCCTAAAAAAGGTGAGCCTAATAACCCTGCTAACTACCGCCCGATTTTGATTTGCTCAGCGCTCTCAAAGGCTATTGATCTTGAGAGGTATTTAGAGATAATGGCTTACTTAATGATCGACAGTATGGTTTCCGTAGGACTCGATCTACGGGTGACCTGATGATGCTGCTGTCCGAAAAGTGGAATCGATCCATTAACCATTTTGGTGAGAGTAAGGTCGTTGCTCTATTTATCTCCAAGGCCTTTGATAGAGTTTGGCACGGCGCATTCATGTCAAAGCTCATTGCTTTTGGTGTTGGTAGTGACTTCTCTCGATTTATATCGAGCTTCCTCAGAGATCGCACTATACGAGTTGTTGTAGATGGGTTCTCACCCGACGAGCATAGGTTAACCGCAGGGGTACCACAGGGATCTGTCATTTCCCATTCCCTTTTTCTTACTTTCATCGACAACCTCTTGGATCTGATTACAAATCCAATCTACTCTTTCGCGTATGACAGCAACCTCCGTCATTCATACTCATTCGATCATAGACCAAGTCGTCAATAAATTGAGGACAAAAGGCGATTGATGGATGAGTCACTCAGCCAGGATTTACTGGCCATTTCCGAATGGGGTCAAGTAAATGGAGTAGATTTTAATGCACGTAGGACATAGTGCTCCTTGTTGTCTCATAAGCGATTCGCTGATCCAACGGTATCGTCGATTTCAATGAACGTTGTAGATATTGACCAATCAGACACTCTTGATGTTCTCGGCATGAGGATATATTGTGATTTTAGCTGAACGAAACATGTATTTGGTGTGTCGAAAGAAGCATTCAAATGTTTAGACTTTTTAAAGCGATGTGAGAAATACTTCACACCCTCTGATCTTCTCAATATCTACACTACCTACATCAGATCACACATGGGAGCTTCATGATCTTCCCTGGAGCTTCTTGACCGTGTCCAGAGGATGGCGATGGTGTTGATAGGTGACGGTAGGATATCCAATTCTATTGTCTCCCTTGAACACCGTCGTAATGTTGATTGCGTGCCATTGGTCTATCGATACTTTCGTGGTGTTTGTTCTTCGAAAATTCGTGATATTATACCGCCCGTGAGAACGTTCGGTAGAGATACGCGACTCTCCCGGAACGCTCACAACCGGCCGGACTACACATTACAGAATAAATTCGTTCTTCGCCCGTACTATCCGTATGTGGAATCGACTTCCGGCAAATATGTTTTCCTCCAATTACGACATTCAGAGATCCACAACAGACACTACTTCCTCTTTCCCTCTTCCAATACCTGATCATTCTTCCGCCAACGCAATGCGCTGCATTTATAGGGGACATCCCCTGAGTGTTGGTCCAGTGCAAAAAAACCTTATATGAAGTGATAAGAATGGGGGTATACTAACTTTGTTTAAAGCACGCTAGCATCTAAACGAAAGGAGCTAGGACGTCCAAAATTTCCATAAATGCGTCTTATAGTCGTAGATCGGATGGAATTGAAACTGGGCGAAATCGGCCCAAAGGGAAAATTTTTTCCCTTACAAGGACTAAAAATACCCATAATAAGCCTAAATATTTTAGAGTATTTAAGCATATTTTTCAATAAGTATTCTTGTACTTTGCATGTGACTTTTATTCGTAGTGGGTGGGGGTGGATGGGGCAAAAAGGCATATAAATGGTACATATCAAACAACAACAGCTAGAAACACGAAATTCGGTGTGAACATTTCTCTAATTGAGTAGATACATAATATGAAAATATTTTTTTCAAATTCGTACTTTTATGGGGGAAAATAGGAATAGAGGGATAAAAATGGTACCAAACAAACGGCTGCACCTAGAATAATGAAATTCGGTGTATACATTCCGTAGACACGTAAAATAAAGGAATTTTTTCGAAATTCGTACTTTTTTGCGTTAAAATGCCAAAAAGGGATAAAAATAGTACCAACCAAGTGATCGCAGCTAGAGTCATGCAATTCGGAGTATACATTCCTCTGACTACTTAGACACGACATATAAAAGGTTTTTTCCAAATTCGTACTTTCAAGGGATACAATGGGAACAGAGGGATAAAAATATCACCAACTAAACGACCATGGGTGCAGCAATAGATTGCTGCTGGGGAAGGCTATAGCCTCCCACATCTTTTGTACTCAAAAGAACAAAAAAAAATTGTGTTAATTTTATGAGAAAATGACAATGAGAAGTAAAAAGTTAATTCATTGAAAATTCGTTGAAATAATAATTATTAAAAATTTTATAGGATAAATATATCTAAATATATAAAAGAGAGTGGCGTTAGTTACTACGCTTATAACTCAAGAACGCATGGACCGATTTCGCATTCGCCATGACAATCAATAAATCACATTGAGTGTTTGTGGCCTCAGTCTTGAATGAATGTTTTTCACACGGTCAACTGTATGTCGCATGTTCCCGTGTCGGAAAACCATCCGCGTTGAACGTTTTCGCAGCTGGCAACAAAAAAATATTGTTTATCACAGAGTGATTCAATGAGGGAAAATACAATTCAAAATCGACAAGACCGCAACCCATCCAGCAAATATTTAAAAAAAGAATCAATTGCAATGGATAATTGACCACAGGTCCACTATAATGAATAACACTAACGTTCTCTTAATTATGCATATACTTTTTATCATTTAATAGTTCATAAACTATTCACATTTGAATTACCTGCACAGATAAATAAATAAAATTTGAAGGCAAAACAACGTTTTCCGAGGCAGCTAGTATTTTAGAAAAAGAACTATTCAGTCTTTCATAAGGAACGGAGTTGAAAAAAATTGAATAAAAAATAAATAAGAATAATAAATATTAATTCTTCTTGTCGTTCTAAAAACTTTAAGAATATAATCTGCAGTTACATAAAATGTTACTAGTTAAATATTTAAAATGATCAATACTGAAAATCGATCTTGGTTCATAGATGAATCTTATCCAAGTTTTAATCATCGTATCGTCGAAAGCTGTGCTTGGAAGACTTATTGCAACTTACATAAGGGTTATTCCATGTCAAGCGGTATGGTTTTTGTCCTCGATTGCTGCCATTGTTTTTTGAAACTTTGAGATGGTACAATCTCACACTACAAAAAAAAATAAAAACAATTTTTCCATAACCTATTTTTTATTGTTTTTATACCTTGCGTTTATGAAATAATGAAAAAATTATAATATTGGTGAGTTTTCACTGTAATTGCAATATTCTAAAAGTATTTGAACTTACCTTCAAAACAAGGTATAACACATTTAAATCGGTAAAGTATTTCAGGAGTTACAGGCGATTGAATGAACACACCTTTTTGAAAAAGTATTAGTATTAGAAGTATTTGTACGCTGTTAAATTGGTCATAACTCGAGAAATTTTTTTTTTTTTTTTTTCAAAAATACGTGTACAAAATTTTTATGAGAATAATACGTACACAAACTTTCAAAGCAATCGCAGCTATCGAGGTCAAAAACCGTACCGCTTGGCATATAATGACTCAAAAATATTTTTATCGAACTATTCTCTCAATAAATTTAAGTTAATTCGATTATTGTCATATAGGCTTGCAGAGATTTATATATTATAATACAAATATTTTCTATTTGTATAATAATTTAATAACGGCGTTTCTCCTTAAGTCTGGTTAACTAACTCTTTATTAACGTTTTTGTTATCGCAACTTGTAATCCATTCTTAAGGTAAAGCATCCCTAATAATTACCAACGAAGTCAGAAGCTCCATTCAAATCAAGGAGCAATTTACTACTTTAGCTAGTGGAAGACTTATAAATCTGTGCTCCAAAATTGCAATAATATTATCAATTACTGGGTAATAAATATTTATTTTCCCAGTATTCAAATGATTCAAACAATAAATATTCGTTAAATATCCTTTGTCTTTCTCTTTTTGGAATTCTTATGAGCTCTAAAGGCAAAATATTCAATCCAAATCCTCCGCTACAATTTTTACCAACATAATTTGTTGTGATTTATCTACAATGATATGCTCTATTTAGTTGTACCGAGACTCCCAACTTTGCTGCAATTCAGCAAATATGCAATACATATTAGGGATTTCCCGCGGGAAAATTCCCGGGAATTCACACATTTTTCATATCCCGTATCCTGGCAAATTCGTACGGGAATCCCGCGGGAATTCAGTAGAACATTTTACATATTTCTTCGCATATTTTTCCATCATTTACACAATAAAATGTTGTATGTTGTATAAAAATTTAGATCACGTCGTATGTCAAATATTGCAGTTGGATGAGAAAAAATTTTTAAGCTGCGTTCGGACTAGGGTTTGGGGTTTCTCGGACTTTTTTCATTTCCCGGGAAAACGGGAATGAAAAGTTTCATTCGCGGGAATTCCCGGGAAAAAGGTAATTTATTTCAGGTATGTCCAATATGGTTTAAAATAACAATATTTAGTAACGGATGTGCTTTTTAAAAATACTGTCATATTACAAATTAAAAGCGAATGTGTTCGTCAAAATATTTTACATTTTACAAATATTTTATTCTAGACTAATTGTCGTCATAAAATTGGACATTTAAATCATAGGCACAAGTGCCTGACAGCAATAACTCGTATGGCTGACAACGTCTTTAATTTAGAAGATTCATTCGTCTAGAGACGAAAATATTTAACAGCAACGGGGGGAAATATTCTAAACTGTAAAAGCAATAGAAACATTATAAAAAATTAATATTAATTAAATAAATTCATAAAAAATTAAAACATTGAAATAGTCCAGTCATTAGTTCTTACAGAAGGTCATTTAAATATACCATAGGATATACATATTTCTATTCCTATTAGATTTCTCTCGAAAGTTTCCAGGTGAACAATTTTAATGTTTTCCCTATTTTTATACCATTTCTTACTGACTTCATATGTAAAATAAATTCTTCATTAAGAATATTTTCACCTTTTATCTCGTAGATTCTTCTGGTAAAACAACAAATTTAAAGTTAAACCAGATAGCACGAGGGGTTAAGTATTGACACTATGTCAGCCATAGTATTGTCAGTATGACATTTTCGATTTATAAAGGGTGATTTTTTAGCTATTATCTTTTTGGCAATACTGGTCAGTTTGGTCTATAATTTAACCATGAATCGTCTTACAAACGAACAACGCTTGCAAATTATTGAATTTTATTATCAAAATGCTTGCTCTGTTAAGAAAGTTCATCGCGCGCTTCCATTTTATGGTCAGTTTAATCGACCCACTAAGCGGCTATTCGGGCTATTGTGACTAAATTTCGCACCAAATTTAAATTGTTGGACATTAAACCACCAACACGCTTACGTAGAGTGCGAACTGAAGAAAATATCGCAGCTGTATCGGCCAGTGTTAATGATGACCGTCAATTATCGATTCGTCGCCGTTCGCAGCAATTGGGCCTCTGTTACTCAAAAACGTGGAAATGTCAAAATTGGACTAAGCGGATGGACCATTTGAGGCGCAGTCAAGGTCGACATTTGCATGAAATAATCTTCAAACATTAAATTATATGGACCGTACTATCGATTCAAATAAAGATCTCATGCATTTTTCTGAATTTTATGTGTTTTTTTTTTGAAAAACTTTCCTATAGCTTTTAAAAAATCACCCTTTATTAAAAATTCTGCAAATATCCTAATAAAAAGTGTGTATTCCCCTAGCTAGCAAAAAATAGCGACTTAGCGAATTTAACCCTCCGAGGTGCATATGGGTCTGGCCAGACCAAATCGATTTTTATATGAGTCTAGTTATTCTTCGGGGAATTTCTGATCAATGCCAGTCCATGACTTCCTCAATGATATTGTGCCGAACCCAATGGAATAGTAAAATATACGTTTTTGATATATGTATAGGTAAAAAATTGGATTTGAAACTACTTTCGTGAATCATACACACATGGGTCTGGTCAGGCCCAACCTTAATTTGTATGACTGTTCGAAGCAAATAGGTTCGACATTTTTCGCAGAGGCAGAGAGAGAGAGAGAGTACATATTTCAGTTGATGTGGAGAAACCAGTTATAGTTTCTGGCAGAGGCTCAGGCAGAGAGTCTATATTTCAGTTGATGTGGAGAAACCAGTGTGAACACGTGTTTTTTAGAATTCTTTAGTACAGGTGCTTTATTTTTTTTTTGCAAGTAAAATGGAGCAAAGAGGCATCGATGAGGATGATATAATGGCGCGCTTGCTTCGTAAATTAAATGCACCGAATGTGACTCCGGATGAGCGAAAGCGCCTTAAGGCAGAACTTCAACGAGTTATGGGGCTGGAATTCGACTCGTTCGAATCAGGTGACGACTTGGGAGATGAAGACTACGTGCCGGAGGAAGATGGAAATGAGGATGAGGCTTCGGATATTGAACAAGGGTTTGAGTTAGAGGTCGTTTTGGTTGATAACGATGTCGATGATGATTTGGAGGAATTGTATAGAGATGCCGTGTCCGCAGTTGCTATTCAAGCACCAACCGTAATTGCATCATCCAGCAAATCCAACAATCAGGATCAAGTGTACCGTTCGAAGGACGGCAGGGTATGGAATACGAATCCTCCACCTTCTGGAAGGCCACGCTCGCATAATGTCCCAACTTTTACCCGCAGAGGGCCATTGCGAGGAACGTTGCCACATCACCGAGCTATCTTCAAATCGTTATTGTCATCTGAAATCGTGAACATTATTGTGCGGGAAACTAATCGGAAAGCCCTTGAATCTTTTCGTCTATGGAACGAAGGGCATCCCAGTAAAAAACAGCGAGTTTGGAAAATGACCAACGAAGATGAATTGTATGCTTTCTTTGGGTTGTTGCTGGTTGCTGGTGTGTTTCACGCCAATTCCCAGCCTGCAAAATAATTGTGGGCGAGCTCCAATATGCCGATTTACAAGGCAACCATGTCCTTCAACCGGTTCAAGCTCTTGACTACATTCATCCGTTTTGATAACAGTAATACTCGTGCAGAGAGGCTACAACATAGCAAATCTGCGGCCGTGGACGATGTATGGCTCATGCTGATGGCCAACTTAGAAAATGCTTACACTCCAGACTGCCAAGTGACTGTCGATGAGCAATTATTTCCGTATCGCGGGCGAACTCGGTTTACTCAATATATTCCGAGTAAGCCTGCAAAGTATGGAATTAAAGTTTGGTGGATTTGCGATTCCGTTTCAAATTATCCCTTGAAAGGGATAATTTATACGGGAAAAGCACCAGGTGGCCAACGAGAAATGAACCAAGGCGAACGGGTAGTCATGAAGTTGATGGAGAAATATATGGGAAGCGGCAGAACAGTTTATGCTGACAACTTCTTTTCATCTTATAACTTGGCAGAAATATTGATGGAAAGAAATGTGGCATTTGTAGGCACCGTACGGAAGAACAAGACCTTCATCCCCCTGAATTGCTATGTGGGTCTGGCCAGACCCATATGCTCCATTTACCGCCTCAAATGTCACCGCACATCGGAGGGTTAAAATGTTTTTTGCAGTAATATGATGTAAAGAAATGTTCATTACTATTGTCAATAATGTAAATATATGAATCTAAAATATAATTAAATATATAAAATATAATAAAATATATAAAAAATAATTTCCCAATTGTACAGTAAAACTAAATTAGTGCTCAAAATAATCAATAAAATATTTTTTAATATTTCCCGTATTCCCGGGAAATATAAAATTTTTTCTCGGGAATTCCCGTCCAAATTTTTCCGGGAAAAACGATTTGGGAATTCCCGGACCCCAAACCCTAGTTCGGACATAGACTCAAAATCCACTTTTTCGGATTTTTCCTGTCAAGCTCCATATGGGCATCTCCCAAAAAAGGTCTACCAAAAAAATGAAATCAGACCACACTAATAGCTTTTAACTTTATTTTTTCGTCATTTCGACTACTTTTTTTATGAAACTTGAAGTTAACTTGATCTCTTTTATTTTTATTAAAAGTTGAAGTTTTATAACGAAAATTACTACATTTTTTTACTACAAGTGAAAATTTTTGTCCGTCCATTTTGTCGCGTCCGTATTTCTGCTGTACCTAATTAAAAAATTTAAGAGATAATTCCCATATTTCATAATGTAGTGCTCTAAAAATGCTGATCGACTTTTTCAGTTTCTTTCTTGTTTTTGGTGTAGTTTTAGGCATCCGAATGTCGCGTCCAGGCCACTGGGAGATGCCCATATGAACATTTTAAAATCCGGGAACAGAAGATTTTTGGAGTGTATCCGAATGCCAAAAATAAAGAGTTTAAAGTTTTCGAAGCGACAGGACAAAGAACAAACATTTAATTTAATGCTCTACTGACTAATGATTAATGTGAACGATCGTTCTCCGTCGCGTCCACATTTTCCAATAAAATAAGAAATATCTATTCTTTAATTAATTTTGATGCTTGAAAAGATGTTTAAATTTATCTCACATTGCGCTTTATTATATGAATTCTTTAACACTTTCGTTTTGAAATATATATTTACAGTTGAACTTCGATTAACCGTGACTCTATTAACCGTGATTATCTATTAACCGTGAAGCTGAGTGGTTGATTTTTTACCTCCATTAACCGTAATTTACCTCTATTATCCGTGATGCACATGTCCATGTGACTGCTTGTTTGTTTTTTTCGTATAATACACACACATCTCTCATATTAAAATTCGGTGATTCCCCTTTTTCATGAAAGTGTAATTTTCATATCAAATTTCATATTCATTCATCAGTGTGAAATTTGATCTGTCAAGACGTGTTTTCCTTACATCATGCCATCGTCAAAAACTAAATCCGCGAAAAGAGCAAGAAAGGTTCTTTCAATTAAAGAAAAAATGGAGCTGATTAATGAATACTCAAAACGTAAAGTACCTTTTAAAATGTTGTCTGAAAAATATGGAGTTGGCATTCAAACTGTATCCGATTTAAAAATTTTGCTCCGATACTGATTCAATGCTTGGCCTTAAACACAGATATACAGTAAAAACATCCGAAATCCAAAAGTTGATTTCGCAATGGTTTCGGCAAGAAAGATTTAAGGGAACTCCAATTTCAGGTAAGTTAACTGAAATCGAGATATCTGAACTTAAACTGAAATTTGCTTCTGAACTTCAGGCGAAATGATTGTCGAAAAGGCAAAAATGTTCCATTTGAAGTTAAACATGAATTCAGAGTGCACTTCTTCATTTGGTTGGTTGGATAAATTAAAAAAACGTCATGGAATCCGTCGACTGAAATCTACGGGAGAAAAGGAGTGTGCTGATTTTGAGTCTGCTACGATGTTTGTGGACGACTTGGATGAAATCATTAAAAACGAACAACTTACAACTGAACAGATCTACAATGCAGACGAAACGAGTCTATTTTGGAGGTGTTTGCCTCAAAGTTCTTTGGCTAGTGGTAATGAATATTCTATTGAAGGGTACAAGGAATCCAAGGAGAGAATCACAGTGCTAGTTTGTTCAAATGCTGCAGGAACTCACAAACTCACAAGTGTAAATTGATGATAATAGGAAAAAGTGCCCATCCAAGAGCTTTAAAAAACGTTGAACACCTTCCTGTGATTTATAAATCTAATAAGAAAGCTTGGGTAACACAACAGCTATTTCTGGAGTGGTTTAATCAAAATTTTGTACCAGAAGCAAAGGAACATCAACGGCGCATCGGTCTCAAAAATAACTGTAAAATACTCATAATGAAGATGCTCCAAATAGCCTTGTTGAGATACAAACAGATATAACCATACCGTCTGGATGTACGATTGATGCTGTCGAAAAGTGGATGGTGTGCGACTCTGATGTCGCTCCGTTTGCTATTATATCTGAAGACGAAATCGTAGACATGGTTACCCAAAGCTATGAAGATGAGCTTGATTCAAATTCCGAGGAATCAGATGGAGGAAATGCGGATGAAACGCTTACATTGGCTCAGGCAATAGAGGCTAATAGTATTTTGTTAGGTTTTTTTGAAAACTTTAATTGTCCAAGTATTTCAGAACCAGATAAAATGCAAATATATCGCATACAAACTCATTTGTTGGAAGAACAATCAAAAGCTAAAAGCATAAGACAGACTTCCATAAAAGATTTCTTTAAATAAATGTATGTATTCCTAGAGATATGATAAGTTATTTATAGGCGCAGATTTACATGTTTTTGTCAAAAATAAATAAAAATAATAAAATTTATACATGTAAAATTTTACCTCTTTTAACAGTGATTTTCGGTTATCCGTTATTAGCCCCATCCCGAGCATCACGGTTAATCGAAGTTCAACTGTATTTTACTTTAATAAAATGTGAATGTTTCATTGGAACAAATAAGCTTAACTCATGGTAAACAGTATGTTGACGATTTCCCGTGCTGTCCCGGGATCCCGGGAAATTGAAAAAATAATTTCCGTTTCCCGGGAAATTGAAAGTACGGGAAAATGCAAACCCTAATACATATCCATGCCAAATTTATGTTTGAACATTAGTCGACAATAACCAAACTTAATTTGTGCCACGCAGTGAATAAAAGCGGCTTGTGGATTTTTTCTTTAATTTCATTTGATATATATTCTTGTAGCCCGACATTATATTTGCCCAAATATTGAAATAGTTTTTATTTACTTGGGGAAAGATAAAAAAAAATAAGTTTATGTACAGAATCTCTACTTACAGACCTACCAACGCTAGGAATCGTACCTCCAAATTTATTGCAAATTTTACAGTAATTACCAATTGCTCTTCTTTACAGCTCCACAAGTTACTTCTGTTTGAAAACAATTTATGTGGTGTTGTTAGGTTGGTCATGAGTCTTAAAGCATTCACTTTGTATTTTCCATATATGAAAAGTATTCACATAAGTATAGCTAGATTCATGGTTGTACAATAAGTTTTTATATGTAAACATCCCTAATATTGGCATTGCTAAACAAAAACCAGTAACTCTCCACCATGGATTGCATTCCACAGAGGCTGTCGATTTTCGTAGAAGTGCAGTAATATTACAGAAAAATATATTTTTTAATAGCCAAACCAAAACAAATGCAAATATTGAAAAAATAATTTTATAAATAAATATGATATTTTTATTATTTCAAACAACGCTTATAAGGCAAGGCTCCCAATAAATTTACATATCGAACCGTAAAAGTAAAAAGTACGAATTTAGAAAAATCTTTTTATTGTATGTGTCTATGGTTGATACCATTTTCATCCCCTTTTTTCGCAGTTTACCCCCTTAGGAGTATGACTTTCTAAAATCCGTTTATTTTACGTGTCTACGCAATAAGAGGAATATATACACCGAATTTCATTATTCTAGGTGCAACCGTTTGGTTGGTACCATTTTTATCCCTCTATTTCCATTTTACACCTTAAAAGTACGAATTTGGAAAAAATACTTTTATATTATGTATCTACTCAATTAGAGGAATGCGCACACCAAATTTCGTGTTTCTAGCTGTTGTCGTTTAATATGTACTATTTTTATCCCTTTTTCCCCCATTTCACCCCTACGAATAAAAATCACTTTATGGTGCACGTTTCTGTTATAGGGGGAATGTGCATACCCAATATCAAGTAAGTACAAGCAGACATATAGAAAAAATGCTTAAATACTCGAACATATTAGGGGTTATTATAAGTATTTTTAGTCCTTGTGTGGGAAAAATTTTTCCCTTTGGGCCGATTTCGCCCACTTTCAAGCCCCACCGATCTGCAACCATAACACATATTTAGGACAAATTTGAACCTCCTAGCTCATTACATTCGGAAGCTAGCGTGCTAAATCGTCTTAGAATTTTAGCACAACCCAGAATATATATACTTTATGGGGTCTCCGTTGAATATTTCAAGGTGTTACAAAGTGAATATAGGTGAAGGGTATCTGAAGGGTATGCTGAAATGTCTGGGGGGGGGGCTAAAAAAGTTCTGGGGTGGTATTAGACCACCCCATTCCTATGCCTATGTAAACGACTACAGCTAGAATGATGAAATTCGGTGTGTACATAACTCTGTGTGTGTCTACGTAAAATAAAGAGATTTTAGAAACTTGTGCTCTTGAGGGGGTAAAATAGGAAAATAGGGGATACAAATGGTACATACCAAATGGCTGCAGCTAGAATCATGGAATTCAGTGTATACTTTCTTCTGACTGCATAGACACGTAAAAGGAAGATTTTTCCAAATTCATATTTTTACTTTTACGGCAAACATTTTTTGAATAATGAAGTTAGGTTATTTTATGTACGTGAGATAAGGATTTTCAAAATTTGTACTTTTGGAATTAAAATATAATAAAATATAAGTGTAGCACCCACTATCTACTAATATTTATGGTATTTAAGTTTTTTTGAAAATATAAGAATATTTATTTTTTGAATTGACTTGAATTATTATTTTTCGATATATATAGCGTAAACGTATAGGTGGCCTTGTCTTATAAGCGTGGTTTGAAATAATAAAATATTATATTTGTTTATAAAATTATTTTTTCAGTATTTGTATTTGTTTTGGTTTGGCTATATTAAAAAATATATTTTCCTGTAATATTACTGCACTTCTACCAAAAACGACAGCCTCTGTGGAATGTAATCTATGGTGGAGGGCCGAACTTAACGCCGTTTTTACTTGTTTTTATATATCGTGTTTTTATATATCGTGGACACCCGAAATACCACGTTCACTTGGAACCAGTTGGATCACAGCCCGCGTAATCATTGATGGTCCTTCTCGCCAAATAAATTGTATCGACTTGTGCAGTTGGAGTAATCTGCGCTTACATTCAGCCCATATATTTCTTGAACATCGCTCATCACAATCTCTTGACAGAGCCCAAAAAACATATCGTTCAGTTGTTGTTTTGCTGAAGCGTTCCCAACGACAATATCTTTAAACAACAAAACTACTGTTGAAGCTGGAATTTTTATCATCTTCAAAAACGAGGTACGTTGTATGTTAGAAATTCGCATTGCTACGTAAACAAAGCAATTATCATAAAATTGTCCGTTCGACCACCTATCATGAGCGGTCAATTGACTGTATAATAGAAATTTGTGATTTCTTTTAAAAAATTAGTAATAATGCGAAATACTGAATTTTTGTGAACATTATATTTCTTGACAATGGCTTTGTGTGACATTGAATGAAAAGTCACAATTCATTGTCTGATCCGAATTTAACGTAAGCCATTACAATAGAGTTTGTATTGAAACTTCAATAGAAAAAATAACGACATAAAATTTACTAATTTGAACAACGACAAAACAAAATAAATTTCAAAAATGACGTTATTTGAACCAAATTGTCGAGTTGCTTATGGACATTTCCACAGAAAACTCCACCAAGACCAAAAAATTAAAAGTTCTTGTAAACACGTTGTTTTATAATATGTTCATAGTGAAACAATCAAATTTAACTAATAGAGACATTACCCTTTGACTTTTGCTGTCTAAAATCTTTTAGGGAGTACAAACTATACGACTGCAATTTACTGTAAGTTTTGGTTTTGCACTATCGCATATTTCAATGTCACGTTCGACATTGAAAAACAACATTTGTTGTTACTGCGTCCAAAGTACATGCAGAAAGATTATCAAATTTTGAGTAGAAACAGAGATTTTTATACAATTTAAATAAAATAAGCCTTACTGAAAAAAAGATAATTTGTCACCTTGGTACTTCTTTAATGTTGGTCACGTTCGACATCTTAAGTGTGAAAATTAAAAAAAAAATAAAAAAATCTTACATAAAAAATCTTATGTAAAATTTACAATTTAATTATTTAAATCAATATGAGCAAAAACAGAAAAATAAAGCGAGAGAGAGAGAAAACGGCGGTGAGAAAATTGAAAAAAGATCGGCTAAAATTACAAAAAAAAACTAGTAAGGAAAGGCTAAAGTCGTGCGGGGCCGACTATATAATACTCTACACCACTCCCCGCGTATATACCTCGCTTTGATTACTAAACCCAGGTATTTCATGGGAGCAATTTTATGTAGTTCATATAAATTATACAGTTACTATAAATTCATCTTTAGTCATATTTAACGAATATGGTTAGTAACTGATCTAATTATCCGACAGACAAATACAAATTATACAGTAGTAATAGGATGAATTGGACCGACATTTCAAAAGGGGGCATAAAACAACATTTTGGGGCTGGTCCAAAACATGGGCCAATATATTTCTCATTTACGGTAGGTATTCATAGTTGAAAAATATCATGATCTGCAAAATTTTATGAAGATACGATGTAAGATGTAGTTTCTAGAGCTGTAATAGATCAGAATGGGCCCCATTTGGGTTATACCAAAGTATGGACATATGGGCATCTCCCAAACAAGTAAGTAAAGACTAAAGACGGACGGACTTTCTATCTCATTACAATTCAATTCGGTAAAAAAGTGAAATTGGGAAGGATTTTTGCATCCTGTTAATGTATGTGTTTGACGAAAAATTTTAAATCGGAAAGGACATTTGTATGGAATTATATTGAAACCTGGAACGATGTGACCCGCTTTCACCATGTATGTTTACTGGTGAAATATAATATGTAAAGTTTGGCCAAAATCGGTTAAACATTCAGGAGCAACATTTGTATGAGGGCTATATCTAAATCTGAACCGATCTTACCCACTTTCACCATAGGTGTTTCTAGTTCGATTATAAAATGTTGTGCCAATTTTAAAGAAAATCGGGTACAATATGTGGTTTCTAAAACGGAAAAAGAGAAATAGGGAGCTACATTTGTATAGGGGCTATATCTAAATCTGAACCGATCTTACCCAAATTCTGCATACGTGTTTCTAGTTGGATTATAAGATGTTGTACCAAATTTAAAGAAAATCGGGTAAAATATGTGGTTTCTAAAGCGGAAAAAGCGACATTTGTATGGGGGCTATATCTAAATCTGAACCGATCTTACCCAGTTTCAACATAGGTGTTTCTAGTTCGATTATAAAATGTTGTGCCGATTTTAAAGTAAATCAGGTACAATATGCGGTTTCTAAAGCGGAACAAGTCAAATCGGGAGCGACATTTTTATGGGGGCTATATCTAAATCTGAACCGATCTTACCCAAATTCTGCATAGGTGTTTCTAGTTGGATTATATGAGGTTGTGGGAAATTGAAAGAAAATCGGGTAAAATATGTGGTTTCTGAAGCGGAAAAAGTCAAATCGGGAGCGACATTTATATGGGGGCTATATCTAAATCTGAACCGATCTTACCAAAATTCTGCATAGGTGTTTCTAGTTGGATTGTAAGATGTTGTGCCAAATTTAAAGAAAATCGGGTTCAAGATGTGGATTTTAGAGCGGAAAAAGTCAAATCGGGAGCGACATTTGTATGGGGGCTATATCTAAATCTGAACCGATCTTACCCACTTTTAGCATAGGTGTTTCTAGTTAGATTATAAGGTGTTAAGCCAAATTTGAAGAAAATCGGGTACTTCATGTGCTTTATAGGGCGGAAAAAGTCAAATCGGGAGCAGCATTTGTATGGGGGCTATATCTAAATCTGAACCGATTTCCTCCAAATTCAATACCGATGGTCTTGGCTAGAAAAAATAACTTCTGCCAAGTTTCATGACAATCGGACAACAATTGCGACCTGTAGAGTGCGAACAAGCTTAGATGGTCAGCAGACGGACGGACGGACAGACAGACATCGTTAAATCGACTCAGGTGGTGATTCTAAGCCGATCGGTATACTTAAAGGTGGATCTAGCTCGATTATTTCTTGGTGTTACAAACATTTGGCGCGAAACTAACTTAAAATACCCTAGTCCACGAAGTGGTGTAGGGTATAATAAATTAAACAAGTAAAAAGGCGTTAAGTTCGTGCGGGCCGAATTGAATATACCCTTCACAGCGGAGTGCATTCCACAGGTATTACCGGTAGATTAGAGGCTGTCACCTTTACATAGAACTGAACTACCATATTAGGAAAACTGTGATATTTTTATGTACATCACTATATTTTTTTACTATTTCTATAACTTCGGCAGTAATCAAAAGCTGAGCATGAGGCAGCAATCTTCAAAAATATGCCCAAAATATCAGGTGTATTGTCAGGCGTTATTTGGTTGAAACAATTTCACTTAGGGCCGGTTTTCCCATTTCTAATTTCTTAATTCCAGCTACAGTATGTGCCATTTTGATAAGAAAAATACAAATTTCCATCCCTCTATATAAATATAAAAGAGAGTGGCGTTAGTTACTACGCTTATAACTCAAGAACGCATGGACCGATTTCGATGATTCGCACCAATTCGGATTGGTCGCCGGTCAAAGAAGAAGAATACCCAAGAAAATCCCCGCTTTGTATGGAGTGATTTTACGACGCCATCTTCATGATAGATGACGTTTGTGTTTACGGAGCATTGAAGTTCACTGTAGAAACGCCTGGATTGTGCTGTCTCAGTGGCAAGGCGAAAGGCCAGAATCCCTTCCTTTTCCATCCAACAATCAGAAATATAACAGATGCTTTCAAATGACTTCATTTGGAGCAGATATTATTGATGAACGCAGATTCAATCCAAGAAGGTCGGCGCAATGAAATAACCAAGAAGGTCAGCGCAATGAATTTTAACGCGTACCGGTTGATGATTCCGAGAAACGGAGCTCCAATTTTGCGTATATTCTCATTTCCTATTTACGAAAACTATCAGACAGTTACTCATTTGGCAGTGCATCTAGAGAACGGTCAATCAGTTTATTTCACAGCAGCAAATGCTGCTCAACGTGTTCAAAACCCACCATCACCATCAGTTTCTTCTCGAAAAATTCAACGTCGAAAGCAAGGCGATGTAGTTCCTGGTCATTCGGATTTGCGTTCTACTGAAGCTCTGCTTTTACTTGCGATTCATCATTTGAGTCATTTCGAAATATACATGGTGTAGTGGTGCCAACATTTCGTGCTGCGTGCCTGGAGCTCAATTTGCTTGATCACTATACGCATTGGGATACGACAATCGCTGAAACAACTGTTTCTGCATTCCCAAGTAAAATACGCATATTATTTGCGATCATTATTGCCACATGTTTTCCAACAAATCCACGTTAATTGTGGAACAAGTACAAGGATGACATGTCAGAGGTTGGTTTTGATAGAAGGCATGTGGTACCTCATGTGGAGCAGTTTGTTAGTCAGGTTAGGAATGTCATTGCCAGATCGTCGACCGTACGACCCTTTAACATTAAGCCATGTGGTTCGAACAATTGGCAAAGAAGAATAATGTGGATCACTCAAACTGAACAATTCAAATCTATCGACTGTGTAAAAAACGAAGACGAAGCAAGCAACTATCCAACTGAGATTTTGAATTCAATGGATGTGCGTGATTGTTTCAGTTGTCATCATGCTTTGCAATATCAATCAACCAAAATTATGCAACGGAACGCGTTTAGCGGTCACAAAACTCATGGGCAATGTGATTCACGCAAGAATACTAAAAGAATAGTTCAAATGTGAGGAAGTTCTCATTCCGAGAATTCCAATGATTCCAACCGATATGCCATTCGAGTTTAAGCGAATCCGATTTCCAATTCGTCTCGCATTCGTCATGACAATCAATAAATCACATTGAGTGTTTGTGGCCTCAGTCTGGAGAATGAATGTTTTTCACACGGTCAAATGTATGTCGCATGTTCCCGTGTCGGAAAACCATCCGCTTTGATCGTTTTCGCACCTGGCAACAAAAAAATATTGTTTATCACATAGTGATTCAATGAGGGAAAATACAATTCAAAATCGACACGACCGTAACCCATCCAGCAAATATTTAAAAAAAGAATCAATTGCAATGGACAATTGACCACAGATTTTCTGCAATTTGAAATGACGTAGGACTACGCCTGTGAGATTAAGTTCTCCGTGTCCACTATAATGAATGACACTAACGTTCTCTTAATTATGCATATACATTTTATCATTTAATAGTTCATATAATATTCACATTTTTTTTTCAAATAAGTGTGAATTAAATAAATAAAAAAATTTGAAGGCAAAGCAACGTTTGCCGGGTCAGCTTGACATTTTTTCCTATTTTCATTTTGACCCTAAAAGTACGAATTTGGAAAAATCTTCTTATTTTCCGCGCCTACGCAGTCACATGAATTTTATGAATCAACAAAATTCAAAAATCCCTCTATTTAACATGTTTACGCAACTAGATGGGTGTACACACCGAATTTCATGATTCTAGCTGTTTTTATCGCTTTTTGTCCCATTTCGCCCGCTAAAACTTTTTTCTTTTTGGTGCTTTCAAGCTACAAGAGGAATGTATGCAACAAACTTCATATGTATAAAAAACAGAACATTTAAAAAATTGCTTAAATAATCTAAGCATTAGGGGGCATTCAGTCTTCAGTCCTTCTTAGGGAAAAAATTTCCCTCTGGGCCGATTGCGCCCACTTTCAATCCCAAGCGATCAGCATCCATTCTAAGGTGGAGGGTATAAAAACACAGATAGTGGAAACAAAAGAGTGTTGCAAACTTGACAATTATATTCGATAGTACGAAGGAAAAATAAATGTGATAAATAATTTCAACTTTTATTCCTTGATTCTATCGACTTTTGATTGCAAAAACATGAGTAGCCCCAATAATTCATAAATATATCCCGAAATTTAAACTTTGTGGAGCTGATTTGCTAGCAACGTTGGCGTCTACAGTTCAAGCCCAATTGATGCTTTCGTCTCATAAGATGTTTTTTGACCAATAGTACTGCCTTGGTTAAGGAAACCACCATGTCATTAGCAAACATTTGTTGGTATCCGGGTGTCTTCTATTGTGGAGGAAGTAGGGAGTGTCAATTGGTTTCATATTAAATCTAGGATTTGCATCAGCAGTACATTTAATGGAACGGTTCACATTGGTTCTCTCTGCCATCCGATGAATGGAAATAAGCTATTTCGAATAAACAATATGAATTAAAGGGAGTAAAAGTCCCGAGCGTTACGTGTATTGAGTTACCTTTTTCGATTCTACCAGTCTCTCCATCCTTCTTTACGTGCCCAAGCCCACTTTACGTCTGTTGATTTTCAATCATGCGAACTAAAATTTATTAGGTACAGTTTGGTATATTCTTTACTCCAGGGGAAACCAATACCAAAAAATGTCCTTTTCTGGTCTTAAATCCGTTTATAGATAGTGATGGAACTATGCGGGTGAATAGTAGATTAGCCAGATCACCCTTACATACGATGACAAAATCCCTGTTTTGTGGTCCTATAGTGGTAAATTTACTCGGTTGTTAGTGGAATTTACCCACAAACTCTCTATACATGGACAAAACCAGCTTAAGTTACGACTAATAAAAATGGGATATTGGTATATTATTGCAAGGTATGTGTTCTACAAAAATATAAGCAAATGAGTCAAATAATGGCAGCCCTTCCCCCGATCGAATTTCGCTTTCTCGCCCTTTCTGTAACACAGGAGTCGACAACCATGTTTCCTGATAACGGGACATTATTTGTAGGTGCAGCGAGAGTTCTTTTGAAGGACCTTAAATATACCACCCGAGAAACTAGAAATGGTCTGCTAACCCCCAAGTAAACAATGGCCTTGAATGAAAATATATGCCACCCGGAGCTCCCCATATGGGCGGACTAATGGAAGCCGGCGTCAAGAGCTTCAAAGCCCATTTTAAAAAAGTAGCCTCTTCAGAATATTTATTCTCTTCTGTCTCGCATAGAAGCCTGTTTGAACTCACGCCCCATCAGCCCAATTGTTGTTTTACCGATAAAGACTAACACTTCCACTCCTTAAGTTAAATTGTTCATTCACCCATTTACCTTTCTTTCAATATATCACAAAACTACCAACCATGTCATACCCGTCCAAATATGTCTCATAGAGGACGCCCTTCACAAATTCACCGACGGAATCAAATCACTCGAGAGACATCTTACGCAGAATAGATTTGGTTCAAGGAAACATAGTGATTTCAGAACTATGCTGTGCCGACCACCCACTCAGAAGTTGTTCCCGTTTCCTACGTCTTAAGGTGATGTTGTAAAGCGACATGTCTACTGCATCGATTGCCTTGCTTTTACCCACACAATAAAAAGATGTAACAGCCCAACAATGTGTCGTGAATGTAATCAACGACATCACAGTCTCTTGCACGATGACACTCCTAAGAAGTGCCACCCACCGACGAATTCAACATCAACAAGTGATCCAAATTCTGTACTAACATTACAACGGGTTGTAACTTCACAACCAACTGTTGCCGTTAAGTTATCTCAATGCTTGCGAAGCCACTAGTAAAATTGGCTAACGTTTAGTCGAAAAATACAAGTTGAAGATAGATACGATCGGTCCATAATGCATGTATACTTTCCTAATAGCCTCCCGCTCTAAGAAGGCTTCACACTAAAGATTACGGGCAAGGTTTCCCAAGATTTACCATTCAAAACACCATCCGTGGATATCGACTCCTCCATTATGACTAATTACTCCAACTTAACTTACTTATATTATTTTGAAATTATCAATTATGCACTGAACTATAAATGCCCTACATAAATTGTACCAATAAAATATACATACTCATATCTATAAGACACATTAAACTTTTAAGTATCTCATTGAATTTATATCCAATTGCAGTAGTACTGCAAGGGGCTGGAATGTTTAGATTAAGATTAAATAATTGTAATTTTTATTAAATTAAAAACGAGAAATTTTATTGTTCAGGATTCCTATAAATTACACAAAGGAAAAACATATATACGTTTTGTTACGCCAATACATTGTTCTTTTACAGAAACTTACGAAATAATACATATAAAAACATAGAAAAACTGAGTACAGACGTGACTTTATTGTATTCTAATGTTGTAAAGGGTGTTTTTTATTGAGGTATAGAACTTCGAATTGAAATAAAACACAAGAAAATCGTATTAATGTCCATCAATTTGGCTTTATTGGAAGGATAATTTTATGCCATTAATGTTTAAATATGATTTCGGGCATGTGGCCGCCGCGGCTGGCTCGAATATAGCCAATTCTACAGGTCCAATTTTCAACCAACGCCACGAATGTTGGCTTCCAAGTCCCCTAACGTTTCTGGTTTGTTGGCGTAGACGAGCGACTTCACATATCCCCAAAGAAAATAATCCAATGGTGTCAAATCACACGATCTTGGTGGCCAATTGACAGGTCCATTCCGCGAAATTATGCGCTCATTGAATGTTTCCTTCAATAATTCGATTGTGACGTGCGCTGTGTGGCATGTAGCGCCGGTGAACTTCGCGAACTGAACCATTACTTTCGAAATAAATTTGCACGATTTGCAAGCGTTTTTCTTTTGTCAACCTGTTCATGATGAAATGGCAAACCAAACTAAATATTAATCACTTGACAGCTGACAAAATGGCAGCCAGTTAAAAAAGTGATGCCAACTTAAAGTTCTATACCCCAATAAAAAACACCCTATACTAACTCTCATTCTTCAAATTGCACACACTCCATGTCCTCAACTTTTGGTTGTTTGGGGCAATTTAGAAATTGTTGTTGTCGATGCTATTCGTGTTGTGCAGTCTTTCGGAGAGTTTTGGAATGTAAACAACTGATTTGAACCTTATCGATTCTATTTCCATTTCTTTAGGACGTTGATGATTGTTATGAGTGTTTAGTTTCTGAATTGTTTTAGTTGTAAAATATTTTTAATATTTTTTATATTGATCTCATATATCTAAAACTATGCTCATAAATTTTTTCGCGGTGTTGAATATAATCCTTTTTGGATGTTTGGAATAAAAATTAGCCGATTTACCTGAGGCAGTCGGCTTCTGATACCAGTCCAGCTTGTGGTTTTCTCTCCTTATTATCATGTCCATGTAAGGAAATTGACCGTTGTCTTATTTTTCAAGTGCTAATTTAATGTGATGGTTAAAGCTATTGAATGCATTATTGTATTATCTATTGCACATGTTTTCTCGATTTTGGACTATTTGTCTTCTATTGTTTAAGGCGAAATCTATTGGTATTCTCGGTAAAAGAGAAACCACATGAAATAAAACCATCATCTCGCCATCTTCCACCACAACATCTTTAATTTTTTCTTTAAACTGCCGCGAGTTTTTAATGTTGTTGTTGTTGTACTTAGAGTCAACAGTGATTTTATTCAGGATTGTTGTCATGTACTTACATAGATTATTGGCTGGAGCATTTATGGACGAACATATTGGTCTAAGTGGGTATTCATCTTTATGGATCTTCGGGAGTCCGTACATTTTAGGTGGAACGGAAGTTTCAGTCTTCATCCTCTTTCTTTCAGTTTGGCATATTACGTTTATATAGCTCTTCCACGAGCTCCTTGTTCTTTTTTGTTGCGTATTTGTTGGATCCTTGTTCAATCGTTTGTACGTCATTCACTATTCTTTCATCATAATCCTGCCGTTCCATTGCCACTGTAACGTTTCCTATGTCCTCTTCTAATATTATAATGTCCTTATTATTGTTCAGAAAATTTCTTGCTTATTCCACTGTTCTTAATGTTTATTTATCCATATTCGTAAGTTGTTGTTTATTCATGTGGATCTCTATCATCGACGTGAACTTATTTCTTGAACTTTTTTCTGAAGATGCCTTTCGACGAAATATTGATTAATAAAATTTAAAAATACAAAAACAATGACCTCGAACTCGTTTTTAATTTAAAAAATAAATTGTAATAGTTTTAATAAATTTCGAATAAATAAACAAAAATCTACTGATTTAAGATTAAATAGTTTAAGAGCTCATACGCATTGAAATGTAATTTTGAGTAAAAGCCTTTCTAGATTTTGTAATGTCAAGTGGCTTCTCTCTCGCTCATTCTCTTCTCTCCTTGTTATCCGTTTTATCCTAATCATTGCTACATGCTTTCTTCATGAAATGAAATATTAACATATTTATCTTGTGATTCAGAAGTAATGACAATTGGGATTTTCATCAATGAATTTAACAGGTGTCATAGGAGGGATGATTTTTATTTTGAAAGACTTAAAAGTTATTTTAAAGTCTTGCAAAGGAACCACTTTTTCACTAGTTTCCATTTCTGTTTTAAAAAAATTGCCGCTGCCGGGGTTAGAACAGCGGGCCTTCTAGTTGCTACTACGGCACTCTATCCATCTCAGTTATCCTCTGTTGTGAGTGCTGAATAACTAAAGCAAACCATTTTGTTCGTTAGAACTGACAATATGAAACTTAGCAAAATATTTATTTAGTATGAATTAATATATAACGCAAATTAATATTAAATTAAATTAGCATTAAATAAATTAACACTACTCAATTTTACTGATATTATAGTGATACTAATTAATAAAAAATGAAATATTTGAAGTACATTAATAAAACAATAAATTTGTATTTTCCTAAAAAAAAAATTTAAAATTTGTTTTAGTTTTTTCGTTTGTATTTTTTTTTGGTCTGTAATCAATATTTGATTTGAACTGGGATATTGTCCTGGCTCAAGACCATTTTGCATCTATATTTAATAGAATGCAAATTTATTTACAAATGGCATGGTGACATTTATTACTTGGCTGCAGACTACCACTATCATGATTTCCACCCTGTCTAAAGGTTTCATTCAGGTGGCTTCGCAGCGACTTTCCAACATCAAACCCGGCCTCTATAAGGAGATGATTCTCACAAACGAACGAGAATCACAACTCACTTGCCGAATTTGCGTTTAAAAATCGCACCAAGTAATAAAGCACACATGCCATCTTAGGTTAGGTTGGTTAGGTTGAGAGGGTTGCCCGCTGGTAGTGTATACAACATCATGTGTATACGCAACCAAGCGAGTTCACTCGGAGACTATTTGTCCATTGTGTTACCCTTGATAGATGATTAAGGAGAGATGTATTAGTGAATAGAGGAGGAGGATTAAAGTGAGGGAAGAGAAGTTGATAGTATGGAAAGTCCGACGGGTTCGTCTTGTCAGTCGTTATTTGATTGCCTGTTGTTTCTGCTGGAGAACCAGCTGGCCTTGTCTATGAATTTATATAGGTGGTTCAGAGGAACATTTGCTATTTCTGCCAGATTGTTAAAGAGCCTGCTTCCAAGATAATGTAGCCTGAGCTCCTGCAGTCCGTGGCATGAGCATAGCAAATGCTCCACCGACTCCTCTTCTTCTTCGTCGAGGCAGCTTCTGCAGTAGTCCATATGAGGGATTTCCATGCGTTCTGCCATACGGCCTATTGCGCAGTGCCCTGTAAGGACTCCCATGAGGATGCTTGTGTTTCTTTTGCTGAGTGTCAGTAGTTCCTTTGTTCTACTAGGGTTGATTGTCGGCCATAAGTTACGTGTTATTCTGCAGTTATGACCAGAGTCCCATCGCAACTTTGTTTCTCGGTCCGCTATTTCGTCTATTTGGTTGAGTAATTCGATGAAAGGCGTGCGTATGTTCGTATTGCATGGAACATCAGTCTCTTTGGAGCCTTTCCGTGCACATTCGTCCGCCATTTCGTTTCCAGGTACATCTGTATGACCCGGTACCCATACAAGTGTGACGTCATGCATTTGGAGTCGGTCCAGAGATTCTAAGCAGTCATGTACGCATCTTGATTTTACAGTCTTGGAGTTTAAGGCTTTAAGGGCTGCCATACTGTCCACGTAAATTCTGAATTTTGACGGATCGAAGTCCCGTTCCAGAATATTTTTCGCGGCTATATTGATGGCATATACTTCTGCCTGAAAGACTGTGCAAGTAGTTGGTAGTCGGACGGATATTTTAAGGTTTAAAGGTTCAGAAAAGACTCCCGATCCCGTACCTGTCTCCATTTTCGATCCATCAGTGAAGATTGAGTTTTCCTCGTCGGTCATGACCGTGTTGGATGCCCATTCTTCTCTGGTGGGTGTTTCCAGCTTGAAGTTCTTATGTAGGTGCATACTGGGCTTGAGAAAATCTGAATTTTTGTCTAGCCTCCCGTATGATTCCGTAGCTCCTAATATAGAGCTGTGCCCAAGCGTATCGTTTTTCAGCATGCCGAGTTCTCTGATACGCAATGCTACCCTTGCTGCGCATCTCCTTACGAAAATGTCCATGGGTTGTAAATTGAGTATAGTTTCTAGTCCGGCTTGAGGAGCTGATCTCATTGTCCCAGCAATGCCCAAGCATGCCATCCTCTGTACTTTGTTGAGATTTGCTAGGAGTGATTTTCTTTTTACGGCGCTCCACCAGACCAGTGCCCCGTATGTGAGTATTGGCCTAACTATTGCCGTGTACAGCCAGTGTATCATCTTTGGTTGTAGTCCCCATCTTTTTCCGAACATCTTTTTGCAGGTATAAAAGGCGCAGAGTGCTTTCCTTCCTCTCTCTTCTGTGTTTCTTTTCCAAGAAAGTTTCGAGTCCAGGATTATGCCAAGGTATTTTGCTGCCTTTGATAGATGCAGTGTCTCCCCATCTAATTTGGGGAGGTCGAAGTCCGGAATTTTATATTTCCTTGTGAACAGAACTAACTCTGTTTTCCTTGGGTTAACACCTAACCCATTTCTTGTCGCCCATCCTAAGAGCTTCCTTAGTGATCTTTCCATGACCTCACTAATCGTTGGTAAGAATTTGCCTCGGACCAGCAGTACTAAGTCGTCGGCGTATGCCGTCACCTTAATTCCGTCTCTGTTGAGGTCAAGTAGGATTTCATTTATCACCAGGTTCCAGAGCATCGGCGAGATCACACCTCCTTGCGGCGTGCCTCTTGTAACACGTTTCCTCACAACTTCCTCGCCCAATTTCGAGTTAATAATCCTGCTTTCCAGCATGCTGCCCGTCCATTGGGTTATGCCTTGGTTCATTTCCAGGCGTCCGAGAGCGGATGTGATCGATGTTATTTTGACGTTGTTGAAGGCGCCTTCTACGTCTAGAAAAGCTGCCATCGTGTAGTCTTTATACAGCAAGGAGCTCTCAATATAGCCTACCACTTCATGTAATGCTGTTTCCACTGACCTTCCTTTAAGGTATGCGTGCTGTGCCTTGCTGAAGTTGTCTGGATTTAGTTTCTCCCTGACATGTAAGTCCATCAGTCTTTCCATGGTTTTTAGTAAAAACGATGATAGACTGATGGGTCTATAGTCTTTTGTCGTGTTGTGGTTTATTTTTCCCGCCTTGGGGATAAAGACCACCCTGACTTCTCTCCATGCCCTTGGTATGTATGACCATCTTAGGCTTGCGGAGAAAATTAATCGTAGCCATGGCAATATCCGGTCCAGGGAGACCTGCAGTTGTGCTGGTATAATTTCATCTGGTCCTGCTGACTTGTATGGCCTGAAGGATTGTATAGCCCACATTATTTTTTCGTCATCAACTATTGTGTTAATGAACTCGTCCGTACAAACGGAGGGAGGGGCTTCTGCTTCGTCAATGCTGTCGTCATCGTCTTGGCATCCTGGGAAGTGTGTTTCCATAAGGAGTTCTACCGTTTCTGCACTGCTTTCTGTGAACAGTCCATCCGGTTTCATCAGGAATCCTGGAGTGCTGGGCTCTTTGGAGAGCGCTTTGCGAAATCTGGCGACCTCATTAGTGCTTTCCAGTTCCTCGCAGAAATTTGTCCAGGATTTCCATTTTGCTTTTTTAATCTGTTTTTTGAAGTCATTGAAGACCTCTTTGTAGTCGTTCCAGCCTTCTGGAGTTTTCTCCCTTTTTGCTCTGTTAAAGAGCCTCCTACTTTCCTTCCTGAGTGCCCTGATCTCTGATGTCCACCAGGTTTGGTTGATTTTCCGAGGGGGGCGTCGTTCCTGGCAGGATTTTTTGAAGGATTCTGAAATGGAAGATGTCAGCTGATTAACTGCACACTCCAGTTCATGCACGTCACTGATCTCTCTATCCGGGGGAGGCAGTGACTGCATAAGATTACTGAAGAGGTTCCAGTTGGTCTTTTTGGGATTTCTGTAGGGTTTTCCCCTAGTTATATCATGCTCAATATTGAAAAGTATTCTAAAATGGTCGGAGAAGGAACATTCTGTAGATACCATCCAATTTGAGACTCTAATCGTTTCACTATTTGATACTAAAGTTATATCTATAACCTGTTCCCTAGTTCTATTATAGAACGTCGGCCTGTTGCCCTTGTTACATATAATTAGATCAGTGGAAATAATATAATCAAAAAGTGACTCACCTCTTTTGTTGATGTCAGTGCTACCCCAAAGGGTGTGGTGCGCGTTCGCATCGCCACCGAGTACCAGATCGTGCCCCTTTCTTCTGCACCAATCTACCAGGGCCTGGACCTTGTTTGACGGGGGGTTGTCCACCTCATAGGGTAGGTACATGGAACCTATTACCAGGGTTGGTTTGTTATGGCGTTCCATGGCCACCACTGTTAAGTCGCCATCGCTGTAGTGAGATAAGAAGGTTAGATTCAAGTCTTTCTTGGCTACAATACAGCTACGGATTTTACCTTCGTTATGTGGGGATATGAGCTTAAGGTTTCTTGACCGCAGTCCACGTACTCTGTTCCCTGTAATCCAGGGTTCTTGTACCAGAGCTACGTCCGTGCCCTCCTTCCCCATGTGTCGCAGCAGTTCGTCCGATGCTGCTTCGGAGTGGTGCAGATTAATTTGCACCAGCTTCATGCCTCTCCTGACGTCGGGCATTGGTTTCGTCTTCGGGGATAGAGATCTTCAGTCGGTTGAGACCGTACCTGATGACCCCATCCGAGAGACGAAGAAGACGGAGAGATTCCGATCCTATCCGGATCCATAAATCTTTTCCGTCTCCTTTGTCCCTCGCGCGTCCCCTGATGATCTTCCAGTCATCAGTGCCTAGCGGCTTGTTCTGCCTTTTTACCAGTGTAAGTATGGCTTCGTCCTCCAGGATTGGAGGAGGAACCCATACCTTCACTGTCGTCCAACAGGGGATCTGGTCAACAGGTACGATCTCTAACCGCATATCAGGCCATAGGGTATCAAGATCGCCAACTGCAGCAGTAAGGAAGTCTAAAGCTTTCTTATTCCCACAGCAGACGATCTTCACACCCTTCTGCCACCCGGCTCTATCGAATTCGGTGAAGGAGTCATCTTCGCTGGTTTTGAGGGCTTCAAGCAGAGCTCGGAGAATCTGCTCCTCAACCAGTAGCCATCTACTTGTCGTCATTCTACCTTCTGGGTTACTGCGGTCAAGAATGGCGACTTGCAAATCGGGTGCTGTCGTTAGACTGGGTACGGTTTTCGGTCGCTTGCCATGGGGGGCCTGAGCTTCTTTTGACCTCTGCCTTTTTATCCCAGTTTGGGTGCTGTGCGCCGGGAGGTTGACCCTGTTGGGAAGTTCCGCTACCGGTCGCTTGTGTCTGTTGCAGATTGCGGGGCCTACACAAGGCTTGGTATCGGCTTTAACGACCTTGGACGGGTATGGTGCCGATCTGCGCATCTCTCTGCTGGATGAAGGACCAGCTTTAATCGGGGCTGGCTTACTTTGTGTACCAGAGTGGCCCCGAGGTCCAGTATTACCCGAGTTCATCGGATTGGCCTTGCTCTGGTTTGTGGTCGTAGTCGTAATAGTTTTTGTACCGTTTGTTTTGGTTGTGTCCTTTGTGTCCTTTGAGGTGGAGGGTTTGACCTCCACGACGGTCGTGTTCATCATTGACTCATACTTCCGTACGTGGTAGGTATGCTTACGGTATAAACGCTTGTCACGACCCGAAAAAGAAGAAGGGTCTTTCGTATCCATCTTCTTAAGGAATCGTAACGAGCGCTTATACCCCGCCTCCCTCCTTTCCTCGTCCGTTTTGGTCTTATTGTCACCTGGTGCCGATCCTGAGGCATTAATGCCACTTATAGGCACTTCCTCCACTACCGAGTCAGAAGCAACCATACGATTGTCTTCTTCATCAGTCTCGTAGAGGAAGAGCTTGCCTATACCTGACAGACCGTCATTTGTGTCGTCACCTAGGGACACGTCTGAGTCAATGTTTTGTTGTCGTTTGAGTATTGCCGTTTTCGTTTGCGTAGTTGTTTCGTATTGTATATGGTTTAAGTGTGATTGTTGTTGTGGTGATGATGAGGTTGGTGCCTGCAAATATTTTGCACCTGCCAAAGAGCCATCCTCGGATGACTGTTTGGGTGGATTTCCAGGTCCAGCCTGGTGACCACTTGCAGAGTTTATAATTTTTGTTGTACTCATCATAGGGTTTGTCGGTGGGTAACTTTTAGTTCGGGATGTTCCGGGACAGTCTCTGCTCTCTCCATAGGAAGGACTCAGGTTCCTTCCTAGGTGATAACAGCTACCCATCGGAACAGCCCTTAAGCCCCCGCATCGCGTCAAGATTGTCACCCGCGGCGGAGGAGGAGCCAGGACAATATCCCAGTTCAAATCAAAATTTAAAATTTTTAAAATTATTCAAAATCAACATTGTTTATTTATAAAAGTAATAAAAAGAGAAAAAAAGTTTTTTCCTGAGCCACGAACCCGGGACCTTCTTTGAACCCATACTAAAAAATCGTTCCCATTCACTTGTGAAAATGCTGTTCGTAAAATGTTATGGGATATTAACATATTATCGACCTTTTAGTTGCTTAAAATAACTTCCCCAAAAGTGGGAAAATTTCACATTTGGATTTTGAGATGCGATTAAGTACTGATGTACTTAAATTGTTTTGCTGGGAAATGAGGTAATGAATTTTATCCAGTCTATAGTCACTTTTTAATATTGAGTATCACATTTTTCTATAATTATTAATATTATATAATATTATATGTGTTTTATTTGACAAGCTTGCGGATACCCTAGCAGTATTTGTTCGGTAAATTGTTTGCATTTTAGATTTGTTGTTCTAAACATGTTAATCTATCAAAAATAATTACTTCTCGTGTAATTATTTAGATCTTATTTGTAATCAATAAAATTTTTTTGAAAATTCTGAAATGTTTACAATATATTACACAAATACTGTAAGGGTATCGGCTAGCTTGTCAATAAAACGCCAATGATTTAAAAAACGCTTAAAGGTATTTATAGTTTTTTTTTGCACTTGGTTATCTATACAATTATACCATTTTTAAATTGGGAAAAGATGCACTTTTTGGAATTCCTTCCATTTTTCTTCAACAGATTTTTCCTTATAAATATTTTCGGCAAAAGCTTTTAAGGATACGAATTCGCCAAAAAGATGATCTAAGTCGATTCTTTTAATTGCAAATAATTTAATTACTTCTATAAAGTCGTGAAATGAAATATTTGGATAAAGGTTAACAACTTTTTCAATTTTTTTATTAACAAATAATGAAAAAAGTACAAATAGAAGTACACTACATAAAAAAGTACTTTTGCGTACTTCTTTAGATGTTATGTTGTCAGAAGTACAATTGGTGAAAAAAAGTACGCATACTGCTGAAAACAGTACGACTGGTAAGCATACTTTAAACCTACAAAATATGTATGATTTTGCCAAGCCCATTGTTATATTAATTTTTTTATATATATAACTTAGAACTTCACGATTCTAGTGCAATATTTTGGTAAGTATTATTATTATCCCTTTTTGTCTCCAATTTCTAAAAAATAATTTTTATTAGTAAATAGGTACAATTTTTACACCTTTTTGTGCCGCCCTTAAACGTACAAAATAAATTTATGTTATGCGTCTACGTAGTCGGAGAAATGTACACACCGAATTTCTTACAGCTTCTTCATATACTAGCTGAAAACTTTGGTTTGTACCATGTTTATCCCAATTTCCCCAAATTTGGTTTGTACGATTTTAACACTTTTTATCTGCTTCCACCTTTAAAGTACATATTTATATTTGATACAATACATTTGTATTACACGTCAGGGTAAATACCATTTTCATCGCTGCTTCGATTCCCACTTAAAAGTATTTTAATTTTTAGATGTCAGAGGAATATACACTATCCTCATTCTTACAAAATTCCCTTAATTTTGTGTTTCTATGCATGGGGAAATTCATGATTGAATCATTTCACCCCCAAAAAATACGAATTTTACAGAAGGGTGGTGGTACAATCGTTAAACATTTTTATCCCTTAAAAATCCAAATTTCGAAAAAATCGTTTTTATCTCGAATCTACGCTGTATGATGAATATACACAACGAATTTCATGATTATAGTGTCAGCCGTGTTGTTGGTACCTTTTTATCCAATTTTTCCCGTTTACCCTTTAAAAGTACGAATTGAGCCATTTTGTGGTATATACGTGCCGAATTTCATGATTCCAGCTCCGTCAGTTTGATTGGTATCATTTTACCCCTTGTTTCCTAATTTTAACCCAAAAAGTACGGATTTTGCAAAAATATTTTCTTGGTTACATTCGTGATATAAAATTAATGTGCATTAAAAATTTCAAGATTCTAGACCCAGCCATGTGTAAGGGATGTGGTACAATTTTTAACCCACTTAATCCCTTGGAAGTACAAATATCGAAAAATTCCTTCTTATCTCGCATCTACGTTGTAAGACGAATATACACACCAAAGTCCATGATTATAGCATCATCTGTGTTGTTTTTATCTCCTTTTTCCCACACCCTTTAAAGTACGAATTTCGAAAAAATTCATCTTGCGATCGTAAGCATTTTGAGGTATATACACGCCGAAATTCATGATTACGCTAAGCAAGTGTATTACCATGGTATTGGGCCTTCGATTGGTATGTTATTATATTTAATATTTATTACTATTTCATAACTCCATTTATTATTTAGAAAATTAGTTCTTTGAGTTGTTTGCGGAAATTTCAAAAAAATTACAGTATTGAAGCCGTAAAATTATATGCCTCTGCAGCCATTCGGAACCTCGCTTCAAAACACACGCATTTAAAAATATTCGGGATTCATCCAGCGCGATTAATCATGTTGGTAGGTATTCAAATATAATTAAATAATAATTTGTGTATTTGTATTTTCTATTTTTATTTTAAGGCGAACTAATAAAGACCGAATTTAAAAATGCACGTATATCGTCTGATACCAATTCAGACGATGACACATTTATTTCAAAGGAAGCAAACAAAATTTTACCAATCGTTGCTACTTCTGTACCATGCGAAAGATTGTTTTCGCATGCAGGGCTTATTGCCTCACAAATACGGAGTTAATTGTCACCAAACAATTTAAATATTAATTAATATATTATCTACGGTTTTAGTTTTAAATTTGAAGCACTGAACTTGAATTACCTGGTAGTTCATAATTTTATATTTTTTACTTTAATTTTTAACTTTAATGTTATGTTTTTATTTTCGTAGAAAAGTCGACTTTTTTATTCTAAAAAGTTGAAAAGTCTAAAAGTCGACTTTTGATATTTTTGAAAAAGTCGACTTTTTGCTGCAACTATATAACCCTAATCCGAGGAAAGTTTTAAATATTATAAATACGGCACTCTGGTAGAGACTGGAATGCCAGATGGTGTGTTATAGAGATTGGATTTTCAACTATGTAATGGTGATCCTTGGAAACTTGGTCCTGATAGCCGTGTACGTGGACGACCTTATAATTGGATGTAAGGACAAATCAATTGTAATGACCGTTAAGAGGCAAATTTACAATACAAATTGTTGTACACTGCAGAACAAAATTAATCTATAGTTGGCTATGTAGACGCAGATTAGGGCAGCAACCCTTCTGACCGGAAGTCTTATACCTTTATCCAAATATTTCATTTCACGACTTTATAGAAATAATTAAATTATTTGCAATTAAAAGATTCGACTTAGATCATCTTTTTGACGAATTCGTATCCTTAAAAGCTTTTGCCGAAAATATTTATAAAGAAAAATCTGTTGAAGAAAAATGGAAGGAATTCCAAAAAAGTGGACTATTTCCCAATTTCGAGAAAATCTGTATTTGTATTTTCAATTCCTCATTCTAAGTGAAAGAATATTCACTTTGATGTTTGGAGAAAAGAACGAAATAAGTTATTAATTGAAAATGTAATAAAGCGAACTAATAATAAAAACTAATTTTGAGTACGTATGTACTGAATTTTTCGATTTTTTTTTTAATGGTATAATTGTATAGATAACCAAGTGCAAAAAAACTATAAATGTCTTTAAGCGTTTTTTAAATTATTGGCGTTTTATTGACATGCTAGCCGATACCCTTACAGTATTTGTTTAATATATTGTCAACATTTCAGAATTTTCAAAAATATTTTATTGATTGCAAATAAGATCTAACTAATTACACGATAAGCAATTATTTTTGATAGATTAACATGTTTAGAACAAAAATTCTAAAATGCAAACAATTTACCGAACAAATACTGCTAGGGTGTCCGCAAGCTTGTCAAATAAAACACACCATATAATATTAATAATTATAGAAAAATGTGATACTCAATATTAAAAAGTACGTCAGTACTTAATCGCATCTCAAAATCCAAATGTGAAATTTTCCCGCTTTTGGGGAAGTTATTTTAAGCAACTAAAAGGTCGATAGTATGTTAATATCCCATAACATTTTACGAATAGCATTTTCACAAGTGAATGAGAACGATTTTTTAGTATGGCTTCACAGAAGGTCCCGGGTTCGTGCTCAGGAAAAACTTTTTTCTCTTTTTATTACTTTTATAAATAAACAATGCTTCTGAATAATTTTAAAAATGTTTGCGTAGGAAAATAAAAATTTATTGTTTTATTAATGTACTTCAAATATTTAATTTTTTATCAATTAGTAATTCATCTTGCGATCGTAAGCATTTTGAGGTATATACACGCCGAAATTCATGATTACGCTAAGCAAATGTATTACCATGGTATTGGGCCTTCGATTGGTATGTTATTATATTTAATATTTATTACTATTTCATAACTCCATTTATTATTTAGAAAATTAGTTCTTTGAGTTGTTTGCGGAAATTTCAAAAAAAAAAATTACAGTATTGAAGCCGTAAAATTATATGCCTCTGCAGCCATTCGGAACCTCGCTTCAAAACACACGCATTTAAAAATATTCGGGATTCATCCAGCGCGATTAATCATGTTGGTAGGTATTCAAATATAATTAAATAATAATTTGTGTATTTGTATTTTCTATTTTTATTTTAAGGCGAACTAATAAAGACCGAATTTAAAAATGCACGTATATCGTCTGATACCAATTCAGACGATGACACCTTTATTTCAAAGGAAGCAAACAAAATTTTACCAATCGTTGCTACTTCTGTACCATGCGAAAGATTGTTTTCGCATGCAGGGCTTATTGCCTCACAATATATTATCTACGGTTTTAGTTTTAAATTTGAAGCACTGAACTTGAATTACCTGGTAGTTCATAATTTTATATTTTTTACTTTAATTTTTAACTTTAATGTTATGTTTTTATTTTCGTAGAAAAGTCGACTTTTTTATTCTAAAAAGTTGAAAAGTCTAAAAGTCGACTTTTGATATTTTTGAAAAAGTCGACTTTTTGCTGCAACTATATAACCCTAATCCGAGGAAAGTTTTAAATATTATAAATACGGCACTCTGGTAGAGACTGGAATGCCAGATGGTGTGTTATAGAGATTGGATTTTCAACTATGTAATGGTGATCCTTGGAAACTTGGTCCTGATAGCCGTGTACGTGGACGACCTTATAATTGGATGTAAGGACAAATCAATTGTAATGACCGTTAAGAGGCAAATTTACAATACAAATTGGAGTACACTGCAGAACAAAATTAATCTATAGTTGGCTATGTAGACGCAGATTAGGGCAGCAACCCTTCTGACCGGAAGTCTTATACCTTTATCCAAATATTTCATTTCACGACTTTATAGAAGTAATTAAATTATTTGCAATTAAAACATTCGACTTAGATCATCTTTTTGACGAATTCGTATCCTTAAAAGCTTTTGCCGAAAATATTTATAAAGAAAAATCTGTTGAAGAAAAATGGAAGGAATTCCAAAAAAGTGGACTATTTCCCAATTTCGAGAAAATCTGTATTTGTATTTTCAATTCCTCATTCTAAGTGAAAGAATATTCACTTTGATGTTTGGAGAAAAGAACGAAATAAGTTATTAATTGAAAATGTAATAAAGCGAACTAATAATAAAAACTAATTTTGAGTACGTATGTACTGAATTTTTCGATTTTTTTAAAAATGGTATAATTGTATTGATAACCAAGTGCAAAAAAACTATAAATGTCTTTAAGCGTTTTTTAAATTATTGGCGTTTTATTGACATGCTAGCCGATACCCTTACAGTATTTGTTTAATATATTGTCAACATTTCAGAATTTTCAAAAATATTTTATTGATTGCAAATAAGATCTAACTAATTACACGATAAGCAATTATTTTTGATAGATTAACATGTTTAGAACAAAAATTCTAAAATGCAAACAATTTACCGAACAAATACTGCTAGGGTGTCCGCAAGCTTGTCAAATAAAACACACCATATAATATTAATAATTATAGAAAAATGTGATACTCAATATTAAAAAGTACGTCAGTACTTAATCGCATCTCAAAATCCAAATGTGAAATTTTCCCGTTTTTGGGGAAGTTATTTTAAGCAACTAAAAGGTCGATAGTATGTTAATATCCCATAACATTTTACGAATAGCATTTTCACAAGTGAATGAGAACGATTTTTTAGTATGGCTTCACAGAAGGTCCCGGGTTCGTGCTCAGGAAAAACTTTTTTCTCTTTTTATTACTTTTATAAATAAACAATGCTTCTGAATAATTTTAAAAATGTTTGCGTAGGAAAATAAAAATTTATTGTTTTATTAATGTACTTCAAATATTTAATTTTTTATCAATTAGTAATTCATCTTGCGATCGTAAGCATTTTGAGGTATATACACGCCGAAATTCATGATTACGCTAAGCAAGTGTATTACCATGGTATTGGGCCTTCGATTGGTATGTTATTATATTTAATATTTATTACTATTTCATAACTCCATTTATTATTTAGAAAATTAGTTCTTTGAGTTGTTTGCGGAAATTTCAAAAAAAAAAAATTACAGTATTGAAGCCGTAAAATTATATGCCTCTGCAGCCATTCGGAACCTCGCTTCAAAACACACGCATTTAAAAATATTCGGGATTCATCCAGCGCGATTAATCATGTTGGTAGGTATTCAAATATAATTAAATAATAATTTGTGTATTTGTATTTTCTATTTTTATTTTAAGGCGAACTAATAAAGACCGAATTTAAAAATGCACGTATATCGTCTGATACCAATTCAGACGATGACACCTTTATTTCAAAGGAAGCAAACAAAATTTTACCAATCGTTGCTACTTCTGTACCATGCGAAAGATTGTTTTCGCATGCAGGGCTTATTGCCTCACAATATATTATCTACGGTTTTAGTTTTAAATTTGAAGCACTGAACTTGAATTACCTGGTAGTTCATAATTTTATATTTTTTACTTTAATTTTTAACTTTAATGTTATGTTTTTATTTTCGTAGAAAAGTCGACTTTTTTATTCTAAAAAGTTGAAAAGTCTAAAAGTCGACTTTTGATTTTTTTGAAAAAGTCGACTTTTTGCTGCAACTATATAACCCTAATCCGAGGAAAGTTTTAAATATTATAAATACGGCACTCTGGTAGAGACTGGAATGCCAGATGGTGTGTTATAGAGATTGGATTTTCAACTATGTAATGGTGATCCTTGGAAACTTGGTCCTGATAGCCGTGTACGTGGACGACCTTATAATTGGATGTAAGGACAAATCAATTGTAATGACCGTTAAGAGGCAAATTTACAATACAAATTGGAGTACACTGCAGAACAAAATTAATCTATAGTTGGCTATGTAGACGCAGATTAGGGCAGCAACCCTTCTGACCGGAAGTCTTATACCTTTATCCAAATATTTCATTTCACGACTTTATAGAAGTAATTAAATTATTTGCAATTAAAACATTCGACTTAGATCATCTTTTTGACGAATTCGTATCCTTAAAAGCTTTTGCCGAAAATATTTATAAAGAAAAATCTGTTGAAGAAAAATGGAAGGAATTCCAAAAAAGTGGACTATTACCCAATTTCGAGAAAATCTGTATTTGTATTTTCAATTCCTCATTCTAAGTGAAAGAATATTCACTTTGATGTTTGGAGAAAAGAACGAAATAAGTTATTAATTGAAAATGTAATAAAGCGAACTAATAATAAAAACTAATTTTGAGTACGTATGTACTGAATTTTTCGATTTTTTTAAAAATGGTATAATTGTATTGATAACCAAGTGCAAAAAAACTATAAATGTCTTTAAGCGTTTTTTAAATTATTGGCGTTTTATTGACATGCTAGCCGATACCCTTACAGTATTTGTTTAATATATTGTCAACATTTCAGAATTTTCAAAAATATTTTATTGATTGCAAATAAGATCTAACTAATTACACGATAAGCAATTATTTTTGATAGATTAACATGTTTAGAACAAAAATTCTAAAATGCAAACAATTTACCGAACAAATACTGCTAGGGTGTCCGCAAGCTTGTCAAATAAAACACACCATATAATATTAATAATTATAGAAAAATGTGATACTCAATATTAAAAAGTACGTCAGTACTTAATCGCATCTCAAAATCCAAATGTGAAATTTTCCCGTTTTTGGGGAAGTTATTTTAAGCAACTAAAAGGTCGATAGTATGTTAATATCCCATAACATTTTACGAATAGCATTTTCACAAGTGAATGAGAACGATTTTTTAGTATGGCTTCACAGAAGGTCCCGGGTTCGTGCTCAGGAAAAACTTTTTTCTCTTTTTATTACTTTTATAAATAAACAATGTTTCTGAATAATTTTAAAAATGTTTGCGTAGGAAAATAAAAATTTATTGTTTTATTAATGTACTTCAAATATTTAATTTTTTATCAATTATAATAAACACTATAATATCAGTAAAATTGAGTATGTTTCATATTACAAGTTCTAACGAACAAAATAGTTTGCTTTAGTTATTCAGCACTCACAACAGATGATAACTGAGATGGTTAGAGTGCTGAGTAGCAATCAGAAGGCCCGCTGTTCTAACCCCGGCAGCGGCAAATTCTTTAAAACAGAAATGGAAACTAGTGAAAATGTGGTTCCTTTGCAAGACTTTAAAATAACTTTTAAGTCTTTCAAAATAAAGGACATCACTCCTATGACAACTGTTAAATTCATTGGTGGAGATCGCAATTTGCATTACTTCCGAATCACTTTTTCACTTCTTTGGGTGCTCTCTTGTTGCTGGGTTGTTTATGCTTGTTGATTTTTTATTATTAAATTAATTAGTTATTTTTTTGTTCCTAATTATATAAATTGTTACTTTTATGTTCAGCGTTTTATTTTCTTTTTAATTTAATAAGTAAATGTACTTCTTTTTCCTCAAGTGTACTTCCTTTTTTCCTCTTTTTTGTCGACTTCAAAACCGGCAACCCTAGTTTAAAGTCATTATAAACATTTTTAAATCTAAAATTGCATCTGATTTCGACTACCCGTATGGAAGTTACATCAGTTTTATTTTGACCAGAGCTTATGCCAATTTGTATGGGTGGTACCAGAGGTGTCATAATATCGCTTATATTCAGGTGTGTGCAGCATGAATTCATATTTTCAAAGATCAAATTTCACAGTATTCCGATCATCCGTATAAAAGTTATAAAAAGTTTAATTTTACGTATCAAATGGTGATTTGTTGGGTGGTAAAAGAAGGGGCGCGGCAAAATCCTCCATATTTCGTACACTCAATGTGGTTATAAAAACTTTATCAAATATCAATATATATTTTACTAGGAATTTGAACTATATGTGTGCGGGTATCATAAGGGGTATATCAATTGCATCCATCTATTTGGATACTATGTTCAGAGTTTGAATAAATTCTTTAACTTCTGATTATGTTGTGATCCAACTGGCTCCAAGTCTTATTTCTGGTGTCCACGATGATAAATAAAAATAAAACGGCTAGTTCCACTTTGCTTTATATAGGGGTTTATTTTCACAAATCGTTACAATGTTTTTTTTTTTGGATCAAAATGGATACTATGTATATCTTATTGGTACAATTTATGTAGGGCATTTATAGTTCAGTGCATAATTGATAATTTCAAATATATTTGAACAACGAAAGCAATGTGGACATCCCCTCTGATAAAAAACTTTGAAGCGGCCAATGTTAAGTTGGAGTAATTAGTCGATATCCACTGCTGGTGTTTTGAATGGTAAATCTTGCCCGTAATCTTTAGTGCGATGTTATTCTTAGAGCGGCTATTAGGAAATTATACATGCGTTTTAGACCGAGAGACCTAAACGTGAGGCAATTTTACTAGTGGCTGGATCACATCTTACATCTGTTTATTGTGTGGGTAAAAGCATTGATGCAGTAGCCATGTCGCTTTACAACATCACCTTAAGACGTAGAAAACGGGAACAAGTTCTGAGTCGGCACAGCATAGTTCTGAAATCACTATGTTTCATTGAACCAAATCTATTCTGCGTAAGATGTCTTTCGAGTGGTTTGATTCCGTGGGTGAATTTGTGAAGGGCGTCCTCTATGAGACGTATTTGGACGGGTATGGCATCGTTGGTCGTTTCGCGGAATATTGAAAGAAAGGTAAATGGGTGAATGAACAATTTAACTTAAGGAGTGGAAGTGTTAGTCTTTATCTGTAAAACAACAAGTTTTACGACCAGGCGAGTTATGATACCTCTACTTGTTAGAATTTCTACGACATGAATTTTCCCATCTTCATTGGATACATCCCTTTCAGGATATTGCACATTTATAACGCCGATGAAGTTCTTTCATACATATATTCCTCTTTAGAACGTTGCGCAAAGTCTTGAGCCATTTCACTCGTTACCATCGATTCACGATTCTAAGTGAAAGTGTTTCTGATTCTGAGGGGGATAATAGAGGGCCTTCTATTAAAAATGTTCGGGGGCAAGAGCGTCTATATCGGTTGGGTCTTCACTCATCGGGCTGATGGGGCGTGAGTTCAAACAGGCTTCTATGCGAGACAGAAGAGTAATAAATTCTTCAAAAATATAAATATACTGAAGAGGCTACTTTTTTCAAATGGGCTTTGAAGCTCTTGACGTCGGCTTCCATTAGTCCGCCCATATGGGGAGCTCCGGGTGGAATACATTTTCATTCAAGACCATTGTTTAATTGGGAGGTTAGCAGACCATTTCTAGTTTCTCGGATGGTATCTTTAAGGTCCTTCATCAGAACTCTCGCTGCGGTAGTCTAAATTTCACTAGTGGCCTCGAGAGGTATTGACTTTGTAGAAAAACATACGAAGACAAGAACATAGCCTTTGCTAATACGACAGCCTCGACCGACATATGATTTGATGTCGAATGGTCCGGCAAAATAGACTCCTGTCTTACAGAAAGGGCGAGAAAGCGAAATTCGTTCGGGGGAAGGGCTGCCTTTGTTTGACTCATTTGTTTATATTTTTGTAGAACACATACCTTGCAAGAATGTACTACTGTGCGAATCATATTTTTTAGTTTCGGTATCCAATATCCCATTCTTATTAGTTGTAACATAAGCTGGTTTTGTTCATGTATAGAGAGTTTGTGGGTATATTCCACTAATTTACCGCTATAGGACCACAAAACAGGGAATTTTACATGGTATGTAAGGTGATCTGGATATTTTCTATTCACCCACATAGTTCCATCACTATCTATAAACGGATTTAAGGCCAGAAGAGGTCATTTTTTGGTATTGGTTTCCCCTGGAGTAAAGAATGACATTCATCTACAAAATATTGTCTTCGGCATAAATATATCGAACTGTGCCTAATAAATTTTAGTTCGGATGATTGAAAATCAACAGACGCAAAGTGAGCTTGGGAACGTAAAGAAGGATGGAGAGACTGGTAGAATCGAAAAAGGTAACTCAATACACGTAACGCTCGGGACTTTTACTCGCTTTAATTCATATTGTTTATTCGAAATAGCTGATTCCATTCATCGGATGGCAGAGAGAACAAATGTGAACCGTTTCATCAAACGTACTGCTGATGCAAATCCTAGATTCAATATGAAACCAATTGGCACTCCCTACTTTTTCCACAATAGAAGAAACCCGGATACCAACAAATGTTTGCTAATGACATGGTGGTTTCCTTAACCAAGTCAGTACTATAGTACTATCGGTCAAAAAACATCTTATGAGACAAAAGCATCAATTTGGCTTGAACTGTAGACACCAACGTTGCTAGCAAATCAGCTCCACAAAGTTCAAGTTTCGGGATATATTTTTGAATTATTGGGGAAACTCTTGTTTTTGCAATCAAAAGTCGCACTGATATTTTACCGAGTTATCAAAGCAACGCAAATATAAGGTTGCAGTATACGCATGAACGAATGCGTCAAAAAATCCGTGTAATTCGGTATAAAATTCTGGACTAAAATTCAGCTAACGAGGAATTTTTATCAATTGCAATCGTGGATAATCTTCGACTAATACATTTGAACGCTGCACTATGGTCCCAAATCAAAATTTTTTGGCAGAAATTCAAAACAATTAAAATTGGAAAGTGTTAAATGTGCATATATTTTCATTACATAATCTTGTGGAGAACATAATCTATAAATGTCGTTGACTAAAAGTTATATGTAGGACTCAACTTGACTCAAAGTGTAAATGTGAAAGTGTTCGTCTGAGGTTGTAGTTTATGGTGGAATTAATATCTCGTCAGCATTTTTGGGCAAACTCCCACAATTGTCAATTTATTTTTGCTCAGTTTTTGATTATCCATAGACATATATATGATTATATCTCTGAATCAGTTTTGTGTACGAGACCCATCAAGATTTTATTTAAAAGGTATTGAAAGTACCTTTAAAATGACAGACAACATCATTCACCTTTTTGTACACATGTTGACATTTTTTTTATTTCTTGAAATAATTATTTAAATTGCAGTATTAAGTATAATATTTGTATGTTATATCTTGCTTTTGTAATAATACTCAGAAAAACACATTTCGTCAAAGTAAACAAATCTTTATACTTTTAAGCTTTAATAAATTTTGTTTTTTGTCACCCTGTACCAATATAGGGTGATAATTATGTTGGTTATATATTGAGTTTATATGGGAGGTAGTAGTGGGAGTTGAACCGATCGGCCTAATTTTATTTTTCATTTTTTACGTGTATTATGTCTCGCAAATGTGCAAAATTACAAGATTGTATCTTTATTGTTCGACTTTATGCCATAAAAATGGATTTGGGATCAGTGTGCGCTGGGGCGTTGTTGATTTACGCATTTGGTCCCATTCCGTCTGGACAATCCAATTCTGTTGCATTATTATTTTTGAGACTATTATATTTGGAGCTAGCCAACACTCCGGGTCAAACAACATCGCTATTTCCGCTAGCACGGCTCGTTTGGCTGAGATACTTCGATTTGGAATGAGCAAAGGGGTAAAATAGAAATAGTCACATCTGCGTTCCACCGTAACACCTAAAGTTTTTGTAGTACTGTTTTCAGAAAGCTTAAGAAATTGGGAGTCGAGAAGGTAATTGGCTGGTAAATCTATGAGCAATCTCTCGTCATTGGCAGTCAACTTTATATAAGAGAAGAACAGAATGCGAAGTTTGATAGTGGTGCTGTCAGATTTTATGACAGCGTGATGAGGTAAATAATACGCGTGATTGGGGGGCTCATTAAGGAATGGCTGAACAGTAACCATTTGTTGAATATTCGAGAAGAATATAATCCTGTTTGTACGTTGGATTCCTTAACAGTCGTGTCTCGTTTCGAAACTGAGAATATGCAATATTCCTAAAGTTACCCAAGGATACTGTTTTTTCAATATTGGGTTTAAATTGAAATTGACGACTGGCTGTTACGAATGGTTGTACGTCTATAAAGGTCTTCACAATATCGGTCTGTCTCGGAAAGCTTCGGTACTTTCGGTGGCTTCTCTATTTGCTAGAATTTTTAAATTTGTCTATCGTTTAAGAAAGATACGACTGATGGATTCGACTGATGATAGGGAGTTTGCCAGTGATAATCCATCCGAACGCTGTCTCCTGTGCTACCAGTCGGACACCTTGCTTCAAAATTTTTCCATACAGAATACTCCCCAGCAAGAGATTAACCTTAGTGGTATGATTGGAAGTAGCATCAGCTAGAACTAGGTCACTCCTTATTATTATAGAACACATTTTGTTTGATGTAGCAGATACCGAATTATTCAAGCCAGTAATCTGAGTATGGGCAGCACGAGTCTTAATCTTAAGAGTCTGTTGTAATCTTTCGGAAACGAAAGTGGCCTCTGAGGCGGAATCTACCAATGCACGAATTGAGTATACAAAATTTCCTACAAGAATATTGGCACGAGCAGTTCCCAGTACAGTTCCAAATGCGAACTCTTTGATGTACCCACAAGACTAGATCCTGTTGTGTAAGTCTGCATTTGTGATCGGTGTGTATTTGATGAGCTACTGGTTCCATTTTCAATGAATGAGTCGTATGGCTGCGAAATCGTGGTTGACTCATTATGGGCAGGTGTTACGGATTTTCCATTATTTGGTATATTACTTTCATGGGCATGATTATGTAAAAGTGAGTGATGTTTTTTCTTACATTCGTTGCAAACGAATGTGCTTTTACATTTTTTATTGACATGGGAGGATCCGAGACTGTTTATGCAAAGCTTTTGCTTCTTCACTGTATCATATCGATCACTGACGGGCGTTTGCAAAATAAGGGACAAAAAACGCAAAGTATGAGATTCTGGGCAAAGGCGACAACTAGGTTTAGTTAAAGCAGAATAATACGAACATTTTTTCTTCAGCTGTTCATATGGCTTGTTAAAACTTCGTTTTATCTGATTGGTGAATGAAGGTGGACTTTTAATATCCGATACAGATTCGTCTAAATGATTCGTCTTTCTGACTATGCGATTAAAAATCAGTTTGACTTATTTAAAGTCACCATGCATCTACAGCGGATATCTTTTCATTTGTTCAGCCTTTTTCTTACGTATGCCTGTCAGTTGCACTGCAGCAACCTTGGAATACAATCAACTTGGTGCGACAAAAGCAAAGCCAGAAGAACGATGCCATTAGGACAGAACATATGTCCACAGACGTGATAACCAAATACCGACTCCGATCTTACAGAAAACCAATGCTAAGGATGTGTAACGTGTTGTTAGAGTACGAAGTTATAGCACTGAGCACGATGTAGAAACATGGAATACTTTCAAATGACGAAATAAATCAATTGTTTCATTTTCCAAGGCCGAAATTTAAATATACTTAATTAAATTATTTTAAATTAAAATTAATACTAATGTGCGGTGCAAATTACAAAATTGTATTATGTATTTTTCCAAATTATTTTCATTAAGGGTAATTGATACGCTACCCCAGATTTCGTGGATATATTAACCAACCTTTTAAAATTTTTATGAAATATATAAAAGAAGCGTTAAATTATGGAGAAATTCATTGAAGTCTATAATCAAATATAGTGGTACTTAAAGGCAGAAGTTGTAATGCCTTAATAGGGACTTAATGGATATTATAAGTCTATTGTAAAATTATTTTGTTAGTAAAAAATGTTATCCTTCTATATTTGGAACTTCAAAATCATTGACAGTTTACTATTCTTATATTTTTGTTATGTCAAATTATAAGCATGATTATTAACAATTGCTGAATATTTGCTCTGGACAAAAAAATCATATTAATTTATCGATAAACGATATCAAATTGCACTAATTACCAAGACACATTCGATGGTCAGATGGTGAAAAAGGACTAAATATTACTCTATCAAAAAGCCAACAGAACGATATTTCCAACTATATTACATAAAGATTGCACATGATTATGCCCTAAATAATCAGACTGAATATTTAATAGTAACCGTACTTCAACACAGTCGTAATCCTCTTTTTTGGTTAGCCATATTATTACACTAGCTGAACCCCGCCCGCTTCGCCAGGCAAAAAACAAATGGTAAAATAAAAAACAGGTATCATATTGATATTGTCGTGGTCAATAATATATACGTTCCAATTTTCAGCATTCTAGCTTAAAAAACACTATTGCCACGCCCACTAAACGAAAATCCTAATTTCGGTATCATATTTATCTTTCTCGTGGTCAGTGATATATATGCACCGATTTTCAGCCTTCTTGCTCTCAAAAGCACTATTGCCACGGCCCACTGCCCACCAAACGAAAATTCAAAATCCAGCATCATACTTATCTTTCTCGTGGTTAGTAATATATATGTACCACTTTTCAGCCTTCTTGCTCTCAAAAACACTTTTGCCACGCCCCAACGCCCACGAAACGAAAATGCAAATTTCGGCATCGAACTGATCTTTATCGTGGTCAGTAATATATACGTTCCAAATTTCAGCCTTCTAGCTTAAAAAACACTATTGCCACGACCACTAAACGAAAATCCAAATTTCGGCATCATATTTATCATTCTCGTGGTCAGTAATATACATGTACTAATTTTCAGTCTTCTAGCTCTCAAAAACGTTTTTGACACGCCCACTCTGCCCACAATACGAAAATCCAAATTTCTACATCTATTTATCACTCTCGTGGTTAGTAGTATATATGTACCAATTTTAAGCTTTCTAGCTCTCAAAAACACTTTTGACCCGCCCCAACGTCCACGAAACGAAAATCCAAATTTCGGCATTAAATTGATCTTTTTCGTGGTCAGTAATATATACATTCCATTTTTCAGCCTTCTAGCTCAAAAAACACTATTGCCACGCCCACTCCGCCCACAAAATGAAAAATTCAAATTTCGGCATCATATTTATCATTCTCGTGTTCAGTAATATATGTGTACCAATTTTCAGCCTTCTAGCTCTCAAACACACTATTGCCACGCCCACTCCAACCACAGAGCAAATTTTTAAAATTCTATAGACTACAGTTCCATCCACACCTGCATCTATCTGTACTGAAAATTTTAACAACATCGGTTCAGCCGTTTACACGTTATTGCGGAACAAATAAACAGACAGACAGACTTACACTAATGTTTTATAATATTAATAGGGATAGGGATATACCGGCCAGTTGCACTGCATCAACCTTGGAATATCAACAACTTGGTGCGACATAAGCAAAGCCACGAGAACCACGCCATTAGGACAGAACAGATGTCCGCAGATGTGATAACAAAATACTAACTCCGATCTTACATAAAGCTCAACCATATTAAAGGATAATTAACGTACACTAATAGTAAATGATGTATTAAACACTATGTAGAAGTTCAGATACTTTCAAATGATAATGAATTTCGGTACCTTTTTCAAGGACCATATTTATCAAAAAAGTAATACTCGACATAAATATTTCATTCTGAACTTAACTTAAACAGAAAACTTTTTTTTTTTTAATTTCTGATATTGAAACCAAAAATAATTTGGTGAGTGAAAGTTTAACTAAAATTTGATATTATGAACAGTGAATAAGTTTTGACAAAAAAGTATATATGAATACAAAATATGTGCGTGAAGATAAATTCCGAATTTAACTAGCAGAGACACAAACCACCCACGTTACCAGTGGGCTGTTAATGGGTTAACAGAGCTATGTTGATCTTGATAGTGGAAGATAATATATACACAAAATCGGATCGGGAGAAGATATATTATTGATATTCAAAATCTGAATAGAAAACATATCAATCTCGACATATAAAGAGAGAAAATATAAAATTTTGCATTGCATATTTGTATTTTTTCAACATAAAAAAAATTTATTAATTTTTAACGCAGTGGATAAACCGCAAAGTCTGGGACCATGACTTGGATACCAAAAAATAGGTCTTCCCATGACCTTTCAGAATATATAACCCACGTTCCCCAAAGCAATTTTGTATTACGAAAATACTCTGTTGCAAGTCTAAATTCTGTTTTTATACATATATATGACCCCACTGTGCGCAAACCGCTAGGTCTAGGTTATATAATCTGAAAGGTCATGGGAAGACCTATTTTTTGGTACCCAAGTCATGGACCCAGACCTAGCGGTTTGCGCACAGTGGGGTCATATATTTGTATAAAAACAGAATTTAGACTTGCAACAGAGTATTTTCGTAATACCAAATTGCTTTGGGAAACTTATATATTCTGAAAGGTCATTGGAAGACCTATTTTTTGGTACCCAAGTCATGGACCCAGACCTAGCGGTTTGCGCACAGTGGGGTCATATATTTGTATAAAAATAGAATTTAGACTTGCAACAGAGTATTTTCATAATACAAAATTGCTTTGGGAAACGTGGGTTATATATTCTGAAAGGTCATGGGAAGACCTATTTTTTGGTATCCAAGTCATGGTCCCAGACTTTGCGGTTTATCCACTGCGTTAAAAATTAATAAATTTTTTTTATGTTGAAAAAATACAAATATGCAATACAAAATTTTATATTTTCTCTCTTTATATGTCGAGATTGATATGTTTTCTATTCAGATTTTGAATTTCGATAATATATCTTCCCCCGATCCGATTTTGTGTATATAAAGGGTGTTTTTTATTGAGGTATAGAACTTCGAATTGAAATAAAACACAAGAAAATCGTTTTAATGTCCATCAATTTGGCTTTATTGGAAGGATAATTTTATGCCATTAATGTTTAAATATGATTTCGGGCATGTGGCCGCCGCGGCTGGCTCGAATATAGCCAATTCTACAGGTCCAATTTTCAACCACTTTGAGTTGATGGACAAAGCTCCAATTGCTGTGCACGGTGGCGAATCGATTCATTCGGGTCCTCTTCAACACTTTGCTCTACAGCGCCAATTGTTTCTTCGGTGCGCACTGTTCGACGTCTCTGCGGATGCGTATTATCACATAGAGTAAACGTAGTGCGAAAACGATCCATGGTTAACCGAATTAATTGCTCTGATGGACGATTATGTCGACCATAAAATGGACGGAGCTTGCGGTGAACTTCGCGAACTGAACCATTACTTTCGAAATAAATTTGCACGATTTGCAAGCGTTGTTCTTTTGTCAACCTGTTCATGATGAAATGGCAAACCAAACTAAATATTAATCACTTGACAGCTGACAAAATGGCCGCCAGTTAAAAAAGCGATGCCCACTTAAAGTTCTATACCCCAATAAAAAACACCCTTTATTATCTTCCTCTATCAAGATTAACATAACCTATTAACAGCCCACTGTTAACGTGGGTGGTTTGTGTCTCTGCTAGTTAAATTCGGAATTTATCTTCACGCACATTACAAAATATTGCAAAGTATTAAATAAAAAAGTAATTTTCATTCGCCCCAGAAATAATTTTGGATTAAAATAAAGTAAAAAATTAACTATTAAATTAATAAGACATACATACTCAAAACATATTAAATAAGAACATGATGAACAACGTTTAAAAGGATTAATTATTTTTTGTTGCTTCAAAACAAAGTTTATAATATATGTTCCGATGTTTTTTTATATCTAACATCAATCGTCCACGTTATGACAACCGCAGTTTTTTCTAAATTTCGCATTTGTCTTTACAACAACTTTTTCAGTCGTCTTTTTGTGGCGATCAAATGAAGAAGACGTTTGGTTATAAATACATAGTTTAAAAATAAATGGAAAACTGGAAATTTGAAATTGCAAAAAAAATCTATTTGAAAAACATCTGGTTATCAGAACATGGCGGTAATGGACAAGTCGATAAAAAATAAAATAATAAGAAGCCACATATGTATATAAATAATAGGGTGGATATAAGAATATCAGCAGTAGGACAATTTATTTGTAACACCCTTTACTCATTTAAGTTCAACACCTTGCTCGCATTTCCAAAAAAATTATTTATCTATAAAAACTAGTAACTAATAACGTTTTATTAGCGTTTTATTAAATAAAACAAGTAAGGAAATGCTAAAGCCGGACTATATGATACACTCCACTTTCTATCCGAATACAATTCAATTCGGTAAAAAAGTGAAAACGGAAGAATTTTTTTATGTTTCCTAATCATAGGCTAATATGACCTGGTGCAATTTGTCAAATCGAGAAGAATATTTGTATCAGGGCTATATCCAAACATGGAATGGAGTGACTAACTTTCACAATAAGTTTTTTCAGTTCAAGTAAACACGTTATGCTCATTTTGAAGAAATTCGGTGAAAATACGTGATTTCTGGGGCGGAAAAAGTCAATCTGGGAGCGAAATTTGTGTGGGAGCTATATGTAAATCTGAACCGGACTGACCAATTTTCACCATGGGTGTTTCTAGTTGAAATATAAGATATTTTGGTAAATTTGAAGAAGATCTGTAAAAATATATTTTTCTGGTCTATAGCAAAAGACAAATCGAGAGCGAAATTTGAATGGGTGCTATATACAAACCTGAACCGATCTGACCTATTTTCACCATAGGTGTTCCTAGTTTAAATACAAGTAAGAAAAGGCTAAAGTCGGACGGAGCCGACTATATGATACACTCCACTTTCTATCTCACTACAATTCAATTTGGTAAAAAAGTGAAATGGGGAAGGATTTTTGTATCCTGTCAATTGCGACCTGTATCGTGATTACAAGAATAGATGGACAGACAGACAGACACGATACAGGTCGCAATTGTACACAGAACCAAATGAAACTTTGCAAAACGATTTTTTTCGGTACAAGGACGAACGCTATATAATTTGAAGAAAATCGGTTTAGATAGATATAGCCACGATTTGACTTTTACTGCTCTAGAAACCACATATTATAACAGACCCTCTTCAAATCAGGCGAAATATCTTATATTTCAACTACAAACACCCATGGTGAAAATGTGTCATCGGTTTAGATTTATATATAGCTCCCATAGAAATTTCGCTCCCAATTTGAGTTTTTCCCCACTACAAACCACATATTGTATCAGATTGTCTGCAGATTTCGCAAAACATCTTATATTTCAACTAGACACACCTGTGGTGAAAATATGTTAGATCGGTTCAGATTTATATATAGCTCCCATAAAAATTTCGCTCCCAATTTGACTTTTTCCGCTCTAGAATCCACATATTTTAACAGATTTGCTTCAAAATTGGCCAAACACCTTATATTTCAACTGGAAACACCTGTGGTGAAACTGTGTTAGATCGGTTCAGATTTATATATAGCTCCTATACAAATTTCGCTCCCGATTTGACTTTTTCCGCTCCAGAAACAACATATTGTTTCAGTTTGCCTTCAGATTTGGCAAAACATCTTATATTTAACCTAGGAACACCTATGGTGAAAATAGGTCAGTTCGGTTCAGATTTATAAAGGGTCCGCCATCTAACGTTTTTTTTTTTCAACTATTCAACCGTTGTACTATTATTTGTGGGGTGCCCGAGGCAGCCATTTGAATGAAATTTTTTTCCATTATTAACCGGAAGGATTGTACTTTCAAATAAAAAAAGAAATTTGAGAAAATATTCAGTAGTTTTTTTATAGCATTTTCAAAAAAAAGTTATTTGTGGTTTCTAGAGCGGAAAAAGTAAATCATAGGAGACATTGGTATGGGAGCTATATAAGGATCCGCCATCTGAGGTTTTTTTTTCAACTATTCAACTGTTGGACTATTATTTGTGGGGTGCCCGAGGCAGCCATTTGAATGAAATTATTTTCCATTATGAACCGGAAGGATTGTACTTTCAATATATTCAGTAGTTTTTTTTATAGCATTTTCAACATAAAGTTATTTGGAGGACCCTATATATAGCTCCCATTCAAATTTCGCTCCCGATTTGCCTTTTTCTGCTCTAGAAACCACGTATTTTAATAAATCTTCTTCAAATCTTGCAAAATATCTCATATTTCAACTAGAAACACCCATGGTGAAAATGGGTCAGATCGGTTGAGATTTATATATAGCTCCCATACAAATTTCGCTCCTGGATTGACTTTTTCCGCCCAGACACCTCGAATTTTTATCGAATTTCTTCAAAGTGAGCATAACACGTTATATTTGAGCTGGAAGAACTTATTGTGAAAGTTAGTCACTTTATTCCATGTTTGGATATAGCCCCGATACCAAATATACTTTTCGATTTGATTCGATGATTAGGAAACATACAAAAATTCTTCCCGTTTTTACCAAGTTGAATTGTATTCGGATAGAAAGTGGAGTGTATCATATAGTCGGCCCCGACCGACTTTTGCCTTTCCTTACTTGTTATTTCAATTTTTTTCCATACACAACTTTTTCTAATATTTTCCGTCCTAAAATGTATGATATGATTTTGTCAAACTTAGTAAGAATATGCAGGAATTTTTTACTTCATTTAAAGAAAATTACAACCTCTCTCCAGGTATATAAACAATTTTCAACGTCATTAAAATTAGGGTAAAAATCATTCTTAGTTAATTTTCCTACTCTTTAGGAAATTTTAACTAATTCGGAGTAAAAAAGTCGAACTAAAGTGAAGTATTGATTTTACTCAAATTTAGGAATCAATTTTTTCTGAGTGTAACCCAATTTGTATTGTATTTTACCAGATAGATAAAGTAATACATGTTTTATTGCCAGTAAATGGTCCTGGTGAGGATCTGAATTTCGGTGAGCCAGCTTTGAGATTGAATGAAAAATGTCAGGTCTCGTCGTTATGGCCAAATACATTAAACTACCTATCATATATTGTTGCTGCTGTTGATCAATTTTTTTACAGTTATCGCCTGAACATTCCACTTGAAACCCTGGATCCAACGGTACTGATATTGGATTACAATCGGCATTCCGAATCGTTTCAACATAACCTGTCTCTCCACATCTATCTATCTCGATACCCAAGAACTTATTTAACGGTCCTTTGCCTCTTAACGGTCATTATAATTGATTTGTCCTTACTTCCAATTATAAGGTCCTCCGCGTACACGGTTATCAAGACCAAGTTCCCAAGGATCACCATTACATGGTTGAAAATCCATTCCCTTTAACACACCATCTAATCTGGCATTCCAGCCTCTACCAGAGTGCATATCGCCTTATTTAGGCGTAAAACTTTCCTCGGATGATCCTTGTTCTCAAAGTATCTTGGCTGCCGTATGTAGATTTCCTGGTGTAAATCGCTGCTAAAATATGCGGTGCTCCATCCATTTGATGGAGGTACATATATCATTAAACCGCCAGCGCCAATATCTTGGCTGACGTATGTAGAATTTCATCGTGTAAATCGCTGCTAAGATATGCGGTGCTGACATCCAATAAGGTAGAATACCTGACTACTGGGGAGAAAGTCTCTCTTTAATCATTCCATATGTCTGACATATGGAAAAACTCTAGCCTTATAGCGCTCAATTTCATGGATGCCACGTTTCAATGCAAATACTCATTTTCAAGCAATCTTTTTATACCCTCCAACTCCAGGATGGGGGTATACTAACTTTATCATTCCGTTTGTAACACCTTGAAATATCGACCTGAGACCCTATAAAGTATATATATTCTTGATCGTCATAAAATTCTAAGACGATCTAGCCATGTCCGTCCGTCCGTCTGTTGAAAGCATGTTAGCATCAAAACGAAAGGAGCTAGTACGTTAAAATTTTCCATAAATGCGTCTTATAGTCGTAGATCGGTTGGGATTGCAACTGGGCGAAATCGGCCTAAAGGGAACAATTTTCCCCCACAAGGACTTTCGACTATTTAAGCACGTCCTTTTTTCAATATTGATATTGGGTATGCGCATTCTCCCTATAACAAAAACGAGCACCATATTGAGATTCTTATTCGGGTCAAAAAGGGATAAAAATGGTACATAACAAACGACAACAGCTAGAAACACGAAATTGGGTGTGTACATTCATATAATTGAGTATATACATAATATGAAAGTACTTTTTCAAATTCGTACTTTTAAGGAGTAAAATGCGATATGATTTTGCGATATCCAAGCAACAGCATATGACCCAAATGTTCGAAAATGTTTAACACTAGGCCGTCTGTTATACCATACTTCGAACTGGTTTTTGTTCTGTAGAGTTTTCGTAGCACACCTGTAGATTCTGTCCATAGATCTTGCTGTGCACCGGATTGGATTAACCTAGAACGGCTCATCTCCACCAGTGTTCTATTAGTACGTTCCGCTACACCATTCTGTTGCGGTGTATAGGGAACGGTGAGTTGTCGATGTATACCATGATGCAGTAAGTATGCCTCGAATTCCATATTAACATACTCATTTCCGTTATCAGTATGAAGCTTCTTAATCTTGCACCCAGTAACACGTTCAACATGCATTTTGAAAAATTTAAATTGAAGTATTGCTTCACTTTTTGCCTCCAATAACGTAAATTTTTCTCGACTTGTCATCAATGAAGGTCACGAAATAAATAGCTCCGCCAATTGATTGAATTCTAAATGGTCCACACACGTCGGAATGAACCAGCTCCAACAAATTTTGTGATAAATGTTCTGTCTGTTTTGGGAACGGCAATGTGTGAATCTTACAGACCATGCAAGTTTTACATTTCAAATTGGTTGCAGCGAACGTGGATTCCAGAGTGGTTTACACAACAAACAAGTTGCTTTCTCGCTTGGCCCGCATGTCTACGGTACCGTCTGGTCTTGTATTTCTTGTATTAGGGATACACATCACGTTTTCCAGTTACTGTAATATATTTATAGCCCGCCAACGCAATCAGCTTATTGTGCTCTTGAAAATGTACAAACATGTTCCTGTCATTACACATGTGAGACGTTGCGTCGCTGTCGACACACCAAACTTGTCGTTGAATTTGCTATTCGGTTGCTGCCATTATCGTTATTGCTTGTTGTTGTGTTTGCAATTTCCTTTTCTCGCATTTATTCGCAAAATGTCCGACCGCATCACATACAAAGCATTTTCCACTAAATTGTTTTTGTGTTGTATATTCTTCTGTGTGGAATGAGCCTTGAAAGATTTCTGACTGACATGCTTCTTCCGTCTTTTCTTTGCGACGTTCAGCCTCTTCAAGTAACTTCTGCTTGAGAACCTTTAAACTTGTGTCCATCGCAATTACGAAATTTTCGTAATTTTTAGGAAGACTAGACAGCAACATTATCACCAACAACTCTGTATCTTGATATCAGACTCTGCCAGTTTCTCAGTGATTTCAACAAACTCGTTTAAATGTTATGACACGTTTCCACCTTCTGTCATGTGTATACCTATCAGCCGTTTATATAGACAAACTTTCTGAATCGGAACTTTCACCTGGTATATGTTCTGTTGTTTCAGCCATGCTTCGGCTGAAGTTCTACAATTCTTAATGTGTCCCAATTTAGCCGGTTTTACGCTGAATATCATATACGCCTGTGCCTTCTCATCATCTGATGTTCATTTCCCATTAGTCGCCTTTAGCCGATTCCTTTTTAACATCACCGCAGACTTTTCATTTGCACACATCATTTGTCAAAATTTGCATCATCCAGCTTTTCAATTTGAAACGTGTTCATCTTAATTCTCAAATAATAATATCACAATCTTACTAAAACTTTTTGGTTTTGCCTACTGGGCCCCATAACATGTTGATTTTATTTAGTTTTATTTATGAAGATCAATCCAGTGTGTAACTTATTGCTAAGGAATTACAATAGATTTTTCGTCCGATATTCATCATTTAGGAATTTTTATTTTTCATAACATATCCTACAAAATGTTTCCAAGAGATATGAGTTTTTGCTGTCACCTTGAAAACCACAAAAAATCAATATAAACTTATTCTAAGACAAGAATAAAAATGTTTATTTAAAGTACTTGTGGGTCTATTAATTCATAAAGATTTAGACAAAAATGCAGCATAAATAAATTACACGGGAAAACTTGATTTTTAGAGGTGGTTTCAGGAGCGTTTAGCTCACAGATGGCTTGACCCAGTGACGAAATATTTTGCAGATCGTAATTAAACAATTCGATCTTCATTTCTGGGGTGACCACTGCAATTTATTTTCGTGACCCATCCTAATAATATATATTTCATTAGTGGGAATAAGTGTTAAACTACATTTTTGGAAGTGCTTTTGAAAGACTTCTTTAGATGACAAATATATTTGATTCTGAAAAACTGTTTAAAATGAATTTGCTTGGATGCAAGCTTTAGGAGTAATGACAATGTCATTCAGTTTGAACTAATTCCAAGTTTTTTTCGGACTCTTCCCGGCAACCAATTTTGTCCTTTTCCAAAATTTCTAACCACACACCATGGCCTATGTTACTGATTTGACTGACTCATCTTGTCCATTTTTATACCCTCCACCACCAAGATGGGGTTATACTAAGTTTGTCATTCCGTGATGGTAACTATCAAACAACTACAGCTATAAACACGAAATTCGGTGTGTACATTCCTCTAATTTAGTAGACACGTCAAATAAGGGGTTTTCTGTTTGTATGTATAGTTGGTTTGTTATGTTGTCTGTGTTGTCATTTATTTTGGTTTAAGACCAAATGGTGTGCTGAAGTCTTCAGCAGAACACAAAATTAGCAAAAAGACAAGTGAGACCTTTATTGTTGCAGGTAAAAGTTAACTGCGCAGTTCGATGAGCGTTACCACATATCGTCAGAACTTTTGCAACGAATGTATGTATGCAGCTAGAATCAAGAAATTATATTACAAAGTCCCAAAAGCGGTTTATGGTTCGTAACATTCGTAAATTTAAAGCCACTCTGAAATTGATTAAACTTTTTTATTCCAAATATAATAGAAAGTGAACTGTCCTTTTGCTCTCTTCCCTCTTAAATTAAGTTTCCTTCTTCAATTGTCGGTAAAGCGGCACAAAAATCTGATTCTTTCTAGACTTTTATAGCTATAATACAAGTAAGGAAAGGCTAAAGTCGGGCGGGGCCGACTCTATGATACATTCCACTTTCTATCGGAATACAATTTAATTCGGTGAAAAAATGAAAACAGCAAGGATTTTTGTATCCTGTATATGTATGTGTTTGACAAAAAATGTTAAATCGGAAAGGACATTTGTATGGGGTATATTGAAACCTGGTACGCAATAGGTGAAATATAATATGTATAGTTTGGCCAAAATCGGTTAAACTTTTGGAAGCAACATTTGTATTTGGGCTATATCTAAATCTGATTAAAAGCTGCTGTGCCAAATTTAAAGATAATCGATTACAATATGTCCTTTATAGGGCGGAAAATGTCAAATCGGGAGCGACATTTGTACGGGGGCTATATCTAAATCTGAACCGATCTTACCCACTTTCTGCATACGTGTTTCTAGTTGGATTATAAGATGTTGTGCCAAATTTAAAGAAAATCGAGTACAATATGTCGTTTATAGAGCTGAAAATGTCAAATCGGGAGCGACATTTGTACGGGGGCTATATCTAAATCTGAACCGATCTTACCGAATTTCTGCATATGTGTTTCTAGTTGGATTATAAGATGTGCCAAATTTAAAGAAAATCGAATACAATATGTCGTTTATAGAGCGGAAAAAGTCAAATCGGGAGCGACATTTGTATGGGGGCTATATCTAAATCTGAACCGATCCTACCGAATTTCTGCATATGTGCTTCTAGTTGGATTATAAGATGTTCTGCAAAATTTAAAGAAAATCGGGTACAATATGTGGTTTCTATAGCGGAAAATGTCAAATCGGGAGTGAAATTCATATGGGGGCTATATCTAAATCTGAACCGATTTGCCTCAAATTAAATAGCGTTCGTCCTTGATCCAAAAAACTTACTTGTGCAAATTTTTGTTAAGATAGGACTATAATTGCGACCTGCAATTTGATTACAACAATAGATGGACGGACAGACAGACGGACATTGCTAAATCGACTCAGAAAGTAATTCTAAGTCGATCGGTATACTTAACAATGGGTCTATCTCGCTTCCTTTTGTGTGTTACAAACAAATGCACAAAGACATAATACTCTCGTGGAGTGTATAATTAAGAGTTTGTCTGTCCATCTGTTCTTGTAATCACGATACAGGTCGCAATTGTAGACCGAACCAAATGAAACTTTGCACAACGAAGTTTTTCGGGACAAGGGCGAACGCTATTTAATTTCAAGAAAAGCATACAAATGTCGCTCCCGATTTGACATTTTCCGCTCTGGAAACCACATATTGTACCCTATTTTCTTTAAAATTGGCACAACATCTTATAATCCAACTAGAAACACCTATGCAGAAATTGGGTAAGATCGGTTCAGATTTAGATATAGCCCCAATAATGTCGCTCTCGATTTCACTTTTTCCGCTTTAGAAACCATATTTTACCCGATTTTCTTTAAATTTGGCACAACATTTTATAATCGAACTAGAAACACTTATGCTGAAACTGGGTAAGATCGGTTCAGATTTAGATATAGCTCCCATACAAATGTCACTCCCTCCGCTCTAGAAACCACATCTTGCACCCGATTTTCTTTAAATTTGGCACAACATCTTATAATCTAACTTGAAACACCTATGCTGAAAGTGGGTATGATCGATCTTTTTTACCGAATTGAATTGTAATGAGATAGAAAGTCCGTCCGTCTTTAGCCTTTCGTTACTTGTTTGAGAGATGCCCATATGTCCATACTTTGGTATAACCCAAATGGGGCCCCATTCTGATCTATTACAGCTCTAGAAACTACATCTTACATCGGATCAGGCCCAAAATGTAGTTATAGGCCCCCTTTTGAAATGTCGGTCCAATTCATCCTATTACTACTGCATAATTTGTATTTGTCTGTCGGATAGTTGGATCAATTACCATATTATTAACCATAGTCGTTAAATATGACTAAAGATGAATTTATAGTAAAATTTATACTGTATAATTTATATGAACTACATAAAATTGCTCCCATGAAATAAATGGGTTTAGTAATCAAAGCGAGGTACATATGCAGGGAGTGGTGTAGGGTATTATATAGTCGGCCCGCCCGACTTTAGCATTTCCTTACTTGTTTTCCATACACAACTTTTTCTAATATTTTCCGTCATAAAATGTATGAAATGATTTTGTCAAACTTAGTAAGAATATGCAGGAATTTTTTACTTCATTTGAAGAAAATTTTTTAAAGAAAATTACTAACTCTCTCTCAGTTATATAAACAATTTTCAACGTCATTAAAATTAGGGTAAAAATCATTCTTAGTTAATTTTCCTACTCTTTAGGAAATTTTAACTAATTCGGAATAAAAAAGTCGAACTAAAGTGAAGTATGGATTTTACTCAAATTTAGGAATCAATTTTTTCTGAGTGTACCGCAATTTGTATTGTATGTTACCAGATAGATAAAGTAATACATGTTTTATTGTCAGTAGATGGTCCTGGTGAGGATCTGAATTTCGCTGAGCCAGCTTTGAGGTTATGTTGAAACGATTCGGAATGCCCGATTGTAATCCAATATCAGTACCGTTGGATCCAGGGTTTCAAGTGGAATGTTCAGGCGATAACTGTAAAAAAATTGATCAACAGCAGCAACAATCTATGATAGGTAGTTTAATGTATTTGGCCATAACGACGAGAAAATGTTTATTTAAAGTACTTGTGGGTCTATTAATTCATAAAGATTTAGACAAAAATGCAGCATAAATAAATTACACGGGAAAACTTGATTTTTAGAGGTGGTTTCAGGAGCGTTTAGCTCACAGATGGCTTGACCCAGTGACGAAATATTTTGCAGATCGTAATTAAACAATTCGATCTTCATTTCTGGGGTGACCACTGCAATTTATTTTCGTGACCCATCCTAATAATATATATTTCATTAGTGGGAATAAGTGTTAAACTACATTTTTGGAAGTGCTTTTGAAAGACTTCTTTAGATGACAAATATATTTGATTCTGAAAAACTGTTTAAAATGAATTTGCTTGGATGCAAGCTTTAGGAGTAATGACAATGTCATTCAGTTTGAACTAATTCCAAGTTTTTTTCGGACTCTTCCCGGCAACCAATTTTGTCCTTTTCCAAAATTTCTAACCACACACCATGGCCTATGTTACTGATTTGACTGACTCATCTTGTCCATTTTTATACCCTCCACCACCAAGATGGGGTTATACTAAGTTTGTCATTCCGTGATGGTAACTATCAAACAACTACAGCTATAAACACGAAATTCGGTGTGTACATTCCTCTAATTTAGTAGACACGTCAAATAAGGGGTTTTCTGTTTGTATGTATAGTTGGTTTGTTATGTTGTCTGTGTTGTCATTTATTTTGGTTTAAGACCAAATGGTGTGCTGAAGTCTTCAGCAGAACACAAAATTAGCAAAAAGACAAGTGAGACCTTTATTGTTGCAGGTAAAAGTTAACTGCGCAGTTCGATGAGCGTTACCACATATCGTCAGAACTTTTGCAACGAATGTATGTATGCAGCTAGAATCAAGAAATTATATTACAAAGTCCCAAAAGCGGTTTATGGTTCGTAACATTCGTAAATTTAAAGCCACTCTGAAATTGATTAAACTTTTTTATTCCAAATATAATAGAAAGTGAACTGTCCTTTTGCTCTCTTCCCTCTTAAATTAAGTTTCCTTCTTCAATTGTCGGTAAAGCGGCACAAAAATCTGATTCTTTCTAGACTTTTATAGCTATAATACAAGTAAGGAAAGGCTAAAGTCGGGCGGGGCCGACTCTATGATACATTCCACTTTCTATCGGAATACAATTTAATTCGGTGAAAAAATGAAAACAGCAAGGATTTTTGTATCCTGTATATGTATGTGTTTGACAAAAAATGTTAAATCGGAAAGGACATTTGTATGGGGTATATTGAAACCTGGTACGCAATAGGTGAAATATAATATGTATAGTTTGGCCAAAATCGGTTAAACTTTTGGAAGCAACATTTGTATTTGGGCTATATCTAAATCTGATTAAAAGCTGCTGTGCCAAATTTAAAGATAATCGATTACAATATGTCCTTTATAGGGCGGAAAATGTCAAATCGGGAGCGACATTTGTACGGGGGCTATATCTAAATCTGAACCGATCTTACCCACTTTCTGCATACGTGTTTCTAGTTGGATTATAAGATGTTGTGCCAAATTTAAAGAAAATCGAGTACAATATGTCGTTTATAGAGCTGAAAATGTCAAATCGGGAGCGACATTTGTACGGGGGCTATATCTAAATCTGAACCGATCTTACCGAATTTCTGCATATGTGTTTCTAGTTGGATTATAAGATGTGCCAAATTTAAAGAAAATCGAATACAATATGTCGTTTATAGAGCGGAAAAAGTCAAATCGGGAGCGACATTTGTATGGGGGCTATATCTAAATCTGAACCGATCCTACCGAATTTCTGCATATGTGCTTCTAGTTGGATTATAAGATGTTCTGCAAAATTTAAAGAAAATCGGGTACAATATGTGGTTTCTATAGCGGAAAATGTCAAATCGGGAGTGAAATTCATATGGGGGCTATATCTAAATCTGAACCGATTTGCCTCAAATTAAATAGCGTTCGTCCTTGATCCAAAAAACTTACTTGTGCAAATTTTTGTTAAGATAGGACTATAATTGCGACCTGCAATTTGATTACAACAATAGATGGACGGACAGACAGACGGACATTGCTAAATCGACTCAGAAAGTAATTCTAAGTCGATCGGTATACTTAACAATGGGTCTATCTCGCTTCCTTTTGTGTGTTACAAACAAATGCACAAAGACATAATACTCTCGTGGAGTGTATAATTAAGAGTTTGTCTGTCCATCTGTTCTTGTAATCACGATACAGGTCGCAATTGTAGACCGAACCAAATGAAACTTTGCACAACGAAGTTTTTCGGGACAAGGGCGAACGCTATTTAATTTCAAGAAAAGCATACAAATGTCGCTCCCGATTTGACATTTTCCGCTCTGGAAACCACATATTGTACCCTATTTTCTTTAAAATTGGCACAACATCTTATAATCCAACTAGAAACACCTATGCAGAAATTGGGTAAGATCGGTTCAGATTTAGATATAGCCCCAATAATGTCGCTCTCGATTTCACTTTTTCCGCTTTAGAAACCATATTTTACCCGATTTTCTTTAAATTTGGCACAACATTTTATAATCGAACTAGAAACACTTATGCTGAAACTGGGTAAGATCGGTTCAGATTTAGATATAGCTCCCATACAAATGTCACTCCCTCCGCTCTAGAAACCACATCTTGCACCCGATTTTCTTTAAATTTGGCACAACATCTTATAATCTAACTTGAAACACCTATGCTGAAAGTGGGTATGATCGATCTTTTTTACCGAATTGAATTGTAATGAGATAGAAAGTCCGTCCGTCTTTAGCCTTTCGTTACTTGTTTGAGAGATGCCCATATGTCCATACTTTGGTATAACCCAAATGGGGCCCCATTCTGATCTATTACAGCTCTAGAAACTACATCTTACATCGGATCAGGCCCAAAATGTAGTTATAGGCCCCCTTTTGAAATGTCGGTCCAATTCATCCTATTACTACTGCATAATTTGTATTTGTCTGTCGGATAGTTGGATCAATTACCATATTATTAACCATAGTCGTTAAATATGACTAAAGATGAATTTATAGTAAAATTTATACTGTATAATTTATATGAACTACATAAAATTGCTCCCATGAAATAAATGGGTTTAGTAATCAAAGCGAGGTACATATGCAGGGAGTGGTGTAGGGTATTATATAGTCGGCCCGCCCGACTTTAGCATTTCCTTACTTGTTTTCCATACACAACTTTTTCTAATATTTTCCGTCATAAAATGTATGAAATGATTTTGTCAAACTTAGTAAGAATATGCAGGAATTTTTTACTTCATTTGAAGAAAATTTTTTAAAGAAAATTACTAACTCTCTCTCAGTTATATAAACAATTTTCAACGTCATTAAAATTAGGGTAAAAATCATTCTTAGTTAATTTTCCTACTCTTTAGGAAATTTTAACTAATTCGGAATAAAAAAGTCGAACTAAAGTGAAGTATGGATTTTACTCAAATTTAGGAATCAATTTTTTCTGAGTGTACCGCAATTTGTATTGTATGTTACCAGATAGATAAAGTAATACATGTTTTATTGTCAGTAGATGGTCCTGGTGAGGATCTGAATTTCGCTGAGCCAGCTTTGAGGTTATGTTGAAACGATTCGGAATGCCCGATTGTAATCCAATATCAGTACCGTTGGATCCAGGGTTTCAAGTGGAATGTTCAGGCGATAACTGTAAAAAAATTGATCAACAGCAGCAACAATCTATGATAGGTAGTTTAATGTATTTGGCCATAACGACGAGAAATGAAAAATGTCAGGTCTCGTCGTTATGGCCAAATACATTAAACTACCTATCATAGATTGTTGCTGCTGTTGATCAATTTTTTTACAGTTATCGCCTGAACATTCCACTTGAAACCCTGGATCCAACGGTACTGATATTGGATTACAATCGGGCATTCCGAATCGTTTCAACATAACCTGTCTCTCCACATCTATCTATCTCGATACCCAAGAACTTATTTAACGGTCCTTTATCAGATACATCAAATCCCTCACAAATTTGCCTCTTAACGGTCATTATAATTGATTTGTCCTTACATCCAATTATAAGGTCCTCCGCGTACACGGTTATCAAGACCAAGTTCCCAAGGATCACCATTACATGGTTGAAAATCCATTCCCTTTAACACACCATCTTATCTGGCATTCCAGCCTCTACCAGAGTGCATATCGCCTTGTTTAGGCGTAAAACTTTCCTCGGATGATATTTGTTCTCAAAGTATCTTGGCTGCCGTATGTAGATTTCATCGTGTAAATCGCTGTTAAAATATGCGGTGCTGACATCCATTTGATGGAGGTACATATATCATTAGACCGGCAGCGCCAATATCTTGGCTGACGTATGTAAATTTCATCGTGTAAATCGCTGCTAAGATATGCGGTGCTGACATCCAATAAGGTAGAATACCTGACTACTGGGGAGAAAGTCTAACTTTAATCATTCCATATGTCTGACATATGGAAAAACTCTAGCCTTATAGCGCTCAATTTCATGGATGCCACGTTTCAATGCAAATACTCATTTTCAAGCAATCTTTTTATACCCTCCAACTCCAGGATGGGGGTATACTAACTTTATCATTCCGTTTGTAACACCTTGAAATATCGACCTGAGACCCTATAAAGTATATATATTCTTGATCGTCATAAAATTCTAAGACGATCTAGCCATGTCCGTCCGTCCGTCTGTTGAAAGCATGTTAGCATCAAAACGAAAGGAGCTAGTACGTTAAAATTTTCCATAAATGCGTCTTATAGTCGTAGATCGGTTGGGATTGCAACTGGGCGAAATCGGCCTAAAGGGAACAATTTTCCCCCACAAGGACTTTCGACTATTTAAGCACGTCCTTTTTTCAATATTGATATTGGGTATGCGCATTCTCCCTATAACAAAAACGAGCACCATATTGAGATTCTTATTCGGGTCAAAAGGGATAAAAATGGTACATATCAAACGACAACAGTTAGAAACACGAAATTGGGTGTGTACATTCATATAATTGAGTATATACATAATATGAAAGTACTTTTTCAAATTCGTACTTTTAAGGAGTAAAATGCGATATGATTTTGCGATATCCAAGCAGCAGCATATGACCCAAATGTTCGAAAATGTTTAACACTAGGCCGTATGTTATACCATACTTCGAACTGGTTTTTGTTCTGTAGAGTTTTCGTAGCACACCTGTAGATTCTGTCCATAGATCTTGCTGTGCACCGGATTGGATTAACATAGAACGGCTCATCTCCACCAGAGTTCTATTAGCGCGTTCCGCTACACCATTCTGTTGCGGTGTATAGGGAACGGTGAGTTGTCGATATATACCATGATGCTGTAAGTATGCCTCGAATTCCATATTAACATACTCATTTCCGTTATCAGTATGAAGCTTCTTAATCTTGCACCCAGTATCACGTTCAACTTGCATTTTGAAAAATTTAAATTGAAGTATTGCTTCACTTTTTGCCTCCAAGAACGTAAATTTTTCTCGACTTGTCATCAATGAAGGTCACGAAATAAATAGCTCCGCCAATTGATTGAATTCTAAATGGTCCACACACGTCGGAATGAACCAGCTCCAACAAATTTTTTGAATTAAGAATGCTGACGGTTCTACTCGCGGCAACGCGAGGACCTGGCAGGATCTTGGATTTGTGACGCCACAGGACGTAGGTGAGGCCTTGAGGGGAAAACCGAACCGTAGGTCTGCTGGTGTGGACGGTGTCCCGGACATAGTCTTGAAGAAGACGGGCTTAGTGGTTTGGACATTCTTGTCAGTGATCTTTAATCACTGCCTAAACTTGGGTTATTTCCCGGGGGCTTGGAAGGAATCTCTAACGGTTCCTATCTTAAAACCCGGTTCTGATCCAAAGCGGACTGGTAGCTACCGACCGATATCCCTTCTATCGGCTTTTGGTAATCCCTCGAGGATTAGGGAGACAATATAGGACCGGAGGATACTCTCGGACAGCCAGTTCGGGTTTCGGAAGGGACACCCGACGTCTCATGCACTTTCGGTACTGACGAACTACGTTACCAGGTCATTGAACAACAAATACGCTACCATGGCTGTCAGCCTTGACTTTGCCAAGGCTTTTGACACTGCATGGCACGGCGGTATCTTGTACAAGATGCTGACACTAGGATTCGGTGGCAACACCTGTAGGATTGTTGCGAGCTTCCTCAGAGGCCGCACCTTTAAGATTAAAGTAGGGGACCAACTTTCGGACAGTAGAGACGTTGTGGCAGGGGTGCCACAGGGCTCACTTCTGGTACCAGTCCTCTACAATATACTTTTATGTGACATTCCGCAACCATCCCAGGGTGACTTGCTGTTAATTTATGCCGACGACATACTTATTGCCTCATCGGGGCCTGTAGCTTCTACCGCTAACGCAAGACTGAATGACTATCTTTCAGAGTTATCGACTTATTTCGACAGATGGAAACTGACGCTGAACATAGCAAAATGTGACAGCATTATTTTTAAGGGGAAACGGCGATTTCTTTACCCAAATGTCAGGAGTTATGTTCCTGACATCCGGATAGGGAATAGCCCGATTAGGACCTCGGACACAATTAAGTACTTTGGGGTCATTTTCCAAACTTATTTTGAGTTCTATAGGCATATGTATCACATATTGGCCAAGGTTAAACGAAATTTTTACCTCTACCATGCGACTTTACGACGCAGGAGGGGTCTTAGTACCGATGTTAGGCTGCTGATCTATAAACAGACCAGGCCTATCAACCGCCCAGATGGAGAGACTTAGGAGGTGGAAACGGCGTATACTGGTATCTTGCCTGTGTTTGCCCACGATTGCTGAGGACGGAACTGTAAGAAGACCTTCTTGTAGAACCATTTATAATGCGGCCGGTTTCGATCGGATTGACGTCTTTTTAATGAATGGGGCACTTCGGTTCCTAGATAGGTCTGCCTCCTTGGATAACGGACTGGTTAGGGATAGTCTTCAGATAGATACCAATCTGCTAAGACTACTAGAGGATAACTACCGACCTCCTGTCAGTCTTTTGACTCTGGAGAGGGAGGGTATTTTGTATAGAGATGGTAAGCTCCTATTCTACCATCGAAGGTTAGGTAGTTTGGACTTGGACGATCTAGTATACAACACATGCCAATAATTGGAACAGACAATGGTTCACCCTATATTGTAAATAGTAGTTATAAGTGATAGTGTTAAGTGGTAATTTAAATTTTATATATAAAAAAATGATGAGTAATTCACTTTTTAGTAATTCGTATTTTGGGGGGAAATTTTTTGATATATTATAGATTTAGTACAAGTGACATGTATGTATAACTACAACATATAAACGTTAGAATATATAGTACTAGAAAAATACTTTAAGTATGTTAGTAATAATGTAAGAATGACTAATGTTAGCTCTTAAGCGCAATAAAGCAAGCAAGCCCACCTCAACAAGACAAGTGAGTCCTTTATTGTTGCAGGTAAAAGTTAACTGCGCAGTTCGATGAGCATTACCACATATCGTCAGAACTTTTGCAACGAATGTATGTATGCAGCTAGAATAAAGAAATTATATTACAAAGTCCCAAAAGCGGTTTATGGTTCGTAACATTCGTAAATTTACGGCCACTCTGAAATTGATTAAAGTTTTTTATTCCAAATATAATAGAAAGTGAACTGTCTTTTGCTCTCTTCCCTCTTAAACGAAGTTTCCTTCTTCAATTGTCGGTAAAGCGGCTCAAAAATCTGATTCTTTCTAGACTTTTATAGCTATAAAATTAAGAATTTGTAAATACTTTTTAAATAATTTGTCTGAAGTGTACTTTCAAACCTTTACTTTTTGTAATATCAATTGAACACCATCCCCCAGGTCAAAATCCTACACACGGCCCTGATTATATGAATGTGAATTGACAATAAAAATGCTAAAATACACAGGGTTGTATCTGAATTTTAGTTGTTGTTGGGCAATTACTTCTACCTCTATTATTGTGCCATGCCTTGAATATACCGAACAAAATTATTGTGTTTGTTTAAACATTATTTAATGGTGGATATTATTCATATAAGGTGGATATATTTCATGTATTTTTCTGTAAACTAAGTTCAACGCACTATAAGTTGGAATAATTGTTGAAATAGCTCCAAATACAAAATGTACTCAATGTTTTGAAACGTTTGAACCACAATTTAGGATGGCTTTTAATCAATTATAGGAAAATATATTTTCAAGTATGTAAAAGTTACCACTATATAACGTTTTACTAAAAACATATTAAATTTTTCTTCTAACCAAGATCAACATATCGTACATTGAAAGATTTTATGAACTAGATGTGAATATATCTATGAACTACATGTGTATAAATGCTTGAACTACATTTTATGATACATTCAATTAAAGTGAAGAATAATATATTTTTCAAATAAGTAAATATTACCTTGATAGAAGTATACGGAATAGACTGGAAAAATTTTCAAACTTATCTGAACTAAGTACATAAAATATTAAATAAATGTAATTTTTGAACTAATTTTTGATCTCGAAACAAGTTTTCAAGTTTATAGAAGAAATGGACAACAATTCAAGCTGTCAATGAACTAAATTTAAGGAACGGGGTTTTAATCACTTTTACGAATATTTTTATACACTCCACGAGAGTATTATGTCTTTGTGCATTTGTTTGTAACACCCAAAAGGAAAGGAGATAGACCCATTGTTAATTATACCGATCGACTTAGAATCACTTTTTGAATCAATTTAGCAATGTCCGTCTGTCTGTCCATATACTCTTGTAATCACGATACAGGTCGCAATTGTAGTTCGAACCAAATGAAACTATGCACAACAAAGTTTTTCGGGACAAGGACGAACGCTATTTAATTTCAAGAAAATCGGCTCAGATTTAGATATAGCCCCCCTACGAATTTCACTCCTGATTTGATTATTTTCACTGTAGATACCACATATTTCAAAAGATTTTCTTCAAAATTGGCAAAACACAGGGCCGTGCGCAGGGGGGGTTTTGGGGGTTCAAACCCCCCCAGAGAGGTTTCGAACATATACTTTTTAAAACCTTCTAGACTTTCTGAAGCAATAAAATATAGAATTTTTAAGGTCTTTTTAAAATAACTCGTCTGAAATGGTAATTTTGCAGTAATATCATAAAAACACGAAAACTACATAAAAAATCGTGGACACTTTCTTGAATTTCGGACAAAGCTTATGAAAAATACAAACAAACTAAACGAATTGTGCCAATTTCAAGATTGTGTAGTGCTAATTTCGCTAATGGATACCAAATTGTTCGGAAAATTTTCATTTTTATTAACCGATACCACTTCTTGACATTCGACTAGAGCTATATCTTATGAACTTTTAATTGTGTACTGCAATAAAAGTTTGGAAATTTACTAACAAAATATTTTAGTAGTTTTAAAAAAGTGTAGACAAGAATCACTATGATATAATGAAATCTAAAATATTCTTAATAAAAGCAAATAATTTGCTTGATACTTGTAGAACGCTAAGATGTAACATTTGCGATTGAACATTTTTATGGAGCTGTATCTAAATCTGAACCGATGTGTCCTATTTTCATCACAGGTGCAACAACAATGGTTTCTGTTATTTCCAATGTTTTGGGAGTTTGCAATTATAATACAAATCCATTTCGACATACGAAGAAAACTGTTTGATATACATGAACTTATTACTCTTTGTTCATTTACAACAACTGATGACATGTTTACCGCAAACAAACTAATTTTTCCCACAAAAGAAACTCAAAAACTATGTTCACCTGTCTAAAATTTCGTTTCTACGAAATTAATTTTTTCTCTGCGTGTAGGTCTCTATTTTAAAATCTACTTTAAAGTTGCGAAACAATAAGAAATGAGTTTTAACTTACTAAAATTTTTGTTATATTTATCACTTTGTCAAATATTTTTCAGAGTTAGCATTTTTTTGTACATATGTAACAAGTTCAAAAGAGAAACAACAAATTCAGTAACTTGGATCTACGTAGGAAAACGAAACTCTATAATACCAATTATTTGGTTTTTGGAATTAAAATTTCTAGTTGTTTCTTCTTGCATTTCATTGAATACAAAAAAACTGTATTTGTTATTCGAATTTATACATATTTAAGATTATAAAAATGAAGAAACATTTCCAAATATTTTTTATTTAATCAGAATATGCGTATAAAGATTTTGAGTAAGCATCCTGTTACTCATGTCCTATATCAATTAAAACCCCCAAAACTCTTTAGACATCCTATTTAGACCCATACTTTGTCAAAAAGCATATGCAATTTTCTGCATTTATCATAGAAAAAATGCGGGACTGATAAGTTTATCGCCGAGGAATTTGATCGTTTTTTTCATATTACATTTCTTCAAAATTTTCTCGAAAATGAGTTTTTGATGCCAAACTATTCCCAGATTTGGATGTCATCTGTCATATACATTTGGCGGAGAATTTTTTTCTAAAGCCATTTTTTTTCAAATTTTTCTTATTTGGCTATCCACTCACACGTTAGTTTGTGACTGCATAAGTGGCTATGAACATAAAAATAATAGAAATAAAATAGTTCAACAATGGAGCAGCATAAAACCGAAGGTTATAATTCGCTACAACGATTTTATTTAAAACATTTTTCTAGATTTAGGGCATATTGTACTATAAAATTCCATCATTTCGCGTTAATAGCATTTTGATTCCCCAGTTATGAAGCTAAAATAGGAAAAATGGTAGCTGTAAAGTCAACGTCATGAATCTGATGAAGCTGGAATCTTTAAATTCGCTGTCTACATCACAGTAAATGCGTTTTCTATACAACATTGCCAAGATTTCATAAAAAAGCTATGTATTTTACAATAAATCTTATTCTTATTTCAACATTCATAGTGCTCAATTTTATACATACAGAAGTGGCTATGAACCATGAAACCGCGAATAATAGGAAATTTCGAAAACTTTTTAGTCGTAGCAATTAGTAATCCTTTTTAGATTAAACTGTAGAAGTTTTTTTGCTCTCCTGAAAAGTTATGTTTTTGTTCATAGCCACTTATGAATGATATGTATGTATGTAATTTCAAGCAACTATTTAAAAAAAGTTCTACACTTAGAGAACAAGTCTGTTAATAAAAGCAGCGATTGCCTATCAGCAGACACTTTTCTGCCATTACAGCTGTTTTTTTGGCATAACAGCAGTTTTCTGCAATCTTACATCACCATTCACACTGCTAAAGAGTTTGCAGTCTGCTAAAATTGGCTGATGTTAATTAAAATATAAAAATAGATAAGCGTTCATAAGTGAGTTTAGCTCGAATTTTCTTTTATATGGACAATATGCGTATCATATATATTGCTAAAAACAGCTGTTTACCATCTCAGCAGATACAAATTTGCTGTCTCTTTTTTAACAGCAGAAAATCTGCTTTTTCAGTAGACTTTCTGCTTCCTTTTACTGACATATTCCTATGAGTATACTGATAGATGGATTACTGAAATGCAATTTTGCCGACAATGTCTGTCGGACGAATGTATCAAAATATTTCTCGATGATCCTGGCAATAAAATATGAGTGGTTTCCAAACGCTCCAGTAAAGATTTCCTAAAGTTTCCTTCTTTCAAAGCCATAGTAAATAGTTCATTTACAAAAAAGGGGTAGTATATTTACTTAAAAATATTTCTTTGGATCTAATAAAAAATTCTTACAATTGAGTAATTTGAAACGTATGTGGAAGAATATTTTCAAGGTTTTAAGTGAGAAAAAAATCTGATATTTTTTGTGTGGAAAAAATTCCATTTAGGAAATTTTAACTTAAAAATGTGTTTTTTCCTAAAATGAAGTAAAATGTTTACTGAAATTTATACCGAGATCTTCATACATTTAAGTATTAATGAACTTATAAAAACATTTGAAATTGTTTAAAAAAATCTTGAATATTAATCTAATAGAAATAGAAAAATAGAAAAAATTTTTAATGGTGTTTCCATTGTGTTTTGCGTCCACGTTTGCGTTCAAACAGCTGTTTGCGTTTCTTTTTTTTTTTTTTTGCGATGCGAAAAGTTTAATATTTTTTTGTTGTGACATTATCATGGAGTTAAATGATATTATTTTGCTAACCGCAGTGGAAAATGAGGATCAAATGGTATTGCGCCTAATGGAAATGTGCAGTAGCAGCAGCGCTGCTACTGCACATTTCTGTTTTTTGCATTTTGGCTGTGGTTGTTTATGTTTATGCTGATAAACAGCTGTTTTAATAGCGATGTGCAATTTGCGGTGTTGCCATTAATAGGTATGGGTGGGTTTCGATTGCAAAAATAATCGAATTTATAGTAAACGTGACTTATCGGAAAACGCGTCCAATATGAACGCGACTTTTTCCCATACCTAACTGCCTATGATTTTTGTATAGGCTTTAACGCGCGTTCATTGATTATTGGACGCGGACGTGGAAGCGACCGTAGTGGAAACAGCCTATAAGAAGGAATCCTCGTTGGGTTGCAGAGACTCATTTCTTAAATACTTTATGAATTATTCTAAACAACCACTGCGAAGGCGCCTATCTTGCCTTCAACAATCATGGAATCATGCCTTATGGCAGAGGTATCATGAAACTTTTGGGAAATATTTCATGTTGTCATTTTTTGTATCAGTTTTGCATACTCTGAAGCAAACTATTTGTTTGATTTTTATAGTTAAAATGAACTTATTTTAATTTCACCTTTTTTCCTTGTATAAAATAAAATTTTCCTCAGCTTAAGTAAAAATTTACTCGTTTTGAGGGGAAAAACAGCAAAACTGTCCTTAGTTTGAGTAAATATTTACTTCATTTGAGTAAACATTTACTTAGTTCCAGGAAATTTTCTGCAAAATTTTACTAAGATTTAGTAAAAAATTACTTGGTTTTAGGAAAAATTTACTTAGATTTAGGAAAATTTGAGCAAAATTCGACTTATATTTAGTAAAAATGTACTTGGTTTCCTAAATTTTAGTTAATTTTAACTCATTATAGGGTTAACTTTTTTATGAGTGTAGGTGAAAACCCCCCCCCCCCCAGGGGAAAATCCTGCGCACGGGCCTGGCAAAACATCTTACATTTTAACTGAAAACGCCTGTGGTAAAAATGTGTTAGATCGGTTCAGATTTATATATAGCTCCTATACAAATTTCGCTCCCGATTTGACTTTTTCCGCTCCAGAAACCACATATTGTTTCAGTTTGCCTTCAGATTTGGCAAAACATCTTATATTTAACCTAGGAACACCTATGGTGAAAATAGGTCAGATCGGTTCAGATTTATAAAGGGTCCGCCATCCGCCATTTCAACTATTCAACCGTTGGACTATTATTTGTGGGGTGCCCGAGGCAACCATTTGAATGAAATTATTTTCCATTATTAACCGGAAGGATTGTACTTTCAATATATTCAGTAGTTTTTTTTTTTATAGCATTTTCAAAAAAAAAAAGTTATTTGGCGGACCCTATATATAGCTCCCATTCAAATTTCGCTCCCGATTTGCCTTTTTCTGCTCTAGAAACCACGTATTTTAATAAATCTTCTTCAAATCTTGCAAAATATCTTATATTTCAACTAGAAACACACATGGTGAAAATGGGTCAGATCGGTTGAGATTTATATATAGCTCCCATACAAATCTCGCTCCTGGATTGACTTTTTCCGCCCCAGACACCTCGAATTTTAATCGAATTTCTTCAAAGTGAGCATAACACGTTATATTTGAGCTGGAAGAACTTATTGTGAAAGTTAGTCACTTTATTCCATGTTTGGATATAGCCCCTATACAAATATACTTTTCGATTTGATTCGATTACTTGTTATTTCAATTTTTTTCCATACACAACTTTTTCTAATATTTTCCGTCCTAAAATGTATGATATGATTTTGTCAAACTTAGTAAGAATATGCAGGAATTTTTTACTTCATTTGAAGAAAATTTTTTAAAGAAAATTACTACCTCTCTCCAGGTATATAAACAATTTTCAACGTCATTAGAATTAGGGTAAAAATCATTCTTAGTTAATTTTCCTACTCTTTAGGAAATTTTAACTAATTCGGAGTAAAAAAGTCGAACTAAAGTGAAGTATGGATTTTACTCCAATTTAGGTATCAATTTTTTCTGAGTGTACCCCAATTTGTATTGTATGTTACCAGATAGATAAAGTAATACATGTTTTATTGCAAGTTGATGGTCCTGGTGAGGATCTGAATTTCGCTGAGCCAGCTTTGAAATTGAATGAAAAATGTCAGGTCTAGTCGTTATGGCCAAATATATTAAATAGATTGTTGCTGCTGTTGATCAATTTTTTACAGTTATCACCTGAACATTCCATTTGAAACCCTGGATCCAACGGTACTGATATTGGATTACTATTATCCTTAATGTATTGTGATTGGCCAATTTTTATCGATCCTGTCCCTCCACATCTATCTATCTCGATACCCAAGAACTTATTTAACGGTCCTTTAGCAGATACATCAAATCCCTCACAAATTTGCCTCTTAACGGTCATTTTAATTGATTTGTCCTTACATCCAATTATAAGGTCCTCCGCGTACACGGTTATCAAGACTAAGTTCCCAAGGATCACCATTACATGGTTGAAAATCCACTCCCTTTAACACACCATCTAATCTGGCATTCCAGCCTCTACCAGAGTGCATATCGCCTTATTTAGGCGTAAAACTTTCCTCGGATGATCCTTGTTCTCAAAGTATCTTGGCTGCCGTATGTAGATTTCATCGTGTAAATCACTGTTAAATATGCGGTGCTGAATACCTGACTACTGAGGAGAGAGTTTCTTTTTAATCATTCCATATGTCTAACAATATCCCTTTGCAAAAACTCTAGCCGTATACGCTCAATTTCATGACTGTCACGTTTCAATGCAAATACTCATTTTCAAGCATTCTTTTTATACCCTCCAACTCCAGGATCAGGGTATACTAACTTTGTCATTCCGTTTGTAACACCTTGAAATATCGACCAGAGGCCCTATAAAGTATATATATTCTTGGTCGTCATAAAATTCTAAGACGATCTAGCCATGTCCGTCCGCCCGTCTGTTGATAGCATCTAAACGAAAGGAGCTAGTATGTTCAATTTTTCCATAAATGCGTCTTATAGTCGAAGATCGGTTGGAATTGCAACTGGGCGAAATCGGCCTAGAGGGAAAAATTTCCCCGCACAAGGATTGAAAATATCCATAATATCCCGTAATATTTTCGACTATTTAAGCACGTTTTTTCAATATTGATATTGGGTATGCGCATTCACCCTATACCAAAAACGAGCACCATATTGAGATTCTTATTCGGGTCAAAAAGGGATAAAAATGGTACATATCAAACGACAACAGCTAGAAACACGAAATTGGGTGTGTACATTCATATAATTGAGTATATACATAATATGAAAGTACTTTTTCAAATTCGTACTTTTAAGGAGTAAAATGCGATATGATTTTGCGATATCCAAGCAACAGCATATGACCCAAATGTTCGAAAATGTTTAACACTAGGCCGTCTGTTATACCATACTTCGAACTGGTTTTTGTTCTGTAGAGTTTTCGTAGCACACCTGTAGATTCTGTCCATAGATCTTGCCGTGCACCGGATTGGATTAACCTAGAACGGCTCATCTCCACCACTTTTGCTCATCTCACTTTTTGCCTCCAAGAACGTAAATTTTTCTCGACTTGTCATCAATGAAGGTCACGAAATAAATAGCTCCGCCAATTGATTGATTGAACCAGCTCCAACAAATTTTGTGATAAATGTTCTGTCTGTTTTGGGAACGGCAATGTGTGAATCTTACAGACCATGCAAGTTTTACATTTCAAATTGGTTGCAGCGAACGTGGATTCCAGAGTGGTTTACACAACAAACAAGTTGCTTTCTCGCTTGGCCCGCATGACTACGGTACCGTCTGGTCTTGTATTTCTTGTATTAGGGATACACATCACGTTTTCCAGTTACTGTAATATATTTATAGCCCGCCAACGCAATCAGCTTATTGTGCTCTTGAAAATGTACAAACATGTTCCTGTCATTACACATGTGAGACGTTGCGTCGCTGTCGACACACCAAACTTGTCGTTGAATTTGCTGTTCGGTTGCTGCCATTATCGTTATTGCTTGTTGTTGTGTTTGCAATTTCCTTTTCTCGCATTTATTCGCAAAATGTCCGACCGCATCACATACAAAGCATTTTCCACTAAATTGTTTTTGTGTTGTATATTCTTCTGTGTGGAATGAGCCTTGAAAGATTTCTGACTGACATGCTTCTTCCGTCTTTTCTTTGCGACGTTCAGCCTCTTCAAGTAACTTCTGCTTGAGAACCTTTAAACTTGTGTCCATCGCAATTACGAAATTTTCGTAATTTTTAGGAAGACTAGACAGCAACATTATCACCAACAACTCTGTATCTTGATATCAGACTCTGCCAGTTTCTCAGTGATTTCAACAAACTCGTTTAAATGTTATGACACGTTTCCACCTTCTGTCATGTGTATACCTATCAGCCGTTCATATAGACAAACTTTCTGAATCGGAACTTTCACCTGGTATATGTTCCGTTGTTTCAGCCATGCTTCTGCTGAAGCTCTACAATTCTTAATGTGTCCCAATTTAGCCGGTTTTACGCTGAATATCATATACGCCTGTGCCTTCTCATCATCTGATGTTCATTTCCCATTAGTCGCCTTTAGCCGATTACTTTTTAACATCACCGCAGACTTTTCATTTGCACACACCATTTGTCAAAATTTGCATCATCCAGCTCTTCAATTTGAAACGTGTTCATCTTAATTCTCAAATAATAATATCACAATCTTACTAAAACTTTTTGGTTTTGCTTACTGGGCCCCATAACATGTTGATTTTATTTAGTTTTATTTATGAAGATCAATTCAGTGTGTAACTTATTGCTAAGGAATTACAATAGATTTTTCGTCCGATATTCATCATTTAGGAATCATTCGAAAGGTATTGATTTCTTCTATTTATTTTTCATAACATATCCTACAAAATGTTTCCAAGAGATATGAGTTTTTGCTGTCACCTTGAAAACCACAAAAAATCTAAGACAAGAATAAAAATTTTTATTTAATATACTTGTGGGTCTATTAATTCATAAAGATTTAGACAAAAATGCAGCATAAAAAATTACACGGGAAAACTTGATTTTTAGAGGTGGTTTCAGGAGCGTTTAGCTCACAGATGGCTTGACACAGTGACGAAATATTTTGCAGATCGTAATTAAACAATTCGATCTTCATTTCTGGGGTGGCTGCAGCAATTTATTTTCGTGACCCATCCTAATAATATATATATTTCATTAGTGGGAATAAGTGTTAAACTACATTTTTGGAAGTGCTTTTGAAAGACTTCTTTAGATGACAAATATATTTGAATCTTAAAAACTGTTTAAAATGAATTTGCTTGGATGCATGCTTTAGGAGGAGTAATGCCAATGTCATTCAGTTTGAACTAATTCCAGGTTTTTTTCGGACTCTTCCCGGCAACCATTTTTGCCCTTTTCCAAAATTTCTAACCACACACCATCGCCTATGTTACTGATTTGACTGACTCATCTTGTCCATTTTTATACCCTCCACCTCCAAGATGGGGCTATACTAAGTTTGTCATTCCGTGATGGTAACTATCAAACAACTATAGCTAGAAACACGAAATTCGGTGTGTACATTCCTCTAATTTAGTAGACACGTCAAATAAGGTTTTTTCTGTTTGTATGTATAGTTGGTTTGTTATGTTGCCTGTGTTGTCATTTATTTTGGTTTAAGACCAAAGGGTGTGCTGAAGTCTTCAGCAGAACACAAAATTAGCAAAAAGACAAGTGGAAAAAGAGAGGAGTTCGTGTTTATCGCTCGACGGAGACGGACGTGTTTTTTAACCGCGGAAAGTGTATTTACCTGTTAACAGTGTGTTTTTAAAGTGTAGTGCAATAAAAGTGAAAGGGTTTTTCCATAAGTGAATAGTGGATTAAGGGTAATAAAGTGTCCCCTCATAAAAAAGTGGGAAAAACACAAACAACCCAAACACGTGCAGATTTGGCTGTACCTGAGATGGCGGATCTTCCTAGCTCGGCGAAGAAGAGGATGCTGGAACAGGACGTCAGTACCTGCCAGGTATCGAAGTTGGAGTTCGATACCCTCGTAAGCAATTTCAATAAATCGCTTGAAGAGAATGCGTTGTTAAGAAAACGCATCGAAGAATTGGAAGAACGCTTGTCTTCAGATGACGAAGACAGTGTTATGGATGAAGATGTCCCAGAGGAAGCAAAGCCACAGGCTTCAGGGACTTCCGTGAGCACACCGCAAGTGCCACGGATAAAGTTATTGAGCGCAACGCCGGCGTCTCAAGCTGTTCGCACACCACCGGTGCAACAGCAAAGGAAGAAGGAGGTCACCACACCATCTACATCGAAGAAGACTGGAAGCAGTAAAACTGCTACAGCTGGACCTGCTAAGCCAGCACTGTATAGGAAAGCTGCGCCTAAGCCAGCTCAGGAAAAGAAAGCTGCATCCAAGCCAGCACAACACAAAAACAAGAAAAACCGGGGTAAGTCTGTCCCAGTTATTACAGTTTACGAAATGAACGTCAAGACTCTAACGACGGACATGACTAAGGCATTAGGACACAGGAATTTTTTCTATAAACTGATTAATAAAAACATGACAAACATCAGCATGTTTAGTTTAGATGACCTTCAAAAGGTTCGCGGTATGCTTATAGAGCAGAAATGAAGCTTTTACACGTTTACGCCGAAGGACCTAAAGCCGTACGCTACGGTGATTAACGGACTTTCAGACACATACGACGAAGAAGACCTTCGCTCGTACTTGGCTGCCACCAATTTAAATCTTGAAATCCTCAAGATTGTTAAATTGGGTTGGGGCAAATGGCTTGTCCATTTGTCTAAAGCCTCGGACATAGGGGCTTTCTACAAGATAGAGTTCATTCTATCTTGTAAAGTCAGGATAGATAGGGATAAGAAGAAGGGCGTTACGCAGTGCTTCAACTGCCAACGCTTCGGGCACGTGGCTGCCAATTGTGGCATGCCTTACCGGTGCGTCAAGTGCGGAGGCGCACATGGCCCCGGGAAATGTGCGATTCCTGCGAAGACCGCGCCTGGTGAGTTGGTTTCAACAACCGACCCCGCTACCGGTGCCATCTCCAGGACTTCGCGGTTTACACTTAAATGTGTAAACTGCAACGCTGATGGACATGCTGCCAGTTCAAAGGACTGTCCAAAGCGAAAATCTTTCCTCGCCAAGAGGAAGGAGAATATTTCAGCCGCTAAGGCTATAAACAAGGCACCGACTGCCGGTGTAGTGACTGGTGTACGACCAGCACAGTGTCCCAGCAATATTCGAAGTGGGGTTTCCTACGCTGCTGCAGCGGGGCGGACTTCGGTTGCTGCTGGGCCTCGACAGGGCAATTTAAGCACCCTTGACGTCTTTAGCAACGACAGCAAGGAGTACTTCGGCGTGGACCTCTTGTCCATTATAGGTAAAATGCAGAAGCATGCTGGTGAATACCATGCTCTGCAATCTAGGGAAGAAAAGGCTAGGGCATTGCTAGCAATAGCACAATCTATTGTATTTAATGTTTAATAATATTAAATGCATTTTTGTTAATGTAAATTCTCTTATTTCTTTACATAGGAGACATTACTTAGATTTATTTCTAAAAAGGCATAGACCGGACATTGTTCTTCTCGCAGAACACAAACTTTCCCCTTTTCACCGACTGAATTTTAAGGGCTATACAATGTATAGACAGAATAGGACAAATAGTAAGAATAGTCAAAATCGTGGTGGAGGTACCGCGATTTTAGTTAAAGAGGGTATATGTTCCGAGAGGGTTATCTTAAACCTCGGGAACATAGAAAATACTTGCGTTAGAATTAAGAAACTTGACGGCACATGGCTGACCACTGTCGCTTTGTACCGAAGACCCCAGTCTGTACCGGACTGGAAGGACTTGGACCCTTTGCAACATATGCTAGGTCATGGTGATGTTTTGGCTGGGGGCGACCTGAATGCCAGACATCCCAATTGGGGCGGCGACGCCTACAATCATGCGGGCAGTACATTGTACAATTATCTAGTGCAATGTCCTGCCCTCCGCATTGTGAATACCGATGGACCCACAAGATACGGTAATGGAACAAATTCCTACATCGATATCTTCATGGTATCCCCGGGTCTCACATTTGAAGGCGAGGCTGAAGGCATTGGCCTCAGAACTCTAGACTATGAATCTGACCACAGGGCTGTGGAGATCATAGTGACTGGGGATGGGCTTGCGTCAGGCAACAGTCGACAGACGTTTTTTGACTTTGACAAAATGGACATTAATAGGTTCAACAACCGACTCGAACGGAGACTGGGAGACTACGGACTACCAGTTGACCGAAATGTTACCACTGGTGAAATAGACCATTGTGTGGGCGTCATGACCACGGCATTTCGCGATTCTATGGAAGAGACTATTCCCAGGTTTTCCACTGGGCATAAAGGACTCCGACGACTTCCACCGCATATATTAAATTTTATACGGGAAAAGAAGCGTCTACGACGGACTTTGCATAGATCAGAAGACCCTGGTCGGCACGGCATTCTCAAGGCTCAGATACGTAACTTGGATAGAATTATCCAGGGTGCTATCTCTGAGTTTGAGAAAGTTCATTGGACTCGTTATCTTGAGGATATACGAGTTGACAATCGAACATTCTGACGGGTGAAAGCGGCTGCTGGTATAAACACCAGAGAGCCTATTTCGGATCTATTAGACACGGACGGTGTGTTAGTTCCGGACGACTACGGTAAGGCAAATCTCTTAGCAGAAAGTGTTCAGGGAGGACGACCTAATCAAGACCGGAGCAGAATTCCTTTCGACAATATTGTTGAAGGGGAAACTTCGGTTTTGGATGACGTTAGTCCCATCGTACAGTTTGGCGACGTAGTGACTGCTGGCGGTTCTACTCGCGGCAACGCGAGGACCTGGCAGGATCTTGGATTTGTGACGCCACAGGACGTAGGGGAGGCCTTGAGGGGAAAACCGAACCGTAGGTCTGCTGGTGTGGACGGTGTCCCGGACATAGTCTTGAAGAAGACGGGCTTAGTGGTTTGGACATTCTTGTCAGTGATCTTTAACCACTGCCTAAACTTGGGTTATTTCCCGGGGGCTTGGAAGGAATCTCTAACGGTTCCTATCTTAAAACCCGGTTCTGATCCCAAGCGGACTGTTAGCTACCGCCCGATATCCCTTCTATCGGCTTTTGGTAAACGTTTCGAGCACTTTGTACTCTTGAGGATTAGTGAGACAATCGAGGACCGGAGGATACTCTCGGACAGCCAGTTCGGGTTTCGGAAGGGACACTCGACGTCTCATGCACTTTCGGTGCTGACGAACTACGTTACCAGGTCATTGAACAAGAAATACGCTACCATGGCTGTCAGCCTTGACTTTGCCAAGGCTTTTGACACTGCATGGCACGGCGGTATCTTCTACAAGATGCTGACGCAAGATTGTTGCGAGCTTCCTCAGAGGCCGCACCTTTAAGATTAAAGTAGGGGACCAACTTTCGGACAGTAGAGACGTTGTGGCAGGGGTGCCACAGGGCTCACTTCTGGGACCAGTCCTCTACAATATACTTTTATGTGACATTCCGCAACCACCCCAGGGTGACTTGCTGTTAATTTATACTGACGACATACTTATTGCCTCATCGGGGCCTGTAGCTTCTACCGCTAACGCAAGACTGAATGACTATCTTTCAGAATTATCGACTTATTTCGACAGATGGAAACTGACGCTGAACATAGCAAAATGTGACAGCATTATTTTTAAGGGGAAACGGCGATTTCTTTACCCAAATGTCAGCAGTTATGTTCCTGACATCCGGGTAGGGAATAGCCCGATTAGGACCTCGGACACAATTAAGTACCTTGGGGTTATTTTCCAAACCAATTTTGAGTTCTATAGGCATATGGATCACATATTGGCCAAGGCTAAACGAATTTTTTACCTCTACCATGCGACTTTACGACGCAGGAATGGTCTTAGTACCGATGTTAGGCTGCTGATCTATAAACAGATCATAAGGCCTATCTTGTCCTATGCTTTCCCCGTCTGGTTTGGAATCTCATCTGCCCAGATGGAGAGACTTAGGAGGTGGGAACGGCGGATACTGGTATCTTGCCTGTGTTTGCCACCCACAATTGCTGAGGACGGAACTATAAGAAGACCTTCTTGTAGAACCATTTATAACGCGGCCGGTTTCGATCGGATTGACGTCTTCTTAATAAATGGGGCACTTCGGTTCCTAGATAGGTCTGCCTCCTTGGATAACGGACTGGTTAGGGATAGTCTTCAGCTAGATACCAATCTACTAAGACTACTTTTTTTTTTTTTTTTTGGGACGTAGTGATAGTACACTATCAACTAGTGGTCCTACACAGGAACCGCAACCCGGAACCGCTTTCGCATTACTTCAAGTTGGGTTCATTAATGCATTTTGCATGTGTCGTCTATTCCTATTCCCCCGTCCTATAAAAGATTAGGGGTTCGGCGCTCGCAAATTCTGCATTTTTGTTTTTTCTCTCATGATACTCTCCACGGTTATCGCATATTGAGACCACTTTTGGCTATCTTCTAGCATATTATTTAGAAACTCAGTCATTGTTAGACTGACTCCGTAGGTGTTTGAGAGATTACTTCGTATGATCTGCCAAAAAACACATTTTAGGATAGTGTGCTCAACAGTATCTTCCACTTCATTGCACATTTCGCATGTATCAACAGGTCTTTTCTTGAATTTGTACAAGTACTTGCCAAAATTGCCGTGTCCGCTAAATATCTGCGTGAGGTAGAAATTAGTTTCCCCGTGAGATCTACACACCCATTTTTTAATATCCGGGATAAGCTCGTGGGTCCACCTCCCCTTATCGTCCCTATCCCATTGACTTTGCCAAGATTGGAGCAAACGTAGTCTTGCTTCCTCTTTGATCTTCCTTTTATCAGTCGGAAATTCTTCCACGGATATCTGTTGGTGATAAGTTTCATACCTTTCTCTAATCAGGAGGTCAATGGGTGGTATACCGGCAAGTATAGTTGCCGCCGAGGTAGATATAGTCCTATATGCGGAAGTTACCCGTAGGACGATTGCTCTCTGTACTCTTATCAATAATTTTCTCAGGGATTTGTTATTTTCAACCGCATTCAGCAGAACAGGAGCTGCGTAGAGAACCTGCGAATATGCTACCGTTGCCATCAGTTTCCTCGTTGTTTGTCCTGGTCCTCTTACGTTTGGCATTATACGAGCCAGTTTTGAGGCCGTTCCTAGAGCTTTCTCTGACACCCTCTTTATGTGTTCTTTGAAACTGAGGCTGCTATCTAGATGTACTCCTAGGTACCTAAGGCTTTTGGATAGCGAGATTTCGTGGCAGTCTACTTTTATTTTTGGGTAGTCGAAAGATCTTCTCCTTGTCACAATAATTGCTTCTGTTTTCGCAGCGGCGAGTGTAAGACCTTTCGATCTCAGCCATCTACTTATTCTTCCCAGACAGTCATTTGCAACTATTTCTGTCAGAGCAACACACGGTTTATCTATGACAAGGGCGACGTCGTCAGCGTATCCAATCAACTTTGCGCCTTCGGGTAGTGATAAATTTAACAGTCCATCGTACATCAGATTCCACAGAAAAGGGCCCAGTATGGATCCCTGTGGCACTCCTGCTGACACGCGATATTGTTTGATGCCATCATCCGTTATGTACTCTAGTATCCTATTTTTCAAATAACTATCTATCATTCTTATTAGATAATCTGAGAAGTGGCGGGCTCGCACTGTTTCACGAATAACCTCCCAGCTCGCAGTGTTGAAAGCGTTTTTGATATCTAGTTATAATGGTACAAAATCTCATTTGTGCCATTGATTCTCTTGCTAGATTCACTACAGCAATGATAGCATCAACTGTAGATTTGTTTTTCACGAAACCAAACTGCATAGGTGAAAAGCCTCCATGTTCATCCAGTTCCAGTTCCAGTCTGCGTAATAACAATTTTTCAAATAATTTGCCGCAAGTATCTAACAGACAAAGAGGTCTGTACGACGACGGGTTTTCCAAAGGCTTATCTCCTTTACGCAGAAGTACTAAGTACTGCTTTTTCCAAACATTTGGAAATGTTCCCTGTTTTAGACAAAGGTTGAAAGTTGTTGAAAAAATTTCAGGCCATACATCTCCGACTATTGACACTATTTCATTCGGAATTCCGTCCGGTCCCGGGGCCTTTCTTCTTTTTAATACTCGGCACGTATTTCTGATCTCTTCGTTCGTAAAAAATTCACTTTCATTTATTTCCAGCAAATGTTGGTGTTGACTTGTGGTTCGATCTGCCATGGGAAAAAGTGTATCTACTATGGTGAGAACCCATGCAGGGTTTGAAATGCCTGGTATCTTCTGGCGACCTCCAAGTTTCTTCATAATAATTCGGTTTGGTAGGCCCCAAGGGTCGTTGTTTATTTCTTGGCATAGTTTTTCCCATTTCTTCCTCTTGGAATTTTTAATAGCATCTCTCAGCGTTTTTCTGGCTCTTCTATATTCATCCATGGCTTCAAAGTCCCCCCTCCTTCTTGTTGCTCTTCTTTTTGCTCGGTGACATTGGGTTCTTAGGGTAGAAATTTCTTGGTTCCACCAATAAGCAGGCTTTCGAGATTTCCCCATATTTTTCGTTTTTGGCATAGAGGCATTACAAACGTCTTGTAGGATGTTAACGAGACGATCTACGACATTGTCTAGGTTGGTATCATTTTCCAGTTGCTCTCTGGAATTTATATCCATCACTGTTTGTTTGCTCAAGTCAACATTTAGCTTATGAGTATTCCACCGAGGTCGAGATGTGTTCTCGCTCAATAAACTAGAACTTATGTCCATTTCAAATTCTATATATTGGTGATCGCTGAGGGTCTCATCCTCAAGAACCTGCCACTTGTTTGTCTTGCCAGCAATAAATATCGATGCTGCTGTTATATCGATAATTGAATTAGATTCTCCTCGCCTGAAAGTTGGAGAATTTCCTCTATTAAGCACGATGAGGTCAAGAGATGCAAACATTTCGCTAACTGCGATTCCTCTTTTGTCCGTTATTCTTGATTGCCACTCCGGTGATTTACTGTTGAAGTCACCGCCTATTACTACAGGGCTCGGTTCGCGCTTCAAGTGTTCTTCGAGCTGCCCAAGTCTTCTTAAAAAATCTTCAATTCCAATATTTGGGGAGTAGTAGCAGCTATATATTCGTATGCCACTGGTGTATATCACGACAAAGTTTTCGTTACACTCTTCAATTTTATCTATTCTTATGCGCGGGTTTATGACACATATTGCTGCTTTGCCCAGTAGATCGTTGAACCATGACTTACCATCGATTTTGGCATATTGTTCACTTACTAGGATAACTAATACTACTAGAGGATACTAAGACTACTAGAGGATAACTGCCGACCTACTGTCGGTCTTTTGACTCTGGAGAGGGAGGGTATTTTGTATAGAGATGGTAAGCTCCTATTCTACCATCGAAGGTTAGGTAGTTTTGACTTGGACGATCTCGTATACAACACATGCCAATAACTGGAACAGACAATGGTTCACCCTATATTGTAAATAGTAGTTGTAAGTGTTAGTGATAAGTGTTAATTTAAGTTTTATATATAAAAAAATGATGAGTAATTCCCTTTTTAGTAATTCGTATTTTGGGGGAAATTTTTGATATATTATAGATTTAGTATAAGTGTATATAACTACAACATATAAACGTTAGAATATATAGTACTAGAAAAATACTTTATGTATGTTAGTAATAATGTAAGAATGACTAATGTTAGCTCTTAAGCGCATTTAAATATTGTATTAAGGACATCGAATTCAATAAAGCAAGCAAGCAAGGAAAAAGAGAGTTCGTGTTTATCGCTCGACGGAGACGGACGTGTTTTTTAACCGCGGAAAAAGTGTCTATATGAAATTTATTTTTACAAAGTGTTGTAGTGCCATAAAAGTGAAAGGGTTTTTCCCTAAGTGACTTGTTTATTGTGGATTAAGGGTAATAAAGTGTCCCCTAATAAAATAGTGGGAAAAATACAAAAAACCAAAACACGTGCTGATTTGGCTGTACCTGTGATGGTTGATTTTCCTAGATCTGGAAGATCGAAGAAGAGGATGCTGGAACAGTACCTGGCAGGTATCGAAGTTGGAATTCGAGGCTCTCGTAAACAACTTCAACAAATTGCTTGAAGAGAATGCGTTGTTAAAAAAACGCATTGGAGAGCTAGAAAAACGCTTGTCTTCAGATGACGAAGACAGCGAAATGGATGAAGATGTCCCAGAGGAAGCAACGCCACAGGCTTCAGGGACTTCCGTGAGCACACCGCCAGTACCACGGATAAAGGTTTTGAGCGCAACGCCGGCGTCTCAAGCTGTTCGCACACCGCCGGTGCAACAGCAAAGGAAGAAGGAGGTCACCACACCATCTACGTCTAGGAAGATTGGAAGCAGTAAAACTGCTACAGCTGGACCTGCTAAGCCAGCACTGGGTAGGAAAGCTGCACCTAAGCCAGCTCAAGAAAAGAAAGCTGCATCCAAACATCACAAAAGTAAGAAAAACCGGGGTAAGTCTGTCCCAATTATTACAGTATACGAAATGAACGTCAAGCGTTAGGATACAGGAATTTTTCCTGTAAACTGATAAATAAAAACATGACGAACATCAGCATGTTTAGTTTAGAAGACCTTCAAAAGGTTCGCGGTATGCTCATAGAGCAGAAACGAAGCTTTTATACGTTTACGCCGAAATACCTGAAGCCGTACGCTACGGTGATTAACGGACTTTCGGACACGTACGATGAAGAAGACCTTCGCTCGTACTTGGCTGCCACCAATTTAAATCTTGAGATCCTCAAGATTGGTAAATTTGGATGGGGCAAATGGCTTGACCATTTGTCTAAAGCCTCGGACATAGGGGCTTTCTACAAGATAGAGTTCATTCTATATTGTAAAGTCAGGATTGATAGGGATAAGAAGAAGGGCGTTACGCAGGGCTTCAACTGCCAACGTTTCGGGCACGTTTGTGGCATGCCTTACCGGTGCGTCAAGTGCGGAGGTGCACATGGCCCCGGGAAATGTACCATTCCTGCGAAGACCGCGCCTGGTGAGTTGGTTTTAACAACCGACCCCGCTACCGGTGCCATCTCCATGGCGGTTTACACTTAAATGTGTAAACTGCAACGCTGATGGACATGCTGCCAGTTCAAAGGACTGTCCAAAGCGTATATCTTTCCTCGCCAAGAAGAAGGAGAACATTTCAGCCGCTAAGGCTTTAAGGCACAATCTATTGTATTTAATGTTTAATAATATTAAATGCATATTTGTTAATGTAAATTCTCTTATTTCTTTACATAGGAGACATTACTTAGATTTATTTCTAAAAAGGCATAGACCGGACATTGTTCTTCTCGCAGAACACAAGCTTTCCCCTTTTCACCGACTGAATTTTAAGGGCTATACAATGTATAGACAGAATAGGACAAATAGTCAAAATCGTGGTGGAGGTACCGCGATTATAGTTAAAGAGGGTATATGTTCTGAGAGGGTTATTTTAAACCTCGGGAACATAGAAAATACTTGCGTTAGAAGTAAGAAACTTGACGGCACATGACTGACCACTGTCGCTTTGTACCGAAGATCCCAGTCGGTGCCGGACTGGAAGGACTTGGATCGTTTGCAACATATGCTAGGTCATGGTGATGTTTTGGCTGGGGGCGACCTGAATTCCAGACATCCCAATTGGGGCGGTGACGCCTACAATCATGCGGGCAGTACATTGTACAATTATCTAGTGCAATGTCCTGCCTCCGCATTGTGAATACCGATGGACCCACAAGATACGGTAATGGAACAAATTCCTACATCGATATCTTCATGGTATCCCCGTGTCTCACATTTGAAGGCGAGGCTGAAGGCATTGGCCTCAGAACTCTAGACTATGAATCTGACCACAGGGCTGTGGAGATCATAGTGACTGGGGATGGGCTTGCGTCAGGCAATAGTCGACAGACGATTTTTTGACTTTGACAAAATGGACATTAATAGGTTTAACAACCGACTTGAACGGAGACTGCGGACTACCAGTTGACCAAATGTTACTACTGGTGAAATAGACCAGTGCGTTGGCGTCATGACCACGGCATTTCGTGATTCTATGGTAGAGACTATTCCCAGATTAGATTTATTTCTAAAAAGGCATAGACCGGACATTGTTCTTCTCGCAGAACACAAGCTTTCCCCTTTTCACCGACTGAATTTTAAGGGCTATACAATGTATAGACAGAATAGGACAAATAGTCAAAATCGTGGTGGAGGTACCGCGATTATAGTTAAAGAGGGTATATGTTCTGAGAGGGTTATTTTAAACCTCGGGAACATAGAAAATACTTGCGTTAGAAGTAAGAAACTTGACGGCACATGACTGACCACTGTCGCTTTGTACCGAAGATCCCAGTCGGTGCCGGACTGGAAGGACTTGGATCGTTTGCAACATATGCTAGGTCATGGTGATGTTTTGGCTGGGGGCGACCTGAATTCCAGACATCCCAATTGGGGCGGTGACGCCTACAATCATGCGGGCAGTACATTGTACAATTATCTAGTGCAATGTCCTGCCTCCGCATTGTGAATACCGATGGACCCACAAGATACGGTAATGGAACAAATTCCTACATCGATATCTTCATGGTATCCCCGTGTCTCACATTTGAAGGCGAGGCTGAAGGCATTGGCCTCAGAACTCTAGACTATGAATCTGACCACAGGGCTGTGGAGATCATAGTGACTGGGGATGGGCTTGCGTCAGGCAATAGTCGACAGACGATTTTTTGACTTTGACAAAATGGACATTAATAGGTTTAACAACCGACTTGAACGGAGACTGCGGACTACCAGTTGACCAAATGTTACTACTGGTGAAATAGACCAGTGCGTTGGCGTCATGACCACGGCATTTCGTGATTCTATGGTAGAGACTATTCCCAGGTTTTCCACTGGGCATAAAGGACTCCGACGACTTCCACCGCATATATTACACAGTACAACATTTTTCAGTTCGTTGATTGCCAACTCAATTCTGAGAACAGTATGTGAAATTATACCCAAAAAGAATAATTTCTGCATCATTCGTTTTGTCTTCTTACCTGCCGAAATATTTTTAATATCGATTTGAAGTTAGTACTATCGTATAGGGGAATTTATCACGTTTTAGGCCCTGTTGTTTGACATAGCTCGACAGCCACTAGCCCGATTTAGTTGAAATAAATTTTAAAAAATTAAGAATTACAATTCCCTTAATCTGTTCATATATTGTTTCCTATACAAGCAACAGTTTCCAAGTTAAAAATAAAAAAAAAAATAATTCATAAAAAATACAAAACGGAAATAAGTTTCAAGTGTAGTTACTTTTTCGCAAAGTCACATAACCTATGAGCAAAATGAGACAAAGATCATGAAAATCGATGCACGCGTTTCGCTTTTATTCGCAATTGAGTAAAGGTATGAATTTCAAAAAATAAAATAAAAATAAAAATTAAAAAATTATCATGCAAAAAAAAATTAATTTATAAAAACTTTATGAAAATAAAATAATATGCAAATTATACGCAATTATAATATGCATAAAAACAAAATTCAGAACATTTTTTCAATTATTGGCAATATCCATGCTTGCAGAAGTTGATGCTTGTGGTTCTGATGATCTGACAATGTAATCCATTTCTATTTGTGCTAGCGGTCGTGGTCCTTTTTCTTCAATATCGGGTATCCAATCAGCATCATCCAAATTGGTCGGATTGGTGAAAACGGTTTCGGCTACGAGGGACACAGTATCCCCACTCGGAGGTTTAGGTGTATCGGTATCAGCAGGGCGTTGCACTGGAAGTGTGGCAGTAAATGCAGCAGTGTATACTTTTGCTTTCAATTGTTTTCTGTTTAATCCAGGACGAAAATTTATGCATGCGTAGCACCTGGATTCACCATGTCCAGTTAGGTCTTGCACCCAAATTACTGGCATTATAAAAGACAAGTTTCTACTTTTTCCGTGCAGCCATTTTAGAAGGGTAGTATAACAACTGATGCACACTGTGTCCGGCGTAAAATTTGCACCACTTGAATCTGCTTCATCGAAATAATTAGAATACGCGGTATTGAATTGCTCAGTAAACAAATTTTTTCGGTCTTTTTTCTGTATTTTTCGGACGATACGACAAAAAAACAAAAAAAAAAACAAAATTCATCCAAATTTGGGCACTTGTTGTTTTCCATATTGATATATTTTATGTTTTGTTGTTATACACTATTAAAAACTGCACTTTCGCTATATACCTGTTTCACCATGTGTGAGGTTTAAATTTTCCGAATAATGACCACCCCTAAATGTGAAAAACCCAAATTTTTGACTTGGACGATTTCGTATACAACACATGCCAATAATTGGAACAGACAATGGTTCACCCTATATTGTAAATAGTAGTTATAAGTGATAGTGTTAAGTGGTAATTTAAATTTTATATATAAAAAAATGATGAGTAATTCACTTTTTAGTAATTCGTATTTTGGGGGGAAATTTTTTGATATATTATAGATTTAGTACAAGTGACATGTATGTATAACTACAACATATAAACGTTAGAATATATAGTACTAGAAAAATACTTTAAGTATATTAGTAATAATGTAAGAATGACTAATGTTAGCTCTTAAGCGCAATAAAGCAAGCAAGCCCACCTCAACAAAAAAAGACAAGTGAGTCCTTTATTGTTGCAGGTAAAAGTTAACTGCGCAGTTCGACATATCGTCAGAACTTTTGCAACGAATGTATGTATGCAGCTAGAATAAAGAAATTATATTACAAAGTCCCAAAAGCGGTTTATGGTTCGTAACATTCGTAAATTTACGGCCACTCTGAAATTGATTAAAGTTTTTTATTCCAAATATAATAGAAAGTGAACTGTCTTTTGCTCTCTTCCCTCTTAAACGAAGTTTCCTTCTTCAATTGTCGGTAAAGCGGCTCAAAAATCTGATTCTTTCTAGACTTTTATAGCTATAAAATTAAGAATTTGTAAATACTTTTTAAATAATTTGTCTGAAGTGTACTTTCAAACCTTTACTTTTTGTAAGATCAATTGAACACCATCCCCCAGGTCAAAATCCTACACACGGCCCTGATTATATGAATGTGAATTGACAATAAAAATGCTAAAATACACAGGGTTGTATCTGAATTTTAGTTGTTGTTGGGCAATTACTTCTACCTCTATTATTGTGCCATGCCTTGAATGTACCGAACAAAATTATTGTGTTTGTTTAAACATTATTTAATGGTGGATATTATTCATATAAGGTGGATATATTTCATGTATTTTTCTGTAAACTAAGTTCAACGCACTATAAGTTGGAATAATTGTTGAAATAGCTCCAAATACAAAATGTACTCAATGTATTGAAACGTTTGAACCACAATTTAGGATGGCTTTTAATCAATTATAGGAAAATATATTTTCAAGTATGTAAAAGTTACCACTATATAACGTTTTACTAAAAACATATTAAATTTTTCTTCTAACCAAGATCAACATATCGTACATTGAAAGATTTTATGAACTAGATGTGAATATATCTATGAACTACATGTGTATAAATGCTTGAACTACATTTTATGATACATTCAATTAAAGTGAAGAATAATATATTTTTCAAATAAGTAAATATTACCTTGACAGAAGTATACGGAATAGACTGGAAAAATTTTCAAACTTATCTGAACTAAGTACATAAAATATTAAATAAATGTAATTTTTGAACTAATTTTTGATCTCGAAACAAGTTTTCAAGTTTATAGAAGAAATGGACAACAATTCAAGCTGTCAATGAACTAAATTTAAGGAACGGGTTTTTAATCACTTTTACGAATATTTTTATACACTCCCCGAGAGCATTATGTCTTTGTGCATTTGTTTGTAACACCCAAAAGGAAAAGAGATAGACCCATTGTTAATTATACCGATCGACTTAGAATCACTTTTTGAATCAATTTACGATACAGGTCGCAATTGAAGATCGAACCAAATGAAACTTTGCACAACGAAGTTTTTCGGGACAAGGACGAACGCTATTTAATTTCAAGAAAATCGGCTCAGATTTAGATATAGCCCCCCTACGAATTTCACTCCTGATTTGATTATTTTCACTGTAGATACCACATATTTCAAAAGATTTTTCTTCAAAATTGGCAAAACATCTTACATTTCAACTAAAAACGCCTGTGGTAAAAATGTGTTAGATCGGTTCAGATTTATATATAGCTCCTATACAAATTTCGCTCCCGATTTGACTTTTTCCGCTCCAGAAACCATATATTGTTTCAGTTTGCCTTCAGATTTGGCAAAATATCTTATATTTAACCTAGGAACACCTATGGTGAAAATAGGTCAGATCGGTTCAGATTTATAAAGGGTCCGCCATCTAACGTTTTTTTTTCAACTATTCAACCGTTGGACTATTATTTGTGGGCTGCCCGAGGCAGCCATTTGAATGAAATTATTTTCCATTATTAACCGGAAGGATTGTACTTTCAATATATTCAGTAGTTTTTTTTTATAGCATTTTCAAAAAAAAAGTTATTTGGCGGACCCTATATATAGCTCCCATTCAAATTTCGCTCCCGATTTGCCTTTTTCTGCTCTAGAAAACACGTATTTTAATAAATCTTCTTCAAATCTTGCAAAATATCTTATATTCCAACTAGAAACACCCATGGTGAAAATGGGTCAGATCGGTTGAGATTTATATATAGCTCCCATACAAATTTCGCTCCTGGATTGACTTTTTCCGCCCCAGACACCTCGAATTTTTATCGAATTTCTTCAAAGTGAGCATAACACGTTATATTTGAGCTGGAAGAACTTATTGTGAAAGTTAGTCACTTTATTCCATGTTTGGATATAGCCCCGATACAAAATATACTTTTCGATTTAATTCTATGATTAGGAAACATACAAAAATTCTTCCCGTTCTCCCGTTTTTACCAAGTTGAATTGTATTCGGATAGAAAGTGGAGTGTATCATATAGTCGGCCCCGACCGACTTTAGCCTTTCCTTACTTGTTATTTCAAAATTTTTTCCATACACAACTTTTTCTAATATTTTCCGTTCTAAAATGTATGATATGATTTTGTCAAACTTAGTAAGAATATGCAGGAATTTTTTACTTCATTTGAAGAAAATTACTACCTCTCTCCAGGTATATAAACAATTTTCAACGTCATTAGAATTAGGGTAAAAATCATTCTTAGTTAATTTTCCTACTCTTTATGAAATTTTAACTAATTCGGAGTAAAAAAGTAGAACTAAAGTGAAGTATGGATTTTATTCAAATTTAGGAATCATTTTTTTTCTGAGTGTACCCCAACTTGTATTGTATGTTACCAGGTAGATAAAGTAATACATGTTTTATTCCCAGTAGATGGTCCTGGTGAGGATCTGAATTTCGCTGAGCCAGCTTTGAGATTGAATGAAAAATGTCAGGTCTCGTCGTTATGGCCAAATACATTAAACTACCTATCATATATTGTTGCTGCTGTTGATCAACCTGAACATTCCACTTGAAACCCTGGATCCAACGGTACTGATATTGGATTACTATTATCCTTAATGTATTGTGATTGGCCAATTTTTATCGATCCTGTCCCTCCACATCTATCTATCTCGATACCCAAGAACTTATTTAACGGTCCTTTATCAGATACATCAAATCCCTCACAAATTTGCCTCTTAACGGTCATTATAATTGATTTGTCCTTACATCCAATTATAAGGTCCTCCGCGTACACGGTTATCAAGACCAAGTTCCCAAGGATCACCATTGGTTGAAAATCCATCATCTAATCTGGCATTCCAGCCTCTACCAGAGTGCATATCGCCTTATTTAGGCGTAAAACTTTCCTCGGATGATCCTTGTTCTCAAAGTATCTTGGCTGCCGTATGTAGATTTCATCGTGTAAATCGCTGCTAAGATATGCGGTGCTGACATCCAATAAGGTAGAATACCTGACTACTGGGGAGAAAGTCTCTTTTTGGAACGGCAATGTGTGAATCTTACAGACCATGCAAGTTTTACATTTCAAATTGGTTGCAGCGAACGTGAATTCCGGAGTGGTTTACACAACAAACAAGTTGCTTTCTCTCTTGGCCCGCATGACTACGGTACCGTCTGGTCTTGTATTTCTTGTATTAGGGATATACATCACGTTTTCCAGTTGCTGTAATATATTTATAGCCCGCCATCGCAATCAGCTCATTGTGCTCTTGAAAATGTACAAACATGTTCCTGTCATTACACATGTGAGACGTTGCGACGCTGTCGACACACCAAACTTGTCGTTGAATTTGTTGTTCGGTTGCTGCCATTATCGTTATTGCTTGTTGTTGTGTTTGTAATTTCCTTTTCTCGCATTTATTCGCAAAATGTACGACCGCATCACATACAAAGCATTTTCCACTAAATTGTTTTTGTGTTGTATATTCTTCTGTGTGGAACGAGCCTTGAAAGATTTCTGACTACATGCTTCTTCTGTCATTTCTTTGCGACGTTCAGCCTCTTCAAGTAACTTCTGCTTGATAACCTTTAAACTTGTGTCCATCGCAATTACGAAATTTTCGTAATTTTTAGGAAGACTAGACAGCAACATTATCACCAACAACTCTGTATCTTGATATCAGACTCTGCCAGTTTCTCAGTGATTTCAACAAACTCGTTTAAATGTTATGACATGTTTCCACCTTCTGTCATGTGTATACCTATCAGCCGTTTATATAGACAAACTTTCTGAATCGGAACTTTCACCTGGTATATGTTCTGTTGTTTCAGCCATGCTTCGGCTGAAGTTCTACAATTCTTAATGTGTCCCAATTTAGCCGGTTTTACGCTGAATATCATATACGCCTGTGCCTTCTCATCATCTGATGTTCATTTCCCATTAGTCGCCTTTAGCCGATTCCTTTTTAACATCACCGCAGACTTTTCATTTGCACACATCATTTGTCAAAATTTGCATCATCCAGCTTTTCAATTTGAAACGTGTTCATCTTAATTCTCAAATAATAATATCACAATCTTACTAAAACTTTTTGGTTTTGCCTACTGGGCCCCATAACATGTTGATTTTATTTAGTTTTATTTATGAAGATCAACCCAGTGTGTAACTTATTGCTAAGGAATTACAATAGATTTTTCGTCCGATATTCATCATTTAGGAATCATTCGAAAGGTATTGATTTCTTCTATTTATTTTTCATAACATATCCTACAAAATGTTTCCAAGAGATATGAGTTTTTGCTGTCACCTTGAAAACCACAAAAAACAATATAAACTTATTCTAAGACAAGAATAAAAATGTTTATTTAATGTACTTGTGGGTCTATTAATTCATAAAGATTTAGACAAAAATGCAGCATAAATAATTACACGGGAAAACGTGATTTTTAGAGGTGGTTTCAGGAGCGTTTAGCTCACAGATGGCTTGACCCAGTGACGAAATATTTTGCAGATCGTAATTAAACAATTCGATCTTCATTTCTGGGGTAACCGCTGCAATTTATTTTCGTGACCCATCCTAATAATATATATATTTCATTAGTGGGAATAAGTGTTAAATTACATTTTTGGAAGTGCTTTTGAAAGACTTCTTTAGATGACAAATATATTTGAATCTGAAAAACTGTTTAAAATGAATTTGCTTGGTTTAGGAGTAATGACATTCATTCAGTTTGAACTAATTCCAAGTTTTTTTGGACTCTTCCCGGCAACCATTTTTGTCCTTTTCCAAAATTTCTAACCACACACCACCTTGTCCATTTTTATACCCTCCACCTCAACAAACAAAAACAGCTAGAAACACGAAATTCGGTGTGTACATTCCTCTAATTTAGTAGACACGTCAATTAAAGGTTTTTTGTTTGTATGTATAGTTGGTTTGTTATGTTGTCTGTGTTGTCATTTATTTTGGATTAAGACCAAAGGGTGTGCTGAAGTCTTCAACAGAACACAAAATTTGTAAAAAGACAAGTGAGACCTTTATTATTGCAGGTAAAAATTAACTGCGCAGTTCGATGGGCGTTACCACATATCGTCAGAACTTTCGCAACGAATGAATGTATGCAGCTAGAATAAAGAAATTATATTACAAAGTCCCAAAAGCGGTTTATGGTTCGTATAATTCGTAAATTTACGGTCACTCTGAAATCGATTAAACTTTTTTATTCCAAATATAATAGAAAGTGAACTGCCTTTTTGCTCTCTTCCCTCTTAAACGAAGTTTCCTTCTTCAATTGTCGGTAAAGCGGCTCAAAAATCTGCTTCGTTCTTAAAATATCTAAAGTAAAAGGTTTTTACACACAGAAACGCTTAACTGCTGTATATATGATGCGTCGGACAGTGCCTTTACTTTATCGTATGTAAGTTGCACACCTTTATGGTTTATGTTGAACCCTAAATACTCTACTTTTGGGACTGCAAAATTAGACATATTTTTTTCAATTTCAATCCCGCGTCTTCTATGCAAGGTAAGCTATCCTCTGCTCGCGTACACATTTCCTCCATGGCGACCCCTACTATTCCTTCCATTAAGCGTTGGAAAATACTAGGAGCAGTTGAAATTCCGAAAGGCAATCTGGTTACCATATGTGTATTGAGCGTGAGAATTTTTGTGAATTCGTCATCTACTTTCTATTGGGTATATGCTCTGTCTAAATCCAACTTGCAAAACCACTTGCAGTTTACCAAAGTATTAGCTACTTTCTATAATTTCTGTATTTGTTGGCAATTGATATGTTTCTTTGCACAACATGTGCATCTGGTTTAACCACAGGAACAATCGGTGCTGCCCATTCACTATACTTTATTGGTCGGATTATATTATCATCTTCCATCATCTTTAGTGGCTCCTCGAGCCTGGCTTTAAAGCAAATGGCACTTTACGGCATCTACAATTCCGCCTTACCTTCGTTCAGCATTGTAAGTTTTACTGGCTAGACTTTCGACAATAGGGTTCTTGTTCCACTATATCACAGTAATGAATACCAAACTTACTCTCCTCCAACTCGCTGGTACGTAACTTATAGATATACCTTAAACATGTCTGCACTTTGCAACATCTTAGGAATCCAGGAGATTTTTGTGGAGAGAAACTATTTATATCCCAAGATATATTTTCTTGTTCCAGAATGTTGCTCAAGTCGTCTTATCTTAAGCGATTTGTCGGAGCCGTCAGACCACGTTCCGTCATCAATTTTTCATAACGTTTGTTCTAATAAACATTTTTGAGTTGACTACTTTTCGTAATTTTCGATTTTAAAGAAAAGTAAAATTTTTATGTTTCTTTTTTAATTTTATTTTACGTATTTGTTCATAATGCCCGGAAAAAAATAACTTTTTCCGTATTACAGATTTTCACCTTTTTCTGATTAAAAAAACGTAACTTCTCTTTTTCGATTTTGTAGAACTGTTTCTCTCACAATTTAAGAGATTTTCACTCGATTTTATTTTATTAGAAATTGTGGTGTTTGTGCCATATAAAGTCTGTCTGTGATAAATATTAACTAGTAAATCAAAAAATTTTTTTTTTCAAATCCATGCTTTATGCAAGCAGAATTCTATTGGGCCTAGAAATTCTTTTTTAGTTATCTTTTGTAGAAGGAAAAATTACTGCGTTATCAGGAGCAGAAATAATAGATTTTTAATTTGTGGTTTGTATGGGAGGTACCACGCCCCTTTGTACAATCCCGCCCATATTTGCAGCAGCACTTAAAAAATCCACACCAAACCGACGTACCAAATTTTGTTCAAATACCGTTATCAGGAGCAGAAATAATAGATTTTTAATTTGTGGTTTGTATGGGAGGTACCACGCCCCTTTGTACAATCCCGCCCATATTTGCAGCAGCACTTAAAAAATCCACACCAAACCGACGTACCAAATTTTGTTCAAATACCGTTATCAGGAGCAGAAATAATAGATTTTTAATTTGTGGTTTGTATGGGAGGTACCACGCCCCTTTGTACAATCCCGCCCATATTTGCAGCAGCACTTACAACATGCACACCAAACCGACGTACCAAATTTTGTTTAAATACCGTTATCAGGAGCAGAAATAATAGATTTTTAATTTGTGGTTTGGTCAAATTTTTTCATTTCCTTGTATTGTCATCGAAAATGATTAAGTGTGCAAAATTTGAGCAAAATTGGTTGAGAAAAAAGCTTTCAAAAATTGATTTCAAATTTTGTGGCACACAAACATATATAGAAAGTAACCTTATATAAAGCATGAAAAAAAAAAATTAATATAATTTCCGTTTTCTTGACTTAAGTTGGCTGTTGGCGAATGAATATTTTTTTTATAACCTTTCTTTACTGTTGTGCTAAGAAAATCCACAGAAAACGTGTAATTTTACAAAATTCGAATCAAAAATGCGCCTTTCAAATCCCGCCCATTTGCATATTGTCTAAGCAGGTTACAACTAAATAAATTAATATAATTTCCGTTTTCTTGACTTAAGTTGGCTGTTGGCGAATGAATATTTTTTTTATAACCTTTCTTTACTGTTGTGCTAAGAAAATCCACAGAAAACGTGTAATTTTACAAAGTTCGAATCAAAAATGCGCCTTTCAAATCCCGCCCATTTGCATATTGTCTAAGCAGGTTACAACTAAATAAACACACACAACAATATAGGAAGATCGTTGTAGAATATACTTAAAAAAACTGGTTTTAATTTCGTATGGGAAGGGTCACGGCCACTTTCCGCCCATCTCGGTGTCGAAATACTCTAAAACCGGTTTTAATTTCAGATGGGAAGTGTCACGTCCACTTTCCGCCCATCTTTGCACAACTATTTACACTGGATCAACTCACACAAAATTTCAGCACTCTAGGTCTATGACACCTACTGACCATATTCGATTATATGTTTTAACTTCGTATGTGAGGTACCACGCCCACTTTCCCAATACCGCCCATTTTTTGCACAACTACGCAGGTTTATGCTAGATGCACTCACACAAAAGTTAAGTATTGTATCTGTCATAGAACTGAATATATTCGAAAATGGTTTTAACTTCGTATGGGAGGTGCCACGCCCACTTTTCCAATACCGCCTGTTTTTGGCACACTGATGCAAGATGCACTTACACAAAATTTCAGCACTCTAGGTTCATAGAACTGACACTATTCGATAATATGTTTTAACTTCGTATTCCAATACCGCCCATTTTTGGCAGAACTACGCACATTGATGGTAGATGCACTTACACAAAATTTCAGTTTTTTATCTGCCATAGAACGGCATATATTCGAAAATGGGTTTTAACTTCGTATGGGAGGTGCCACGCCCACATTTCCATTACCGCCCATTTTTGTCACAACTACGCACATTAATGCTAGATGCACTTACACAAAATTACAGTAGGTGTAATTTTGGTTTTAACTTCATATGGGAGGTGCCACGCCCACTTTTGCATTACCGCCCATTTTAGGCGCAACTACGCACATTGATGCTAGATGCACTTACACAAAATTTGAGCACTATACGTGTCATAGAACTGACACTATTCGATAATATGTTTTAACTTCGTATGGGAGGTGGTACGCCCACTATTCCAATACCGCCCATTTTTGGCAGAACTACGCACATTGATGGTAGATGCACTTACACAAAATTTCAGCACTCTAGGTGTCATAGAACTGACAATATTCAATAATAGGTTTTAACTTCGTATGGGAGGTGCCACGCCCACTTTTCCAATACCGCCCATTTTTGGCACAACTATGCACATTGATGCTAGATGCACTTACACAAAATTACAGCACTCTAGGTGTCATAGAACTGACTATATTCAATAATAGGTTTTAACTTCGTATGGGAGGTGCCACGCCCACTTTTCCAATACCGCCCATTTTTGGCACAACTATGCGAATTGATGCTAGATGCACTTACACAAAATTTCAGCACTCTAGGTGTCATAGAACTGACAATATTCAATAATAGGTTTTAACTTCGTATGGGAGGTGCCACGCCCACTTTTCCAATACCGCCCCTTTTTGGCACAACTATGCGAATTGATGCTAGATGCACTTACACAAAATTTCAGCACTCTAGGTGTCATAGAACTGACAATATTCAATAATAGGTTTTAACTTCGTATGGGAGATGCCACGCCCACTTTTCCAATACCGCCCATTTTTGGCACAACTATGCGAATTGATGCTAGATGCACTTACACAAAATTTCAGTACTCTAGGTGTCATAGAACTGACAATATTCAATAATAGGTTTTAACTTCGTATGGGAGGTTCCACGCCCACTTTTCCAATACCGCCCATTTTTGGCACAACTATGCACATTGATGCTAGATGCACTTACACAAAATTACAGCACTCTAGGTGTCATAGAACTGACAATATTCGATAATAGGTTTTAACTTCGTATGGGAGGTGCCACGCCCACTTTTCCAATACCGCCCCTTTTTGGCACAACTATGCACATTGATGGTATATGCACTTACACAAAATTTCAGCACTCTAGGTGTCATAGAACTGACAATATTCAATAATAGGTTTTAACTTCGTATGGGAGATGCCACGCCCACTTTTCCAATACCGCCCATTTTTGGCACAACTATGCGAATTGATGCTAGATGCACTTACACAAAATTTCAGCATTCTAGGTGTCATAGAACTGACAATATTCAATAATAGGTTTTAACTTCGTATGGGAGGTTCCACGCCCACTTTTCCAATACCGCCCATTTTTGGCACAGCTATGCACATTGATGCTAGATGCACTTACACAAAATTTCAGCACTCTAGGTGTCATAGAACTGACAATATTCAATAATAGGTTTTAACTTTGTATGGGAGGTGCCACGCCCCTTTGTCCAATTGGTCAAATTTTTCCATTTCCTTGTATTGTCATCGAAAATGATTAAGTGTGCAAAATTTGAGCAAAATTGGTTGAGAAAAAAGCTTTCAAAAATTGATTTCAAATTTTGTGGCACACAAACATATATAGAAAGTAACCTTATATAAAGCATGGAAAAAACATAACGTTTTTCCTTTGGATGGTTCCCCGTTTTTGCAGGGTAACTTTTGCCTGTATGAAATTGCACCTTAGAGAGATAGGATGCATTTAGTGCAAAACGTCTAATTTGTTAGTTCCAAAGCGCGAATTACTCATTTTTTCTCATTAACTTCTATCCCCAAACTAAATCGTATGCCAATTGGACTTCATTTGTAGGAACTATGTCCAAGAAACCTTAATAATAACTTATGTTGCGGACAAATCAAATTAGTGAAGGAAACTGAACACAGGTAGTTCTGCAACTCAATCAGGAGTATGCATTGACGTTGCTTTATTGTTCGTATACATGAATATAAATTAAATTCACCTCAATGGAACTCAAATTCGTCTACCTTTATGACATTATCTTTAATTTAATAGGTTTTTGACCAGTTACTTCTTAAATTTGCATAAGTTATTTAATACTTTTAGGACCATTTCACATAGTCCGATTAAAGTGCCAATTTTAGTTTACATTAGTTTTTCAAAGCGATAAAGTCCCGGTTAAACATTTTGGTTTTCTCATTCAATGGTTAAATTATAAATGTGTGAGAATGGCAACACAATTGATAGTTATCAACCGTAATGGGAATCTAATGGCAATCATTTTATTGTTGTTTGTGTCGAAACGAAAAAACTTGAAAGTACATGGAAAATGATCCAAAAACAACGATGAAAACTTGCTTCACCTACTACACAAGTGTGTGTTAGGAAATATATATTCCGAAACAGCAAAAAAATGGAAGCTCAATACAAATGGATGGAAATATTTTTAATTACAGCAACATACTAAACGTATTTTTCGATTCGATAAACGCATAACCGGCGGACGAGTGACGGTTATCGTTTGACGATGGTATAACCTCTAAATTGATGGGTTTATACCACAAAATTTTCAATATGCCCCCATAAAAATGTCCTTTCCGATTTAACATTTTTGTCAAACACATACATATACAGGATACAAAAATCCTTCCCCATTTCACTTTTTTACCGAATTGAATTGTAGAGAGATAGAAAGTGGAGTGTATCATAATGTCGGCTCCGCCCGACTTTAGCCTTTCCTTACTGGTATTTAAACTAGGAACACCTATGGTGAAAATAGGTCAGATCGGTTCAGATTTGTCTATAGCTCCCATTCAAATTTCGCTCTCGATTTGTCTTTTTCTATAGACCAGAAAAACACATTTTTACAGATCTTCTTTAAATTTAACAAAATATCTTATATTTCAACTAGAAACACCCATGGTGAAAATTGGTCAAACCGATTCAGATTTACATATAGCTCTCACACACATTTCGCTCCCGGATTGAGGTTTTCCGCCCCAGAAATCACGTATTTTCACCGAATTTCTTCAAAAGGAGCATAACACGTTTACTTGAACTGAAAGAACTTATTGTGAAAGTTAGTCACTTCATTCCATGTTTGGATATAGCCCTGATACAATATTCTTCTCGATTTGACAAATTGTACCAGGTCATATTAGCTTATGATTAGGAAATATACAAAAATTCTTCCGTTTTCACTTTTTTACCGAATTGAATTGTATTAGGATAGAAAGTGGAGTGTATCATATAGTCGGCACCGCCCGACTTTAGCCTTTCCTTACTTGTTAGATATTGTGGTTGTTTAGCTTTATTATGGCGCACGTGCTTGTGTCAAATAATGTTTGTTTGTACTAAGTATTTTAAAAATACCCTTTATGAAAAATGTTTTGAATTTGGACCAACATGCCTTTTTTTGAAAGCGTTTGCAGAATAAAATACATATTTAGAAACGTTGATGGATTCCCCGTTTTTGCGGGGTAACTTTTGCCCGAACGAAATTGTACCATTGGGAGAGAGGATACATTTAGTGCAAAAGTCAGATTTTTACTTTCAAAATGCGAATTATCTAAAAATATTAGCAAATTTATTTTATCTTCAAACTAAATTTTATGGCAAACGGACTTCATTTGTAGGAACTATACACAAGGACAAATTGAATTAATACGGGTCACGTATGTTTATAGGTGAAATATAGTATGTAAGTTTGGCCAAAATCGGATAAACATTTGGGAGCAACACATTGGGGCTATATCTAAATCTGAACCGATTATACCAACTTTCAGTATAGCTGTTTCTAGTTCTATTATAAAATGTTGTGCCAATTTCAAAGAAAATCGGGTACAATATGTGGTTTCTAAAGCGGAAAAAGTCAAATCGGGAACGACATTTGTATGGGGGCTATATCTAAATCTGAACCGATTTAACTCGCTTTCGCCGCAGGTGTTTCTAGTTAGATTATACGGTGTTAAGCGAAATTTTAAGGAAATCGGGCACAATATGTGCTTTATTGGGGGAAAAAGTCAAATCGGGAGCGACATTTGTATGGGGGCTACATCTAAATCTGAACCGATTTTACCAACTTTCAGCATAGATGTTTCTAGCTCGATTAAAAAATTTTGTGCCCATTTTAAAGAAAGTCGGGTACAATATGTGGTTTCTAAAGCGCAAAAAAAGTCAAATCGGGAGCGACATTTGTATGGGGCTACATCTAAATCTAAACCGGTCTAACCCGCTTTAACCACAGGTGTTTCTAGTTAGATTATAAGGTGTTAAGCCAAATTTTTAAGGAAATCGGTCACTATACGTGCTATAAGGGCGAAAAAAGTCAAATCGGGAGCGACATTTGTAAATCTGAACCGGTCTTACCCGCTTTCATAATAAGTACAGTATTTATCGCTTATATGCATTCCCAAAAATGTTCGACTTTAAGTGCATATAAGCGGGAAATGCATATATAAAAACTCGGTTATATGCATGATCGGTGCATATATAAAAACTCGGTTATATGCATCATCGGTGCATATATAAAAACTCGGTTATATGCATCATCGGTGCATATATAAAAACTCGGTTATATGCATCATCGGTGCATATATAAAAACTCGGTTGTATAGATCAGAGGTGCATGGCTCCATAAATATATATATTTATGTACAAAAATCCAAAAATGTGATATCCCAATATTTCTCTTTAGTTTGATCAGATCTCTAACTTAAGAACTTTTATTTTTGACATTTATAAAAAATGTACCCTTACAATGACATTTTTCGTTTTATGTACACCAAAATTGTCTTTAGTGTTAGTTTGAAAGTGGTCTAAGTCACACTATATCCAATAATATTGATGTGTGGCGTTGCAAACAAACGTTTTTTATTTATAATGTAAAGTTTCTAGACGAACAACCTGTAAATATTTACATATATTAAAAAAATTAAAAAAAAATTGTTTTCTTTAATTTTTTTAAGGAAATATTAGTTGCGAAAAAAATAAAAATTTTGTGTGTTCAATTATTTCAATTTTGAGAAGAATGAAAGTGGTCTAAGTCAGTACATCCTCTGGAAGTAGTGGTTCCATTAGAGGTACCAAATAGGATACCCCGATTAAATTTTATTCGATTAATCGAATAATTTTTGTCAAATATTTGTTCGAATAATGAAAAAATCATGATGTTCGAATAACGAATAATTCGAATAAATTGTCCCAAATAATCGATATTATAAGTTTTGCCTTAATAAACTAATGAAATCGTCGTCTGCTTTGTATGATAAAGTTTGCTCCATTTTGGTAAAAAACTATGAAACACAAAATATAAAATCCAATAACCAATATTTTTCAATTTTTGAAATGTATGCTCCACAAATATTAAAATAACTAGGGAACGATTAATCCGATTTAATTTAAAAATAGCAAAAACTGACCAATAGCTTCGGAATTATTTCAAATTGTATATTTATAGAAAAGTGATAATAGCAAGCAAAATTGAGGTTAACACCGTGATAATAAAGTCAGTCCTGTTATAAATCACATGATCCATATTCGGAAAAAGTTAATGGATACGTTCTGATATTATGCTCAATTAAGGAAAGATTCTTTATTTTGACAAGAAATTAAAATTTTGCCAACTTCTTTTGAATTTTGAATTTGAAACTACAATTTTTATAGTTGTCTATATAACTCTGTCTCTCTTGTCTATATAACTCTTATTAATTATATTGTATTTAAGTGAGCAATTGTTCGAATAATCGGTTAATCTCGACGTCATTATTCGATTAATTGAAAATCCTTTTGTTTTAAAATAAACGATTAATCGAAGAACAAAAAAGTCAGAATAATTGGATACCCTAGTACCAACGTTGTCAATTGTTTATAAAAGTTCGATATAGTAGTAGGATATTCTAAGAAAAAAATTTGTGGTTTGGTGGAAAAATATTTTTCAATTTACGTAAACATAAATCATTGCATATCTCAGAACGGATAAAGTGTGACTTAGTCCACTATCATTCTAACTCGCACATATATGTTACAATATATTTTTATTTCAAACAAGATTTCTCTAAATTCAATTTTATTGAAGGAAATTCATCGGAATATGTACGTTTAAAATAAAAATATTTGAAAACAAGTGATCACATTTAATTCATTTGGTTTTTAGGACATAAGAGTAATCATTACAAATTGAAAAATGTACGCACAAACTGTTCTTTATCGATAATTTTTTCAAAATAATCAATGAAATTGGAGCAGCATATATCCGATTTTCTTTTCATGGGATTGCTTTAAATTCTCCAAATTTCTGATGCATAAAAGCGAAAAATGTGTATAAACGAATGCTTATAAGCAAGAAATTTCCGTGTATTTTAAATGACAAAGTGAAATTGCACAACCGACGTGCATATAAGCGATAGATACTATATTTCTAGTTAGATTTTAAGATGTCGTGCAGAATTTAAAGAAAATCGGGTACAATATGTGGTTTCTAGAGCGGAAAAAGTAAAATCGTATATCTAAATCTGAACCGATCTCACCAACGTTCAGTAAAGGTGTTTCTAGTTCGATTATAAAATGTTGTGCCAATTTCAAAGAAAATCGGGTACAATATGTGGGTCCTAAAGCGGAAAATGTCAAATCGGGAATGACATTTGTATGGAGGCTATATCTAAATCTGAACCGATCTTACCCGCTTTCATTATACGTGTTTCTAGTTAGAATATAAAATGTACAACATGTGGTTTCAAAAGCGGAAAAAGTCAAATCGGGAGCGACATTTGTATGGGGGCTATATCTAAATCTGAACCGATCTAACCCGCTTTCGCCGCAGGTGTTTCTTTAGATTATACGGTGTTAAGCGAAAGTTTAAGGAAATCGGGCACTATATGTGCTTTATAGGGCGGAAAAAGTCAAATCGGGAGCGATATTTGTATGTATCTAAATCTGAACCGATCTTATCCAATTTCTGCATATGTATTTCTAGTTGGATTAGAATTTTCAGAAAATCGGCTACAATATGTGGTTTCGGGAGCGACATTTGTATGGGGGATATATCTAAATCTGAACCGATTTGCCTCAAATTAAATAGCTTTCGTCCTTGATCCACAAAACTTATTAGTGCCAATTTTTGTTAAGATCGGACTATAATTGCGACCTGTAATTTGATTACACCAATAGATGGACATTGCTAAATCGACTCAGAAAGTGATTCTATGTCGATCGGCATACTTAACAATGGGTCTATCTCGCTTCCTTTTGGGCGTTATAAACAAATGCACAAAGACATAATACTCTCGTGGAGTGTATAAAAAGTAAAATTTGTATATTTTCAAAACGCGCAGAAATATTTTCTATCCGAATACAATTGAATTCGGTAAAAAATTAAAAATTACCTGACCCAATTTGTCAAATCGAGAAGAATATTTGTATCGGGGCTATATCCAAACATGGAATAAAGAAATCCACTTGCACAATAGGTTCTTGCAGTTCAAGTATAACGTGTTATGCTCAATTTGAAGAAATTCGGTGAAAATATGTGGTTTCTGGGGCGGGAAAACTCAAGCCGGGAGCGAAATTTGTATGAGAGCTATATACAAATCTGAACCGATGTGACCTATTTTCACCACAGGTCTTCCTAGTTTGAATATAAGATGTTTTGCCAAATTTGACAAGCCAATGTGATAAAATACGTGGTTTCTAGAGCGGAAAAACTCGAATTGGGATCGAAATTTGAATGGGAGATGTTTCTAGTTGAAATATAAGACGTTTCGCAAAATTTGAATACAATCTGTTAAAATATGTGGTTTATAGAGTGGAAAAAATCAAATCGGGAGTGAAATTTGTATGGGTGCTATATATAAATCTGAACTGATTTAAAAAAATTTTAACCACAGGTGTTTCTAGTTGAAATATAAAATGTTTTGTCAATTTTGAAGAAAATCTGTTAAAATATGTGGCATCTACAGTGAAAAGAATCAAATCGGGAGTGAAATTCTTATGGGGGCTGTATCTACATCTGAACCGATGTTCTTCAAATTAAATAGCGTTTGTCCTTATCCCGAAAAACTTCGTTGTGCAAAGTTTCACTTGGTTCTGGCTACAATTGCGACCTGTATCGTGATTACAAGAATAGATGGACAGACAGACGGTCATTGCTAAATCGATTCAAAAAGTGATTCTAAGTCGATCGGTATAATTATACACTCCACGAGAGTATTATGTTTTTGTGCATTTGTTTGTAACACCCAAATGGAAACGAGTTTATACAGATCGGCTTAGAATCACTTTCTTGTTCCACAAGATTGTAACTTCACCTTATATGAGTCTTTACTGCCAATATCCCCATCTAATGTACATCACATACCTTTAGTAATTGAAATAGGATCGTATTGCTTCTTTAAATCCTCCCTGTTGCCTAAATATTTAGATTTTAACTTCAACTTGTGTATATTTGACTCGGTGGACTGGACTTAAAAAGCTTAAGAACTTGCGCAATAAATTTAATAAGCGCTTCATAAAGTCGGGTGATGCTGATTGTCAAGCTAAATTTATATATTACCAACGGGAATTTAACTGCTTAAATAAATTTCTGTATAAACAATTTCTTTTGGGGAAAGAGAATGAAATTAGAAGTAACCCCAAATCATTTTGGACCTTTATAAAATCAAAAAAATCTTCCGACATCCCATCTATAGTCAGGTATATGTATATATATCCCAAACTTGTGATGATGCGGTTAACATGTTCGCTAACTTTTTTAAATCTAATTTTGAGCCTTCTTCCGATAATTGTATAAGGGTTTCAAAATGTTTGTCTATGGTTAATATAGGTAATGTTGTGGTCTCAGAAGATGAAGTGTTAGATGACATAATGGAAATTAAAAATAGCTTCAAATCTGATGTGGATGGTATCTGTGCTCACCTTTTAAAAAATGCTCTTCTGCCATTACGTTTCCTTTAACATACATACTAAAACTCTCCCTTAAAGAAGGCGTTTTCATTGACTGTTGGAACACGGCTTCGATCACGCCAGTTTTTAAGGATGGAATGAAAGATGATGTAACTTATTACAGGCCTATTTCAAAATTATCATGCATTTCTAAAGTATTTGAGCATGTAATCTATAAAAGAATATTTTTTCAAACGAAATCCTATATTTCTCCTAAACAGCATGGTTTTTTCTCTGGAAGATCCACTAGACAAATTTAACAATATTTAGTGAATAGGTCGAGGCAATTTATACTGATTTTTCGAAAGCTTTTGACAAATTATCGAATAGTATTCTACTTGCGAAATTGCAACAAATTGGTTTTCATTCAAATGTTCTAAAATTGATCAAATCTTATTTGTCAGACAGGGTATGCTTTGTTCAGATAGAAGGATATGAGTTTAGGCCATACATACAAGTAGTAGTATATTAGGACCAATCCTTTTTAACTTATTTATTAATGATATTTCTTCGTGCTTTTGTAACTCAAATTTTCTTTTATATGCTGATGATTTAAAAGCATTTTGTAAAGTTAACTCATTAGGTATTGTTTTTGACTTTCAAATTGATTTAGATAATTTACTAGAGTGGTTCACGATCAGGCCCGTGCGCAGGATTTTCCCCTGGGGGGGGGGGTTTCATCTACACTCATAAAAAAGTTAACCCTATAATGAGTTGAAATTAACTAAAATTTAGGAAACCAAGTACATTTTTACTAAATATAAGTAGAATTTTTTCTGAAATTTTCCTAAATCTAAGTAAATTTTTCCTAAAACCTAGTATTTTTTTACTAAATTTAAGCAAAATTTTGCTAAAACTAAGTAAATTTTTACTAAATCTTAGTAGAATTTTGCTGAAAATTTCCTAAAACTAAGTAAATGTTTACTCAAATCAAGTAAATATTTACTCAAACTGAGGACAATTTTGCTGATTTTTTTCCTCAAAACGAGTAAATTTTTACTTAAACTGAGGAAAATTTTATTTTATACAAGGAAAAAAGGAGCAATTAAAATAAGTTCAATTTAACTAAAAAAATTAAACAAATAGTTTTGCTTCAGAGTATGCAAAACTGATACAAAAAATGACAACATGAAATATTTCTCAGAAGGTTCATGATACCTCTGCCATAAGGAGTGGAGCTATTACTCCATGATTGTTGCGAAGGCAAGTGGTTGTTTAGAATAATTCATAAAGTATTTAAGAAATAAGTCTCTGCAAACGAACGAGAATTGTTTCTTAGATTAATATTCACTATTTTTTTAAACAATTTCAAATGTTTTTATAACTTCATTAATACTTAAATCTATGAAGAACTGGTATAAATTTCAGTAAACATTTTAACTTCATTTTAGAAAAAAAACTCATTTTTATGTTAAAATTTCCTAAATTGAATTTTTTCCATACAAAAAATTTCAGATTTTTTTCTCACTTTAAACTTAAAACATAAGTTTGAATTTACTCAATTGTAAGAATTTTTTATCAGATCCAAAGAAATGTTGTTAAGTAAATATACTACCTTTATTCTATTAAATGAACTATTTACCATGGCTTTGAAAGAAACCACTCATATTTTATTGCCAGGATCTTTTGATACATTCGTTCAAAATTGCATTTCAGTAATCAATCTATCAGTACACTGAAAGGAATATGTCAGTAAAAGAAAGCAGAAAGTCTACTGAAAGAGCAGATTTTCTGCTGTTAAAAAAGAGACAGCAGATTTGTATCTGCTGAGATGGTAAACAGTTGTTTGCTGTTTTTAGCAATATAGAAAAAACTTTAAGCATATGGACAGAACAGAATGACCACTTAGATATACATGTTAACAACACTTTTTTGAATAGAAGTTATTATAAAGCAATAAGGCAAAAATGATACGCATATTGTTCCACTAATATAAAAGGAAATTCGAGCTAAACTCGCTTATGAACGATTACCTATTTTTATATTTTAATTAACAACAGCCAATTTTAGCAGACTGCAAACTCTTTAGCAGGAGAAAACTGCTGTTATGTCAAAAAAACAGCTGTAATAGCAGAAAAGTGTCTGCTGACAGGCAGCAGACAATCGCTTTTATTAACAGACTTGTTCTCTAAGTGTAGAACTTTTTTAAATATAGGGTCCGCCAAATAATTTTTTTTGAAAATGCTATAAAAAAACTACTGAATATTTTCTCAAATTTATTTTTTTATTTGAAAGTGCAATCCTTCCGGTTAATAATGGAAAATAATTTCATTCAAATGGCTGCCTCGGGCACCCCACAAATAATAGTCCAACGGTTGAATTGTTAAAAAAACGATAGATGACGGACCCGCTCTAGAAACCGCATATTTCAACAAATAACATTTTTTTTAAATGCTATAAAAAACTACTGAATATTTTCTCAAATTTCTTTTTTTATTTGAAAGTACAATCCTTCCTGTTAATAATGGAAAATAATTTCATTCAAATGGCTGCCTCGGGCACCCCACAAATAATAAAGAGTGATTTTTTTGAGGTTAGGATTTTCATGCATTAGTATTTGACAGATCACGTGGGATTTCAGACATGGTGTCAAAGAGAAAGATGCTCAGTATGCTTTGACATTTCATCATGAATCGTCTTACAAACGAACAACGCTTGCAAATTATTGAATTTTATTATCAAAATGCGTGCTCTGTTCAGAAAGTTCATTGCGCGCTTCCATTTTATGGTCAGTTTAATCGACCCACTGAAGCGGCTATTCGGGCTATTGTGACTAAATTTCGCACCAAATTTACATTGTTGGACATTAAACCACCAACACGCTTACGTAGAGTGCGAACTGAAGAAAATATCGCAGCTGTATCGGCCAGTGTTAATGATGACCACCAATTTTCGATTCGTCGCCGTTCGCACCAATTGGGTCTCTGTTACTCAAAAACGTGGAAATGCCAAAATTGGACTAAGCGGATGGACCACCTAAGACGCAGCCGCGGTCAACATTTAAATGAAATTATCTTCAAAAAGTAAATGTCATGGACCAATCTAACGTTTCAAATAAAGAACCGATGAGATTTTGCAAATTTTATGCGTTTTTTTTAAAAAAAAAGTTATCAAGCTCTTAAAAAATCACCCTTTAGTTCAACCGTTGGACAAAAAAAACGTTAGATGGCGGATCCGCTCTAGAAACCACATATTTCAACAAATAACATTTTTATACACTCCACGAGAGTATTATGTCTTTGTGCATTTGTTTATAACACCCATTGTTAAGTATACCGATCGCCGTAGAATCACTTTCTGAGTCGATTTAGCAATGTCCGTCTGTCTGTCCGTCTGTCCATCTATTGTTGTAATTAAATTACAGGTCGCAATTTTAAGTTTTGTGGATCAAGGACGAACGCTATTTAATTTGAGGCAAATCGGTTCAGATTTAGGTATAGCCCCATACAAATGTCGCTCCCGATTTGACATTTTCCGCTCTAGAAACCACATATTATACTCGATTTTCTTTAAATTTGGCACAACATCTTATAATCCAGCTAGAAACACATATGCAGAAAGTGGGTAAGATAGGTTCAGATTTAGATATAGCCCAACTACAAATGTTGCTCCCAAATGTTTAACCGATTTTGGCCAAACTATACATATTATATTTCACCTATTTCGTTCCAGGTTTCAAATGTCCGATTTGACATTTTTTTCAAACACATACATTTACAGGCTACAAAAATCCTTCCCGTTTTCACTATTTCACCGAATTGTATTCGGATAGAAAATGGAGTGTATCATAGAGTCGGCCTCGCCCGACTTCAACCTTTCATTACTTGTTTTTTTTTTTTTTTTTTTGAAAATGCTATACAAACACTACTGAATATTTTCTCAAATTTCTTTTTTTATTTGAAAGTACAATCCTTCCGGTTAATAATGAAAAATAATTTCATTCAAATGGCTGCCTCGGACACCCCACAAATAATAGTCCAACGGTTGAATAGTTCAAAAAAACGTTAGATGGCGGACCCTATAGTTGCTTGAAATTACATACATACATATCGAGCGCTCATATTCATAAGTGGCTATGAACAAAAACATAACTTTTCAGGAGAGCGAAAAAACAGATTTTCTCCTTAATTTGAAGAGAAATTATTAATCATTCTTCTATAAGGATTCTTCTAAAAAGGATTACTAATTGCTACGATTAAAAGGTTTTCGAAATTTCCTTGTATTCGCGGTTTCATGGTTCATAGTCACTTTTGTATGAATGTTGAAATAAGAATAAGATTTATTGTATACTCCATAACTTTTTTCATGAAATCTTGACAATGTTGTATAGAAAACGCATTTTCTGTGATGCACACAGCGAATTTAAAGATCCAGCTTCATCCGTCAGATTGGTCGCCTGTAACATATATGTAGCCGGTTGCGAAAATCGCTGCAATTGATGAAAAATCCAAAATTCGCCGTTGCAATTCCTTATATTTTAACTTTCTTCATTTATAATTCTGAAACTTTTCATACACAAATATTCCCCATGAAGTCAGCAATCACATGCCAAAGAAATATTTTGGTATTCTCAATATAATAAAAAAGTTACGCCGGTTTTTTTTTTCTAAATATACTTTTCACAATTTTTGACTTTCCTATTTTAGCCTGATAACTGGGGAATCAAAATGTTATTAACGCGAAATGATGGAATTTTATAGTACGATATGCCCTAAATCTAGAAAAATGTTTTAAACAAAATCGTTGTACCGAATTATAACCTTCGGCTTTATGCTGCTCCATTGTTGAACTATTTTATTTCTATTATTTTTATGTTCATAGACACTTATGCAGTCACAAACTTACGTGCGAGGGGATAGCCAAATCAGAAAATTAAAAAAATGGCTTTAGAAAAAAAATCTTTTCTAAATTTTTATGACAGATGACATCCAAATCAAAAACTCATTTTCGAGAAAATGCTTCATAAGCCCTCGATATATATTTTGAAGAAATATTACACAAAAAACGATCAAATTCCTCGGCGATAAAATCTTCAGTCCCGCATTTTTTCTATGATTGGATATACTTTTTGACAAAGAATGGGTCTAAATAGGATGTCAAAAGAGTTTTGGGGTTTTTAATTTATATAGGACATGAGTAACAGGATGTTTACACAAAATCTTTATCATTTTTTCTATGATTGGATATACTTTTTGACAAAGAATGGGTCTAAATAGGATGTCAAAAGAGTTTTGGGGTTTTTAATTTATATAGGACATGAGTAACAGGATGTTTACACAAAATCTTTATCATTTTTTCTATGATTGGATATACTTTTTGACAAAGTGTGGGTCTAAATAGGATGTCAAAAGAGTTTTGGGGTTTTTAATTTATATAGGATATGAGTAACAGGATGTTTACTCAAAATCTTTATACGCATATTCCGATTAAATAAAAAATATTTGAAAATGTTTCTTCATTTTTATAATCTTAAATTTGTATAAATTCGAATAACAGATACAGTTTTTTTGTATTCGATGAAATGCAAGAAGAAACAACTAGAAATTGTAATTCCAAAAAACCAAATAATTGGTATTTTAGAGTTTCGTTTTCCTACGTAGATCCAAGTTACTGAATTTGTTGTTTCACTTTTGAATAATACTTGTTACATATGTTCAAAAAATACTTACTTTGAAAAATATTTGACATAAGTGATAAATATAACAAAAATATTAGTAAGTTAAACTCATTTCTTCATTTGTCGAAATGGATTTTTATTATAATTGCAAACTCCCAAAACATTGGAAGTAACAGAAACCGTTGTTGTTGCATCTGTGATCTAAATAGGATGTCAAAAGAGTTTTGGGGTTTTTAATTTATATAGGATATGAGTAACAGGATGTTTACTCAAAATCTTTATACGCATATTCCGATTAAATAAAAAATATTTGAAAATGTTTCTTCATTTTTATAATCTTAAATTTGTATAAATTCGAATAACAGATACAGTTTTTTTGTATTCGATGAAATGCAAGAAGAAACAACTAGAAATTGTAATTCCAAAAAACCAAATAATTGGTATTTTAGAGTTTCGTTTTCCTACGTAGATCCAAGTTACTGAATTTGTTGTTTCACTTTTGAATAATACTTGTTACATATGTTCAAAAAATACTTACTTTGAAAAATATTTGACATAAGTGATAAATATAACAAAAATATTAGTAAGTTAAACTCATTTCTTCATTTGTCGAAATGGATTTTTATTATAATTGCAAACTCCCAAAACATTGGAAGTAACAGAAACCGTTGTTGTTGCATCTGTGATGAAAATAGGACAAATCGGTTCATATTTAGATACAGCTCCATAAAAAATGTCCAATCGCAAATGTTACATCTTAGCGCTCTACAAGCATCAAAAATATGATTTGCTTTTATTAAGAATATTTTAGATTTTATTATGATATCATAGTGATTCTTATCTACACTTTTTTAAAATTACTAAACGATTTTGTTATTAAATTTCCAAACTTATATTGCAGTACACAATTAAAAGTTCATAAGATATAGCTTTAGTCGAATGTCGTGAATTGGTATCGGTTAATAAAAATGAAAAGTTTCCGAACAATTTGGTGGCCATTAGCGAAATTAGCATTACACAATCTTGAAATTGGCACAATTCGTTTAGTTTGTTTGTATTTTTCATAACCTCTGGCCGAAATTCAAGAAAGTGTCCAGGATTTTTTGTGTAATTTCTCGTGTTTTTCATGATTTTACTGCAAAATTACCATTTCAGACGAGTTATTTTAAAAAAACCTTAAAAATTCTATATTTTATTGATTCAGAAAGTCTAGAAGGTTTTAAAAAGTGCATGTTCGAAACCTCTCTGCCTCAAAATTAATAGCGTTCGTCCTTGATCCACAAAGCTTACTTGTGCCAATTTTTGTTAAGCTCGGACTATAATTGCGACCTGTAATTTGATTTAGATGGACAGACAGATCGACTCAGAAAATGATTCTAAGCCGATCTGTATAAACTCGTTTCCTTTTGGGTGTTACAAACAAATGCACAAAGACATAATACTCTCGTGGAGTGTATAATTATACCGATCGACTTAGAATCACTTTTTGAATCGATTTAGCAATGACCGTCTGTCTGTCCATCTATTCTTGTAATCATGATACAGGTCGCAATTGTAGCCAGAACCAAATGAAACTTTGCACAACGAAGTTTTTCGGAATAAGGACAAACGCTATTTAATTTAAAGAACATCGGTTCAGATGTAGATATAGCACCCATACGAATTTCACTCCCGATTTGACTCTTTTCACTGTAGATGCCACATATTTTATTCAAAATTGACAAAACATTTTATATTTCAACTAGAAACACCTGTTGTAAAAATGTTTTAAATCAATTCAGATTTATATATAGCTCCCATACAAATTTCACTCCCGATTTGATTTTTTTCACTCTATAAACCACATATTTTAACAGATTGTCTTCAAATTTGGCGGAACGTCTTATATTTCAACTAGAAACATCTGTGGGAAAAATGTTTTAGATCGGTCCAGAGTTATATATAGCTCCCATTCAAATTTCGATCCCAATTCGAGTTTTTCCGCTCTAGAAACCACGTATTTTATCACATTGGCTTGTCAAATTTGGCAAAACATCTTATACAGGGTGGCTGATGAATGACACTACATTAAGAAACTAAAAAAACTTTTTGTTTAATTCATGTAAATTACTTTTTCTTTGTTAATTTGACAACCGATACTTTTTTATTAAACCTTTTTAACGGGTTTAAAAATAAAAGAATTTAAATGACATGACGATAGCCGGTGACGTATGTGCAAAATTCATTATTCATTACATTCTGCAGAGTTGCAGTAAGAATTGTCTCAATTGTTGTTCGAATGCATTGCTTTAAATCATCCATTTTTTTTGATTTGGTTTGTAAACTTCCAGATGAAATAAGCCCACAAGAAAAAGATAGGTGCAGTGAGGTCACAAGACTTTGGGGGCCAACGAAATGTCGAGTGTCTAGAAATCACCTTCTTGGGGAACTTTCGCAGCAATTCTCTCTCATAGCAGGACCTGGCTATGTGACAAAGTCGCATCATCCTGTTGAAACCACACAGTGTTGAAAGGGAGTCACTTTCGATGCAGTTCTGCAAAGAATAAGTCCTTTAACAACAGCATTAAGTATCATGGTAGCAGTATTCATCAGCCACCCTGTATTCAAACTAGGAAGACCTGCGGTGAAAATAGGTCACATCGGTTCAGATTTGTATATAGCTCTAATACAAATTTCGCTCCCGGCTTGAGTTTTTCCGCCCCCGAAACCACATATTTTCACCGAATTTCTTCAAATTGAGCATAACACGTTATACTTGAACTGCAAGAACCTATTGTGCAAGTGGGTTACTTTATTCCATGTTTGGATATAGCCCCGATACAAATATTCTTCTCGATTTGACAAATTGTAATTTTTAATTTTTTACCGAATTCAGTTGTATTCGGATAGAAAGTGGAGTGTATCATATAGTCGGTCCTGCCCGATTTTAGCATTTCCTTACTTGTATTAAATAAAAATATTTCTGCGCGTTATAAAAAAAAATTTTACTTTTTTATTTTTAAAATGGAAAATCAGCTTTAGGCTATTTTAAAAAATATATCTCATTGCCCGTTTTTCAATGTCAATATCTCAAAATAAGTCCTTGTCTAATTTCAGAAATGTTTACTAGTTAGTTTTAGCTATTGAATTTTGGCCGATGGATTTTCATTCTGAACCACGCGTTTGTTATCAAAATGTCCTTATTTTTTGTCGTAATACAAACATCGAACAATTTGTATGTCAGTTTTTTTAAACGTCCACCATTTCCACGTCGACATTACCAGGGCAGCGGAAAATCTCAATCTTAGCTTCTCTCATAGTTACTTTAACCTTCTTGCACTTTGGAGGTTTTTCATCCTCCGCCTAGGAGCGATTACGTTTTGAACCTATTACGTTAGGTTTGGTTTCTCTACAACCGCTTCTTATTTTTTCTTGTCCTCTTGCCAATTTTGTTAAGAATGTACTCTTTCTTCAGGTACAGCCTCTTCCGAAATTCGGTCGGAGACTATTACTTACTATTTTTTTGTTTTATGTTCACTAGTCTGTAAATTCATTGGGGTACTGGGGGTATGTCCGGTACCTACAATTCGGATGAGGCTGGCTTCCGATTCTTGCCTAGAAACCTGATGTTCATCCTTAGGTAAGATGGCAGACATCTCATCTACTTTTTCTCTTTATTTGTTTTTATTAAATGTTGTTCAATTTTGAATCCCATGAGTGAGAACGTAAGGGGTAGAACCATTTGACGCAGTGACGGCGTACGCAGATTAAGCGAAGAAAAATACAACCAACCCGTGCCCTGGCTTTGGAGGGGAATTGTTCGTGGCAATCTTATGCGTTCCCTCTTAACACCTCATACCCATTGGGATATGTAGATATGCCTTGGCATTGAATATTGTGATACCACATTATTAAAGTTATGCCATCACATAGAAGGCCACAGGCAAACACGTCCGCACAGCTCGGCGAATGAAGTGGTATACGATGTCCGTATGCCATGGCACCCAAATAAATTGAATGTCGAACTGCTCGCCATCTCCTGAAGAGATGCGCGGCAGTCTTGAATTTAGGATCACCAAGTCCGAGGTATCTATATATAGGGTCCGCCATCTAACGTTTTTTTAAACTATTCAACCGTTGGACTATTATTTGTGGGGTGCCCGAGGCAGTCATTTGAATGAAATTATTTTCCATTATTAACCGGAAGGATTGTACTTTCAAATAAAAAAAGAAATTTGAGAACATATTCAGTAGTTTTTTATAGCATTTTCAAAAAAAGTTATTTGTTGAAATATGTGGTTTCTAGAGCGGAAAAAGTAAATCATAGGAGACATTTGTATGGGGTCCGCCATCTAACGTTTTTTTCAACTATTCAACCGTTGGACTATTATTTGTGGGGTGCCCGAGGCAGCCATTTGAATGAAATTATTTTCCATTATTAACCGGAAGGATTCTACTTGCAAATAAAAAAAAGAAATTTGAGAAAATATTCAGTATATATTTTATAGCATTTTCAAAAAAAATTTATTTGGCGGACCCTATATATAAAAATGAATCTGTGTTTGTTTGTTCTTTATACCAGCCTAAACTACTGGACCGATCTTCTTGAAATTTTCACAGTATGTTCATGCTGAACCGGTGGTGAAAATAGGCTATATAATTTTTTGATATTTTTTGATATTTTCAGTGGGCTTGGCACCGCCCACACAAATTGGGGTTTTATTCGTTTTTTATAAATTAGCATATTCGGAGTATAGTTGTAGCTAGAGCCTTGAATTTTTGTGAAAGTTCACTAATGTTAGTCTGCATAGTTGTGCCAAAAATGGGCGGTATTGGAAAAGTGGCGTGACACCTCCAATACGAAGAAAAACCTATTATTGAATATTGTGAGTTCTATGACACCTACAGTGCTGAAATTTTGTGTAAGTGCATTAAGTGTTTGTCAGTCCGTCGTCCGATGTACAAGTGTTTATCTGTCGTCCGTGTTGTGTCTCGTCTTTACTCTCTTAAAACAAATAAAACTAATAGTTCAAAACAACACAAAACCAACCAACAACAAAACCAATCAAATCTTACGGAAACCGCGTCGCGTGTCAAACTAAAACAAAACAACAACAAATAATAACAACAACAGCAGTAGCATCGGCGGGAACAGCAACTGTAGCAAAACAGACCAACAACAGCAGCCGCATTTCACTGACCACACAAATGTTCTTCTTGTGGTGTGTGCGTTGCTCCCCTCCCCTTCCTTTCCCATTCCTTTTCGTGTAATACAATTGTCACTCTTCTCTTCTTGTCGTTGTTCACCCAATGTCTAAGGCATAAGACTAGGCATTGGGTGAGTACAGCAACGGTAAGGGTTTGAAAATTGTAGGTATATATTTTGACTATGTTTTTTTTTCTTCTGTGTGTCCTAATGGTTGGTAAGTTTAAAATACAAATTGCCAACATTCGAGGGCTGAGAGCGAACTTTTTTGCCGTGTACGCCCATGTACATTTTCATCGGCCTGATGTTTTTGCTCTTTGTGAGACTCAGGTGTGTGAGGGTTCTGATCCACAGGATTTTCACGTACCTGGGTATCACGCCCTGTCCCTCTTTATTCCCCACAGAGGTCTTGTGGCTTACGTACGCAATGACATAGTTAACTCCCTTTGGGTTAAATTCAAGATTGGAACACACGTACTACATTACCGATTTGTGTATAGAAGTCCAAACGCGGAAAGGGAGGTATCCCTAAATGGCTTTGACGCCCTTTCCGATTCAATTACCAAAATTTTAGAGGATTGTCCTGACAGTGAAATTGTGGTTGCTGGTGATTTCAATGTCCATAATTCCTCTTGGCTTGCCCATTCGAGTCACTCAACACCGGAGGGTCAATACGCCGCGCATAATGATTTGACGCAACTAGTGAATGAACCGACTCACATTCCGTGTGTCCAAAGGCAACACTCTAATATTCTTGATCTTTTCTTAACATCACACCCTGAAAAGTATGAAGTTAACGTTCTCTTGGTAATTCGGATCACTGTATTGTTTCAGCATCCTTTTCGTATTCCGCTCTTCGTGTCGCTTCGACCCCAGCCCCAAAGTGTACAATATATACATACGAAAAGGCACGTTGGGCCGAGCTCAACAACTGTTTCCAGCATTTCAATTAGAAACTTTGTTTTCTATATTGCGATATAGATGCTGCGGCTGAAATGATTGAAAATATTAACTTGATTGGAATGAAGTCATTTATTCCAATTAAAGTTATTTCGGATAAACCATGTAATAGAAGTTGGTTTAACCAATGGCGTTTAAATAAAAATGCCACCACTGATCTGCTACGCAAGCAGACAAGAACCATGTGTGCCAAAGTACTTAAACGTGAAAAGTTTCTGTACGAACAACGTCTTCGTGCCAAGGTTCTTTCTTCTCCCAGGGGAAGTAAGAGCTTTTGGTATTTATAAGAAGAGTAAAGGATAACTCCTCATCAATCCCAACTGTTGTTAAAGATGACCATCTCCAGGCCCGGATGGCATTTCAGCACTGGTCCTATGTAAGTGCTCTTCGACGCTTGCCCGTCCCCTTCGTAATCTTTTCAACCTTGCATTCCCAGCGCGTTGGAAGATTGCGAACATCCAGCCCATCCCTAAAAAAGGCGAGGCTAACTATCGACCGATCGCGATTTGCTCAGCGCTTTCGAAGGTTATGGAGAGTATGGTTAACCACCATCTTGTGAGGTATTTAGAAACTAATGACTTACTTAATGATCGACAGTATGGCTTCCGTAGGAATCGATCTACGGGAGACCTGATGACACTGCTATCCGAAAAGTGGAATCGATCTATTCACCAGCTTGGTGAGAGTAAGGTCGTTGCTCTAGATATCTCCAAGGCCTTTGATAGAGTTTGGCACGGCGCACTCATATCAAAGCTTATCGCTTTTGGTGTTGGTATTGACATCTCTCGATTTATATCGAGCTTCCTCAGAGATCGCACTATACGTGTTGTTGTAGATGGGTTCTCATCCGATGAGCATAGGTTAACCGCAGGAGTACCACAGGGCTCTGTCCTTTCCCCCTCCCTTTTTCTTATTTTCATCGACGACCTCTTGGATCGGACTTTGAATCCAATATACTCATTCGCGGATGACAGCAACCTCTGTCATTCATACTCATTCGATCATAGACCGAGTCGTCATCCATTAAAGACGATTGATGGATGAGCCACGTAGCCAGGATTTGCTGGCCATTTCTGAATGGGGTCGAGAGAATAGAGTAGATATTAATGCAAGTAAGACGCAGTGGTCCTTGTTGTCTCACAAGCGATTCACTGATCCAACGGTGTCATCGATTTTAATGAACGGTGTAGATATTGAGCAATCAGATGCTCTCGATGTTCTTAGCATGAAAATACAACGTGATGTTCGTTGGACAAAACATGTATTTGATGTGTCGAATGATGCATTCAAATGATTAGGCTTTTTAAAGCGATGTAAGAAATATTTCACACCCTCTGATCTTCTCAATATCTACACTACCTACATCAGACCAAAGATGGAATACAACTCCCATATATGGTCGGGTGCTCCACCTTCATCACTGGAGCTACTTGGCCGTGTCCAGAGGAGGGCGATGGTGTTGATAGGAGACGGTAGGATATACAATTTTATTGTCTCCCTTGAACACCGTCGTAATGTTGGTTGTGTGTCATTGTTCTATCGATACCTTCATGGTGTTTGTTCTTCGGAGATTCGTGATCTTATACCGCCCGTGAAAACGCTCGGTAGAGATACGCGACTCTCCAGGAACGCGCACACATTTGTTCTCGATTGGACAACCGGCCGCACTACACATTACTGAATAAATTCGTTCTTCGCCCATAATATCCGTATGTGGTATCGACTTCCGGCAAATACCTTTCCCTCCAATTATGACATTCAGAGTTTCAAAGCAAATGTCAACAGACACTACTCCCTCTTTCCTCCTTCCAATACCTTATCTTCCTTCCGCCAACGCAATGCACTGCATTTATAGGGGTGTTGGTTCAGTGAAAAAAATTAACAAAAGGCAAAGTGAGACCTATATTGTTCTAGCTAAAAGTTGACTGCACAGTTTCGATGGGCGCTACCTCATCTCGTCAGAACCTTCGCAAGGAATGCATGTCTTTGACTTAAATCAGGGTTCATATTAGTACCAGCTGTCAGATATGACGAATGAGAAACGCTGATAAACAAAATATGCCACCGAACTAAGTCGACACACTAAAAATCTTGCTTCGCATCGCTCGCAACAATGCAAAGGTTGTTGTTGTACGGTATGTCCCGTCTTCAATGTACCTCGTGTGTATTGTTGTTGTTTGTATATATAGTTGGTCTGTTATGTTGTATGTGTTGTCATTTATTTTGGTTTAAGACCAAAGGTTGTGCTGAAGTCTTCAGCAGAACCCAAAATTAGCAAAAAGTTGAAGTGAGACCTTTATTGTTGCAGGTAAAAGTTGACTGCGTAGATTTAAGTCAGGGTTCATATTAGTACCAGCGGTCACATATGACAAATGAGAAGCGCTGATAAACAAAATATTCCACCGAACTAAGTCGACACACGAGCGAGCGATGCGAGCACATGCATAACATTGAATTGGCAAAGTGAGATTTTGAGTGTGTCGACTTAGTTCGTTGCAATACATGTAGTTGTTCGTGGGAAACAGATGTGTTTGCCAGACGATGTCCTAGATTTTTGATCCCTAGTGCTTATGGGGACTACTGGGTGACCCTCCAAATAAGGTCACCTCGGCCACGTCAAATTTTAAAATGATTTCCAGCAACAATTATGTACTGATAGCATAGATATTTTGCACAGTCTTTGTGAATATCTACAGAAAACGGCATATCAATCAGTCAATTAGTTTAAGAGACATTTGAATTACTAGAAAAAAGTTTCATAGTTGTTGTTCAGATCGATTTTAACAGTCCTTGTTTTTGGTAGTTCTTACATATCTTCATTAAGAAATAGATAAACAAATTTTCATAGAAATTTATTTACTTAGACAATTAATTCTCGAAACGCAATGCACCGATTCCAAAAGTAAAAATAGAATTTTATACACAGATATAACTACAATTAATATAATGATCCACGATGGAAATGAAAAATGGAATCTGTTTGGATGTTTTGTTTTAGAAGCGTCTAACTTCTAGTTGAAGTAACACATCTGCAACAATATTTTCATCATTTTGTTTGGAATTTTATAAGCAGTAGAATAAAGTTTATTTGTACCACATTCGCCTGGAGTTGGAGTTGCTGTCGTCATTTTCTTCGGGGACCGACATCCGGGGCTGACTGAGTCCAAACTATATTGTGCCGTGTGTGCTTCTGGACCTACCCTGATCCAGGGATCTTTGCCCTCTTCTTTGTCTCTCGCACATCCTCGAACGATCTTCCAATCCCTAGTTTGTTTGTTCTGCATTTTTATAAGCCTTGCCTTGGCCAGCTGGATTGGAGGTTAGACCCATAACTTCACAGTGATCCTGTTGGGTCATCTGGCCCCACCGAACTCCGTAATCGAGTTTTCCTTGCCCGTTTCTGGGGCTTTCCACATGAGTCGCAGAATATTTTCTTCGACTTTTAGCCATCGTTCGGTGGAGATTATGTCTTCTGGATTGTCCGGATCTGTCTTCCTATCCCCAGCAACGGTGCCCGGCTGGCACCCAAGTCCGATAGTTTGGTATTTATGGATATGGCAAGTGCCACAAGACGTCGTTGGTATCGTTGATGTTGTCTTGCCTCGTGAGTTTTGTGTTTGTAGTTTTAGTGTCAGTGCTTGTTACCGTATTTTGTGTTGTTGGGTTCGATGTGTTTAGTCCTGTACATAATCTCTCCTTCCAATGCATCATCGTTAGTTGATGTGTTGGGTGGATTACAGTACCCGCTTGGAGACCACTTGCATATTTTATATTAATATTTTCACTCATCATGGGGGTTGCCAGCCTTTGGTTGGGTTGTATCCGATACCAGCGTCTTCATGCAGGAGTGCTTTGGCCGAGGCTTCTGCCCTCATACCTGAAGACGCTGGCCCAAGATATAACCCTTAAGCACGCACATCACGTCGAGATTGTTTTCTGCGACAGGGAATTGTGTTATGAATTTTGTACATTAGGTAATCAAAAAACTGTACATGTCATCCAAAGTCTCAATTGTATCGCTGCATGGTTACGTGAGAAATATTCGAATTATATTTACTTCTATATTCATTCAGAGATAATATTCCATATATTCTTGTCGCTAGAAAAAAATACAATTGTTAAACATAGGATTATAATGAATTTTGAATTTGTAGGTAAAAATTTGGTTTCAAAATCACAGATATAAGTGTAAAAGACAGGCAAAGGAAAAGGCAATGGCGGAACAAAATTCACAAAACCAGGTAATTATATACTCCAAATATAATGAACGTCGTTTGCCCTATGTGTAGAAAAGTATAGTATATAAATAGATCAAAAATCTCCTTTAAAGACACAGTCTGAAAAGTATGGTATGTATAGAGTAAAAACGAGCCAGTCATTCAGCAACTCGGCATTATACGTTCTCGCCAATTTGGATTCCGGTAAAAACATTCGAACAGATTCATTGCGTTATTCATACAACCGATAAATGCTTTTGAAAATAAAAATGTTTGTTCTCCGGTATTTTTAGTAGTAGTAGTAACAACAAGTAAAAACGGCGTTAAGTTCGGCCGGGCCGAACTTTATATACCCTCCACCATGGATTGCATTCCACAGAGCTTGTCGGTTTTCGTAGAAGTGCAGTATTATTACAGGAAAATATAAATTTTTTAATATAGCCAAACCAAAACAAATACAAATATTGAAAAAATAAGTTTATACATAAATATAATATTTTAATTATTTCAAACCATTATTTATTTCAAATCAAAAAATAAATATTCTTATATTTATATTTTCAAAAAGCTTAAATACCATAAATATTGGTAGATAGTGGGTGCTACAGTTGGTTGTATTTCAATTCTATTTTAATTCCAAAAGTACAAATTTTGAAAATCCATTATCAGACGTACGTAGTGCAAAATAACCTAACTTCATGATTCAACCAATTTTTGCCGTAAAAGAAATGGTACGAATTTGGAAAAAACTTTCTATTTTGCGTGTAAATGCAGTCAGAGGAATGTATACACCGAATGTATAACTGCGGTCATTTGATTGGTACTATTTTTATCCCCTTTTTTCATTTTAACCCCAAAAAGTACGAATTTCAAAAAATCTGTTTATTTTAAGTGTCTACGCAATCAAAGCAATGTATACACTGAATTTCATTATTCCAGGTGTAGCCGTTTGGTTGGTACCATTTTTACCCTCCGTACCCATTGTATCCCTTGAAAGTACGAATTTGGAAAAAAACCTTTTATTTTTCATGTTTACGTAGTTAAAGGAATGCGTACTCCGAATTTCATGACTCTAACTGCGGTCATTTGGTTGGTACTATTTTTATCCCCTTTTTCTATTTTGACCCCAAAAAGTACGAATTTCGAAAAATCAGTTTATTTTCCGTGTCTACATATTCAGTGGAATGTATACTCCGAATTTCATGACTCTAGCTGCGGTCATTTGGTTGGTACTATTTTTATCCCCTTTTTCTATTTTGACCCCAAAAAGTACGAATTTCGAAAAATCAGTTTATTTTCCGTGTCTACACAGTCAGAGGAATGTATACTCCGAATTTCATTACTCTAGCTGCGTTCATTTGATTGGTACTATTTTATACCCTTTTGTCATTTTAACCCCAAAAAGTACGAATTTTGAAAAATGTTAACAACATGCTTAAATACGCTAAAATATTAGGGATTATGGTGGGTATTTTTAGTCCTTGTGAGGGAAAATTTTTTCCCTTTGGGCCGATTTTGCCCCGTTTAAAGCCCAACTGATCTACGACTATAAGACGCATTTATGGGAAATTTAAACGTTCTAGCTCCTTTCGTTTAGATGCTAGCTTGCTTTCAACAGACGGACGGACGGACATGGCTAGATCGTCTTAGAATTTTATGACGATCAAGAATATATATACTTTATAGGGTCGATATTTCAAGGTGTTACAAACGGAATGACAAAGTTAGTATACCCCATCCTGGAGGTGGAGGGTATAAAAATGATTATAGAGTTAGGAGCATTTTGGGGTCAATATTATACCTATACACAGTGGTTCAGAATCAAAATCCATCGGCCAGTATTCAATAACCTTTGTTCTAGTAGATATTTTTGAGTTCTTAAAAAAAATATACAAGGACCCAAGGATTATTTTGAGATATTAACAATAAAAATCGCGCAACCGTATATTTACTTTAGTAAAAATAATTTTTTTTTGTTTTTATGTTTTTTTATTAACTATTTATAAAACAAGGAAAAAGACGTTAAGTTCGGCCGGGCCAAATCGTATATACCATCCACCACGGAGTGCATTCCATAGTATTACCGGTAGATTAGATGCTGTCTACTTTACAAAGAAGTGAAGTAACATATTTTGAAAATTTGATATTTTTAATGCGTTTATTGTTTCAAATAAGAGATTTTGCACTCTCTTTTTAGAATTTGTAATTTATTAGCTTTATTTTGAATTAATTCTTTAAATTAATTAATTAATTTAAATCGCTATCAGCAACAAAGCACAATTTTTCTAATATTTTATTGAACTTATGCGTGAAGTCGACAGCCTCTATTCTGCCGGTAATACTGAGGAATCTAATAATACATCTAGGGTAGATAAAATTCGGCTCGGCCGAATTTAACGCCTTTTTTCTTTATCAAATTTATTCGAAACCTGTCAGTTCCATTTAAATTGGTAACCACTAATTATTTAGGTTTCAAACATACATTGTGGTGACCCTACAATTTGAACAAGCAATCTGAAAGACTGGACCGGATGAAGAATATACTTCATCCAGGGACAATCAAGAAACATCCGGTGATTCAAAAAGCGCAACCAATATACAACATTCTTAAGATGACTAAGAAAGATAATCAAAATAAGTATCAGCGTTGAGCTTTCTACTGAATCTTTTGTTATGGCGCAATGGCTTCGGTGGACGAATTGGTGGTCATACAATGTGGCAATGCAATAGAAATACAGAAGGCTATTGTCAATATAAAGAAGGCTTCCCTGGAACTAAGCTCACTGTACTGTACAAAAAGAAGTTAGACTAATTGAACAAATATAACATTCTTTGGCCAAAAGTCATTTTTCATACATTAATTTTGTTTTTGTTATTGAAACCTGACAGCAGACATTCCATAACAGAAGAAAATGTTTTTGTTGTAATACATAATTTATCATTATATGGCAAGACATTTGAAATTATTGTACTCATTTGTAAACCGAATGCGTGTGGAACAGAATTAGTTGTGTTTTTTTCATTGCTTGTGCGAATAGAAAACAATATAGAATATAATATAGAGACACAAACAATAGCTGCTATAAAAATAAAATCACCTTCTCCAGCAGCATTTTAAATTTTGGAATTTATTTTTCGTGTCTGGAGTTATCAGATGCAGATAGACTCAAATGTGTTAGTTCAAAAAAGTTGTACTTTAATGGATTTAGTTGCAAATCAGGTGCCTGCAAAAATGTAGCAAGAAACACAACACATTGTTGCATTTAGATTCTATTCCTAAGTCACCATCAACACTTCTGAAAACACAAAACTTCAAACGCAATAGTCACACCAGCAGCAGCAGAAAATTTACCCCGCACAAGGGATATGTCTTACTTTCAGCAGCAAGAGTGAGAATAACAGCAGTCAATGGAAGTTAAGGTGAATTTCGGGCAATTTTAGGCGCAGGTTATCAAGTGAACCTTGTTTCCGAACGTGTCGTCAAAAGATTAGCTATTACCTCTTAGTAGGGTTTGGGGTCCGGGAATTCCCGTCCAAAATTTTCCGGGAAAAAATTTTTGATTTCCCGGGAATACGGGAAATATTAAAAAAATATTTTATTGATTATTTTGAGCATTAATTTATATTTACTATATAAATTGGAAATTTTAGATATATTTCAAATTCACATATTTACATTACTGACAATAATAATGGGTATTTGTTTATTACTACAAACCGAACATTTTAAATTCGCTAAGTAGTCATTTTTTGCGAAACCCAGCTTGGGCAATACAAACATTTTGTGAGTATATTTGCTTGATCTTTATTGTGAAACAAAAATATCACACTGACAATACTATGGCTGACATAATGTCAATAGTTAAATTCTCGTGCTGGTTATACTTTAAATTTCTTGTTTTCCTAGAAGAATCGATGAAATAAAAGGTGAAAATCTTCTTAAATAACAATTTACTTTACATATGAAACCAGTAAGAAATTGTTAAAAATTGGGATACAATTAAAATTTTCACCTGAAAACTTTTAAGAGAAATCATATATGAATTGTAATATATCCTACGGTATTTTTAAATAACCCTTTGTAAGAACTAATGGACTATTTCAATGTTTTTATTTTTTATGAATTTATTTATTTAATATTAACTGTTTTATATTGATTTTACGTTTTAGAATATTTTACTATGTTTCCGTAATTTTTTATATGAATTTTATAAATTAATTATGTCATAACATTCTCCGAGTTATTTGTTTCCTTAATCATTTTTTTAATTTTGAATCTAGTGTAGGTATGCGATTTAAATGTCCAATTTTATAATGCCTTTAATTCTGGCAATTAGTCTAGAGTAACATATTTGTAAAATTAAAAATAATCTTTAAAATGTCTAATTTGTAATATTTCAGTATTTTAACCTATTTTTATTTATTACTACAATAATAAAAAATATTTATTTTTAGATTATTATTATATTGTTTTGTCCTTCTCGATTACTTAAAATTAAGAGACTTGATAAGGTGGCAACATTTTTATCCATTGTTTTTTTAATTAATCAACAAGAATAATCTGGCAGCAACATTATGAGAGTAGTAAGCTACTTTCTTGTTAAGCGAGTGAATTTCTTGTTAAGCTAAGAAGTTCAATCGAACATGCCTATGGTTTAATAATCAGGAATTACATTCATATTAAAAGTTATCAAAAAAGTACGAAAATCTTGAAATAGTGTACACAGACGTGTATGGTGGGCGTTAATAGGTTAAAATAGCATACAAGTTACTAAATGTTGACATATTAAATCATATTGGACATACCTAAAATAAATTATTTTTTTTCCCGGGAATGAAACTTTTCATTCCCGTTTTCCCGGGAAATGCAAAAAGTCCGGGAAACCCTAAACCCTACCTCTTAGGCATTACTATGCATTGATGGCATTGGAAATGGTCTAAACTACAATCCAGAAATATAAATTTTGTAACAGATTTAGAAACATTTGTTCTTCCATCAATCATTCCCGTACAACCAAACCAACATTTTGTCGTTTCAACAGGGGAATTTCTAACGTAGAATTGGCTGATCCATATTTCTACCAACCAGGAAAAGTGGACATTCTGTTGGGCGCTGAATTATATTTTAGTATTTTAAAAAGTGGAAAAATACAGTTTTCTGATGAACTCCCGTACTTGTGAAGACAGCTCTTGGCTGGGTTATCAGTGACAGAATGGTGTTTAATCATAATTCAACAGAAGGAGGACGATGAACCTAATGGAGGAACAACAATGTGAAGCACATTTCATTCAAAACGTCCAGACAAACAGTGAAGGACGGTTTATTGATAGATTAAAATTTCGGAGAATTGTCTACAACAGATTCCTCGACCTTAAACGCCGCCTGCTGAAACATCCAATTCCCTTTTGGTTCCTAACGATTTCATTCCACACCATTGAATGCTAAAACAACAACTAAACTACATTATACATATCGTTACCAAAATATAAAAAAGACTCAACTAACATTTTTTGCAAACCGATATTTTTGTTTATTATGTTGTGTTTTGTTAAAATAACCAAAAATCTCAATTTGCAAAAAAATTTAGTTGAGTCTTTTTGATATTTTGGTAACGATATGTATAATGTAGTTTCTGTTACTTCTAAATGTTTAGTGGCTATGAATACAAACACAACTTTTCAGGAGAGCGAAAAAACAGATGTTCTCCTTAATTTTAAGAGTAATTATGAATGATTCTACTACAGTTTAATATAAAAAGGATTACTAAGTGCTACGATTAAAAAGTTTTCGAATTTTTTTATTATTCGCGGTTTTATGGTGCATAGCCACTTTTGCACGTTTAAAGTTGAGCACTATGAATGTTGAATTAAGCACATAGCCATTAATGCTAAGATATATAAACAAGACTTATTGTAAACTCGATAACATTTTTTTATGAAATGTTGGCAATGTTGTGAAGAAAATGCATTTTCTGGAATGTACACAGCGCATTTAAAGATTCCAGGTTCATCCGTCAGAATGGTACCATTTTTATCCCTTTTTCCAATTTTTTTACAAAAAGTGGATATTGCGGTAGGGCATGGTAAACAAATAATACAAATTGGATATTTTTGGAAAATTTTAATTTTTGCGGAAAATATGGCTAAAATGATTGACATGACATTTTTGATTTATGATTTTCTCGCGATCTAGCCTACGTATCTGACTGAATTTTTGTCTGTGTATTAAGAACCAATGTCGCTTGTAACATTTATGAAGTCAGTCGCGAAAATCGCTGCAATTGTTGAAGAATCCAAAATTCGCGGTTGCAATTGCATATATTTAAACTTTCTCTGTTCAGGATTCTGAAACTTTTTTGACACAAATATTCCAAATGATTGCCATAACAATATTTTGGTATTATCAATATGATAAAAAGTTACGCGGTTTTTTCTAATAGAACTTTTCACAATTTTTGACTTTACAGCCAATATTTATCCTGTTTTAGCCTGATAACTTGGGAACCAAAATGCTATTAACCGCGTAATGGTGGAATTTGATAATACGATAAGCCATAAATCCAGAAAAATGCTTTAAAAAATGCGTTGTAGCGAATTACAACCATCGGTTTTATGCTGCTCCATTTTTGAACTATATTATATATATTATTTTTATGTTCATAGCCACTTTTGCAGTCACAAATTAACGTGTGAGTAGATAGCCAAAACAGAAAAATTAAAAAAAGGCTTTAGAACATAATTTCTTCTCCAAATTGATGACATCCAAATCTGAGAATAGTTTGGCATCAAAAACTAATTTTCGAGAAAATGGTTCATAGCCACTTATGAATATAAGCCCTCGATATGTAAATATATTTCTCTTTGTTCATTTACAAAAACTGATGACATGTTTAACAAACTAATTTTTCGCACAAAAGAAACTCAAAAAAGAAGTTCACGAGTCTAAAATTTCGTTTCAACGTAAAGCATTTTTTCTCTGCGTGTAGGTCTCTATTTTAAAATCTACTTTAAAGTTGCGAAATAATAAGAAATAAGGTTTAACTTTCTGAATTTTTTGTCATGTTTTTCGTTTTACATTTCATAGAGTACAAAAAAGCTGTATTTGTTATTCGAATTTATACATATTAAAGATTAAAAAATGAAGAAACATTTCCAAATATTTTTATTTAATCGGAATATGCGTATAAAGATTTAGTAAACATCCTGTTACTCATGTAACTCCTGTATAAATTAAAAACTCATTAGACATCATATTAAGACCCATACTTTGTCAAGAAGCATATCCAATTTTCTGCATTTATCATAAAAAAAATGCGGGACCTGAAGAGGGATCAAGCGGCGAGGAATTCGATCGTTTTTTGTGTAATTTTTTTTTGTTTTTAAAATTTATATGTATGTATGTAATTTCAAAGAATTTATACACTTAGAGAACAAGTCGGTTAATAAAAAAGCAGCGATTATCTGCTGCCTATCAGCAGACACTTTTCTGCTATTGCAACAGTTTTTTGCATAACAGCAGTTATTCTGCAATCTTACATCACCACTCACACTGGTAATGAGTTTGCAGTCTGCTAAAATTGACTGCTGGTAATTTAAATATAAAAATAGATAAGCGTTCCTTTTATATTAGCTTGGGCCACTAAATGCATTCAAAATATTGTCAATGAAAATGAAGTCAGTAATCATGTAGGTGCACAATGACTCAAGTAGGATCGAACAGTTTGTCTACAACTATTGAATCACAATGACATCTAATTTGAGAAAACATGGATTTAAATATCGTAAGTGGAGTGCAAATCATCCTCAACTCTTGATCATATCTGCCTACCAATGACTGAGCACCTTTGCGTTGAGGCAGAGGTGGAACAAAGGTCACTTCAGAAGCTCCGATTTGGTGACGTTGTTTGATCCGCTTGGACTTTTGGCACCAGTAGTTAAGGCGAAGACAATGTCTCCCAGCATAAGTGAACTCAACATGGACAAATTTCCGGCGGCATCCCACCGACCATACAGTTACACATTTTTATGATGCGTCCGAGAAGGCATTTGGGGCTGCAGCATACTTACGAGCAACATTTAAGGATAGTAGAGTGATAACGCGTCTAAAGATTTTGCGCATATCTCGAGTAGCACCCCCCAGCATTTAGCAGCAAAATTGTCGCACCCGATACGAAAAGATATGAAGATATGCGATCTACAAATCTTCTTCTGGACTGATTCCGAGATTTTTAATGTCAAGGGGTATGGTTAATGTCAATGTCAAGGTATGGTTAATGTCAGAGTATGGTTTCAATGACCCCTTCATAGACTAGAATCTATAAAATTATTATCACAATTGCAAATGACATCAAACGGCAAAAGAATACCCCGAATCACGTGTAAAATTGTTAAAAAGTAATAGATAAAAAACCGATGACATTAAAACGTGCATTATATCTGCATTAATTCGATTTGTCTGCAACCTTAAACCTTTCTAAATACGTATTTTTTCTTCAAAGGAAGAAAGTTATCTTGGTAACAATTCATTATTTTTCCCAAGAAGGATATTTTTTTAATATTTATTACAAACAAACTTTATTTTGCACAACCACATCCATAATAAAGCTCAGAAACCACAATTTTCTAATGAAACAAATTCAAGTGCAAAATCTCTTATAATGTGAGAGACACACTTCAACAAAGTCGAAAAAAGAAATTAAAGAAACTCGACTCGATAATTCATAGACAAGGAAGCCTGCTTAAATTGAATTGGTACCAGAAGCCAACGTCATCGGGAAGACTCATAAATTGTCATTCCAAACACCATAGACGAACAATAATCAACACAGCGACATGTTCCAGATGTTGAAAATGCCATTATAGAATTTCGTAAAAATTGACCGAGAAATGGCGAAAAAACTTTTTTCCAAAAAAAAAAATACGCTGGGATTGCCATTTGGTTTTTTGGCAAAAACAAAAGTTATGCTGGATTGTGCTAGTGGAGTACATAATTGTGCCGTTTTGAAAAAAGTTCTATCTGAATCCGTTTTCGAAAAAATCTTAGAATTGCCATTTTGTTTTTACGCAAAAGCAAAAGTTGTGCTGAATTGTGCTAGATTTGTGCCGCAAAAAGTTTTTCGAAACTTTTTGCAACAAAAATAGCTGAAATTTTCATTTTAGGTTTTTTGGACAGCAAAAGTTGTTCTAGGTTCTTCTGGAGGAGAAAATCGGGAAAATCGCAAATTAAAATTTTGGCGATTTTTCAAAAAATTCTCCAATTTTGTTAAAATCGCGATTTTTGTAAAACCAAAAGTAGGCTGTGTTCGCCTAGCACAATTTTTTCGTAATACATCAAATTCGTACTTTTAGGGTGAAAATGAAAAAAGAATAAAACTGGTACCAAGCATTCTGATGTACCTAGAATCATAAAATTAGATGTGTACATTCTAATGTGGTCGCGAAATATAACGAATCTTTGAAATTTGTACTTTTCAGTCACTTTGTCTGTAACTGAATCAAGAAATTGCACTCTAAAATATTAGGAGTTATTATGGATATTTTCAGTCCTCGTGAGAGAAAAAATTTTCCCTCTGGACCGATTTCGCCCAGTTGCGATCCCAACCGATCTACGACTATAAGAAGCACTTATGGATTGTGTTCGCCTAGCACAATTTTTTCGTAATACATCAAAAAGTGCTCATTTCAATGGTTCATAAAAAAATCGTCAATTTAATACAGCGAAAAAACTTTTTGTAACAAAAATCACTGAAATTTTCATTATTGTGTTAGCCGCGTAGACAATTGTGCCGTTTCAAGCTAAATTCTATCTCAACCGTTTTGGAGAAAATCGATAATTAAAATTTTGGCGATTTTTCAAAAAAATGCTCTAGTTTTGTTAAAATCGCGATTTTTGCAAAACCATTGTGCTCGCCTAGCACAATTTTTTCGTAATACATCAAAAAGTGCTAATTTCAATGGTTCATAAAAATAATCGCTATTTTAACTTTTTTAGCCATTTTCCATATTTAACAAAATTAGAGCATTTTTTTGAAAAAAATCGCCCACATTTTAATTAGCGATTTTCTCGAAAACGGTTTGAGATAGAACTTAGCTTGAAATGGCACAATAACACCCTCCTCTAGAAGAACCTAGAACAACTTTTGCTGTCCAAAAAACCTAAAATGAAAATTTCAGCGATTTTTGTTGCAAAAAGTTTTTTCGCCATATCTCGGTCAATTTTCAATTTTTCGAAACTGCGCAATTGGCCACAAACCTAGCACAATTCAGCACAACTTTTGTTTTTTCGAAATTCGAAAATGGCATTTTCAACATCTGGGACATCACATAGACGAATTTTATAAATAGAGCAATCAATATAAGTGACTCATCATTTCACATAAACAATGAACGCAAAATCGAGAACATTCTACGATTAAATTACTTCCCAAAACAAACCATCGACGATCTAATAAGATATACTAAGATGAAACAAGTAAAAAAGGCTTTAAGTTCGGCCGGGCCGAATACCCGATTTCCGTACAAGTGCAGTAACATTACAAGAAAATATCAATTTTTTAATATAGACAAACCAAAGCAATTACAATTATTGAAAGAGATTATTTTATTAAATAATAATATTAATAAATTGGAAAGAGGGATAAAAATGCTACCAAACAAACCGCTGAAGTTGAAGTCATGAAATTCATCTGACTGTATAGGCGCGAAACATTAAGGAACTTTTCGAAATTTGTACTTTTAGGCAGAAAATGGGGTAAAGGGGGATAAAAAAGGTACCAATCAAATGGCTGCAGTTAGAATAATGAAATGCGATGCGTACATTGCTTGCATTCGAAAAATAAAGACATATTTCGATATTCGTACCTTTAGGTTCAAAACGGGATAAAATTGGTACCAACCAAACGGCTATAGTAAGAATCATGACATTCTGTCTTTGCAGATATGCAAAATATGAGTACTTTCCCAAATTCGTACTTTTAGGGTGAAAATGAAAAAAGAATAAAACTGGTACCAAGCATTCTGATGTACCTAGAATCATAAAATTAGATGTGTACATTCTAATGTGGTCGCGAAATATAACGAATCTTTGAAATTTGTACTTTTCAGTCACTTTGTCTGTAACTGAATCAAGAAATTGCATTCTAAAATATTAGGAGTTATTATGGATATTTTCAGTCCTTGTGAAAGAAAAAATTTTCCCTCTGGACCGATTTCGCCCAGTTGCTATCCCAACCGATCTACGACTATAAGAAGCACTTATGGACAATTTGGACGTCCTAGCTCCTTTCGTTTAGATGCTAGCGTGTTTTCAACAGATGGACGGACGGACATTGCTAGATCGTCTTACAATTTTATGACGGTCAAGAATATAGAAACTTTATAGGGTCTCACTTCGATATTTCAAGGTGTTACATACGGAATGACAAAGTTAATATACCCCCATCCTTGTGGTAGAGGGTATAAAAACATAAAAATAACAAAAAGAAGGAGGAGAAAAGGTTCGAAAATGCTGAAGTTTATAACAAAAACAACTTTCTCTCTCAAAACAAATAGTACCGTTAATAACACTACGTAACAAAAAAAATCTTTTTGTTTGTTTAAGTGAATTTTTTGCTTTTATCTAATGAATTAGGCCATAAATATAATATAATGAGTGTTCTTTCCTCTACCTAAACGTTTTTTTAGTATATAAACCGCTATTTTAAAAATGATGGAGGTTTCACCACACATTTTAGCATAACTCAAGAACAGTTTGTCCGATTTGATTAAGTAAAAACTCCGAGAATCCGCAGCTACATTACCTCCAAGTTACTCTTACACTGTTTTTTGATAAAGTGAATAGTTTTGGAAATATTCAGAAACTTTTTCCAAAAAAATTTTTTCATGCAAAATTGGAAAAAATTGTTTGTCTTAAAATTCATAAAAAACCAAACAGTATTATTAAGAGCATCCTGAATTTAAGGATTCAAGTGTATTTTTCGTTTTATTATCATATAAAAGCATACCTTCATTAAAATTAAGCTGTTTAACAATCTTTTATGCACACTCTTATCTATCTGTACCATGAAAAATAAAGGCACTATTTAAAAATTTTAAAATTCGATGTCATTTCTTAAAAAACGATTAGCCAGACATCAGTTAAAGTTTTTCTTCAGTTTAGAGACATAACCAATGAGAAACAGCAAAAAAATTCACTTAAACAAAATTTTGTTACATAGTGTAATTTATTCAGTAAAACTAAATCTAGGATCAAAAAAGAGGACATGTCTAATGTAGTTTGTAGGATACCATGTAATGGCGACAAGTCCAACATATGCCAACAGGTATATGTTGGTACTACCAAGACGAAACTTAAAACTAGGCTTTCTTCACATAAATCGGACCAAAAAGCAACTGACAAGCCAATAGAGCAAACAAGAGCTCTTGCGGTCCACTGTACTCTGACCGGCCATACGTCAAATTTCAAAAACGTAAAAATATTAGCAGAGGAGAGAAATTATAAGCGAAGATTGAACATTATTGACATTCCCACGGAGAAGAGGATAAATTAGAAAACAGACACAGAGAATTGTGCGAAAGCTTATCGACATATAATACAAAAATACAGCCGACAAAGCGAGACTTTTAGTTGACAATAATTTGTGCAGACAACAGGACGACGTCTATTAATTTTTAATGTAATTATTATTGAATTTTTCGTGATATTGATAGTGAATATTTGTTATAAATTGTATATATTTTTGTTCAGTGTTAATCCCCTGAGAATGGTTGACGAAAATATGAAATGGTTGAATAAAATATCTTATTGCCGGATCAATGTCTTGTCTAATTTTTTTTTTCAGAACTCAAAAATATTTAGTAGAACAAAAGTTATTGATTTTTGGCCGATGGATTTAGATTCTGAACCACTGTGCGATGGTATTATCAGTAACTCGCAACATTACAATATTCAACACAGAGGCTCTTATGTATTTCGTTTTATTCAAAACTTTACCCTACAAAAACCTCTAAGAGCTGGTCTGAAAACACTAAGCCCGATAGAACTCGATGCTGCACTTATAGTTATTGAATCTTATATACCCTCCAGCACGGAGTGTATTCGACAGTATTATCGGTAGATTAGAGGCTGTCGTCATTACACAGAAGTGCACTACCATATTAGGAAAATTGTGATTCTTCATTATTACAATATTAATTGTCCTCTATTATATATAAATATTAATATAATTATTAATCAGAAATATTCAAAAATGTGCCCTAAATCTTATTTGGTATAAACAATTTCCCTCAAACCTGATTTTCCCCGTTTGCAATTTTTTCGCGTCTACGTAGACAGGCGAATGCAACTACTGAATATCATGATTCTAGCTACAACCATTTGATTGTAGCTAAATTTAATTCCATTTAGATCCTGAAGCTACGAATATCGGAAGATAAATTTATTATTCGCGTCACCGCCGTCAGATAATTGTACACATCGGATTTCATTATTATAGCTGCAGTCGTTTGTTTGGTACCATTTTTATCCCCATTCGCCCTATTTTCCACCTAAAAGTATTCTTTTTATTTCGCATCTTCAGAGTCAGATGAATGTACACAACGCATTTCATTATTATAGCTGCAGCCGTTTGGTTGGTACCATTTTTATCCCCATTCACAGCATTTAAAAAATACGAATAATAAAAGTACGAATTTTGAAAAATTCTCTATTTTACGTATCTACTCAATTAGACGGATGTACATTCCAAATTTCATGGTACTAGCTGTTATCGTATCATTGGTACCATTTTTATCCCTTTTTGTACCATTTCACCCGCTAAATTTTTTTTTACTTTTTGATGATTACACGTTACTAGAGGAAGGTACGAAACAAACTTCAAGTGTATAAGAATCGGAAATTTTCAAAATAATTGCTTAAATAATCTAAATATTAGGGGTATTTTCAGTCCTTGTTAAGGGAAATTTTTTCCCTCTGGGCCGATTTCACCCACTTTCAATCCCAACTGATCTGCTACCATAAGACACATTTACGGAAAATTTCAATCTCCTAGCTCATTTCGTTCGGCCGCTATCGTGCTTTCAACAGACAGACAGACGGACATGGCTAAATAGTTTTAGAATTTTACCAGGATAAAAAATATATATACTTTATGGGGTCTTCGTTAAATATTTCAAGGTGTTACGGAATGACAAAGTGAATATACCCCCACCCTGAGGTGGATTGTATACAAATTATTATGTAATCAGTCCAAAAAGGCGTTAAGTTCGACTGGCCCGAATCTTATATACCCTCCACCACGGAGTGCATTCCACAGTATCACAGGGAGGTTAGAAGCTATCAACTTTACGTAGAAGTACACTACCATATTAGGAAAATTATGATGTTTCATTATTATAATATTTATAGTCCTATACTATATATAAATATAATCGAAAAGTGAACATTAAGCAGCAATCTTCAAAAATGTGCACTGAATATTATTAGGTGGAAGCAATTTCCCTCAAGCCCGATTTCCCCATTTGCAATTTCTTGATTCCAGCTACAGCCTAAATGTCTCTACCATTTTGATAGCAAAAGTTCTAATATTGAAGATCCAATATGTTTCGGGGTGGAATGTACCCATGTATGTTATGAGTGAAATATACCGTCTTTCATGACTTTAGCTACAGCCGTTTGATTGGTACCAGTTTCACTCCTTTTTACATTTTCACCTTAGAAGTATGAATTTAGAAAAAATCTTATTTAGAAAATGTCTTACGTGAAAATACTGAATATCATGATTCTATCTACAGCCGTTTTATTGTTGCCAACCATTTAAATCCTGATGGTACGAATATCGAATGATCTCTTTATTTTTCGCGTCACCGCAGTCAGAGACCAAATTTCATTATTATAGCTGCAGCCGTTTGGTTGGTACCATTTTTATCCACATTTGCCCCATTTGCCGCTTAAAAGTACAAATTTCGAAAAAAAACCTTTTTATTTGTCATCTACACAGTCAGATGAATGTACGCACCGAATTTAAAGATTTCAACTTCAGCGGTTGGTACTCTTTTTATCCCTCTTTGTATCTCATAAAAATACGAATTTTTAAAATCCCTCTATTTTACATATCTACGCATTTAGAGGGATGTACATTCCAAATTTCATGTTTCTACCTATTGTTGTATCATTGGTACTAGTTTTATCCCTTTTTGCCAAATTACGTCCGCTAAAACGTGTATTTACTTTTTGTTGCTTTTACGCTACACGAGGAATGTACGCAACAAAATTCAAGAGCATATTATAGCATATTTTTATTTCGTGCTTACTCAGTCGGAATGTATACACCGAATTTCATGATTCTAGCTGCAGTACATTTTTTATCCCCTTTTTCCATTTTACACCCTAAAAGTACGAATTTCGAAAAGTTCCTTTATTTTATGTGTCTACGCAATCAGAGGATTTTTTAAATCGAATTTCATTATTCTAGGTGCAGCGTTTGATTGATACCATTTGTATCCCTCTATTCCCATTTAACCCCTTAAAACTACGAATTTGGAAAAAATACTTTTATTTTATGTATCTACACAATTAGAGGAATGTACACACAAAATTTCGTGTTTCTAGCTGCTGTCGTTTAATTGGTACCATTTTGATCCCTTTTTATTTCGCACCCTACAAATAAAAACCACTTTATGGTGCGCTTTTATGCTATAATGGGAATGCGCATTCCAACTATCAAGTACATACAAGCAGATATATTCAAAAAACATGCTGAAAAACTGTAGATATAAGGGGTTATTAGGGGGATTTTCAGTCCTTATTAGGGAAAAATTTTTTCCCTCTGGGTCGATTTCGCCCACTTTCAATCCCAACCGATCTGCAATCATAAGACACATTTAGGGAAAATTTGAACCTACTATCTCATTTCGTTCGGAAGTTAGCGTGCTTTCAACAGATAGACTGACATGGCTATATCGTCTCAGAATTTTACCACGACCCAGAACATATATACTTTATGGGGTCTCCGACGAATATTTTAAGGTGTTACAAACGGAATGACAAAGTGAATAACCCCCATCCTTAGGTGTAGGGTATAAAAAGTGGTGGAATGTTTTGCCTTTCTCAAATGTATTTTTATTTTTGTGAAAAAATTTAGCTTAGCTCGGTAAATCGTTAAAAGAAAAATCGATTTTTTTCAAATAAACACCGTTTTAAACTTTTTTAAACGACTGCTACTAAACCACTGGTTCTTCGTGAAATAGACATTTGTAACATTTGTAGCCCTCATAATTACCTTTAATTTGAATTAAATTAAATTTTTGCTTTGCCATTCCCCGATATAATTTTTTTGATAAAATTTATTTTAGCTCCATAAATCTTAATAAAAAAAGATTTTTTTTAAAACACGTTTTTTCGCTACTAAACCACTCTTTCTACGGATGACTTTGGGCTACGGATAATTTATCCACTTTCGCCTGTGATAAATTGTCGTGGTACCTACTCGACTCGGAGACCATGTATACGACGCATGGTACTCCTTTTCGCCTTATGACTCTCGGGCACCGCTTCGGATCATTTGTTGTCCTGCCACCAAAAGTGTCAGAAGTTTGGTCTCTTTTTGGGTATTCGACCAGCAGGGATGTGTCTAGAGGCTGCTTTCTGCTTTCTGGACCTGGGTTTTGTTCGATCCCCGCACGGATAGTATTCGGAGCAAACACTAAACCTATATTACTGAGGTGGCAGCCCTTGGTGGAAGATCTGCATCTTGCAGTCAATCCGGATGCCGTCGGATTGAGACGAGTTCGTGATTTTTTATGGGGGTATGGTAATAAAAAATTAAACTTTATGTCTTTAATATAATAATGCGGCGAAGCCCGCAATAGTGGATTGCTCCTACTCCTATGGAGTGTATATAAAACGTTTTGAAGATCAAAACTAGTACACTGACGAATTTGTCTGTGTTGTGCAAAAAATATTTCTTTAAGGAGTTTGTACAATAGGTTATCAGAAAATATGAAAAATTAACTTAGTATTTTCTGTTATTTAATACTTTGTCTACTTAATGAAACAATATTTATCTCTTTGCTGAAGACTTTAAACTTTTTCCATTATCTCGAAAAAAAAGAGTCAAATTGACCCATAAAGGAAGGAGCTAGAGGGTTAAAATCTTCCACAAAAATTATCATGACCAAAAGAATTCTCTCTGATAATGCTCTCTTCGACCAAAAAGCAAAAACTTGGACCCGCTATAAAAAGAAACTCAGGTCAGCTGGACTATACATTTATTCTACAAAAATGTTGTACTCAATATGCCATTTCAGAATTTTATGGTCGCTATTCTGTTCCATTCAAAAATTCTTAATTTGTTAGACACTGGTATCGTTTACAATAAAAACGAAAATTCAAAATTGTGGCGTTTACGTCTTTTTGCCAAATAGGGCTCGATATGTTTAATTTCGGTAACTACACTTTGGGATTTTCGGGTTCATATGTAAGTTTGAAGCAGTTTTCATTCAATTTAGTTTGTGAGATGTATTGAGGTTTATTTTAAATAACAAACACTCACAGCCTGGCCCACGATGTCGAACGTTAACGTTCGCATGCCTTTCATGCGATAAACAGCTGATTTGGGACCCACTAACAGGCACTAGAACGAAAATCTATGCGAACGAAAACGTAAGCATTTCAGTACAAAATCGGGCGCACTATTTTTCTGTCATCTGAGCGAATGAAAATGTCAAATGCACTCACTTGTGTTTTGTCTGTCGTCTTCATAAATAAATAAAAAAAACACAAAACTAATTTAATTTATATTTTTGTTGCTATCCTCTCTACTTCATCCCCTTCTTCCTCTGAGTTCCGGAGAACACATCACGCATTTATACATTCCGTTGCTCCGTGCACCAGGCCCGTGCGCAGGATTTTTCCCTGGCGGGGTTTTCATCTACACTCATAAAAAAGTTAACCCTATAATGAGTTAAAATTAACTAAAATTTAGGAAACCAAGTACATTTTTACTAAACATAAGTAGAATTTTGCTAAAATTTTTCTAAATCTAAGCAAATTTTTCCTAAAACCAAGTAATTTTTTACTAAATTTAGGCAAAATTTTCCTAAAACTAAGTACATTTTTACTAAATCTTGCTGAAAATTTCCTAAAACTAAGTAAATGTTTACTCAAATCAAGTAAATATTTACTCAAACTGAGGACAATATTGCTGATTTTTTTCCTCAAAACGATTAAATTTTACTTAAACTGAGGAAAATTTTATTTTATACGAGGAAAAAAGTTGAAATTAAAATAAGTTCAATTTAACTAAAAAAATCAAACAAATAGTTTTGCTTCAGAGTATGCAAAACTGATACAAAAAATAACAACATGAAATATTTCTCAAAAGGTTCATGATACCTCTGCCATAAGGAGTTGAGCTATTACTCCATGATTGTTGCGAAGGCAAGATAGGCGCCTTCGCAGTGGTTGTTTAGAATAATTCATAAAGTATTTAAGAAATAAGTCTCTGCAAACGAGCGAGAATTGCTTCTTTGATTAATATTCAATAATTTTTTAAACTATTTCAAATGTTTTTTATAAGTTCATTAATACTTAAATGTATGAAGAACTCGGCATAAATTTCAGTAAACATTTTAATTTCATTTTAGAAAAAAGCTCATTTTTAAAGTTTAACTTAAAAATTAACTAAATAGAATTATTCCCATACACAAAATTTCAGATTTTTTTCTCACTTAAAACATAAGTTTGAATTCACTCAATTGTAAGAATTTTTTATCAGATCCAAAGAAATGTTTTTTAGTAAATCTGCTACCCTTTTTCTAGTAAATGAACTATCTACTATGGCTTAATTTTCCAATTTTTTAGGAAATTTTTACTGAAGCGTTTGGAAACCACTCATATTTTATTGCCAGGATCTTCGAGAAATATTTTGATACATTCGTCCGACTAACAGTACACTTAAAGGAATATGTCAGTAAAAGAAAGCAGAAAGTCTACTGAAAGAGCAGATTGTCTGCTGTTAAAAAAGAGACAGCAGATTTGTATCTGCTGAGATGGTAAACAACTGTTTGCTGTTTTTAGCAATATATGTGATACGCATATTGTCCCAAGCTAATATAAAAGAAAATTCGAGCTAAACTCGCTTATGAACGCTTATCTATTTTCATATTTTAATTAACAACAGCCAATTTTAGCAGACTGCAAACTCTTTAGCAGTGTGATGTAAGATTGCAGAAAACTGCTGTTATGTAAAAAAAACAGCTGTAATAACATAAAAGTGTATGCTGATAGGCAGCAGACAATCGCTTTTATTAACAGACTTGTTCTCTAAGTGTAGAACATTTTTTAAATAGTTGGTTGAAATTACATACATACATATCGAGAGCTTATATTTATAAGTGGCTATGAACAAAAACATAACTTTTCAGGAGAGCGAAACAATGATTTTCTCCTAAATTTGAAGAGAAATTATTAATCATTCTTCTACAGTTTAATCTAATTGTTTTCGAAATTTCCTAGTATTCGCGGTTTCATGGTTCATAGCCACTTTATGCCCAAATATATAAATAAAATTTATTATAAACTCGATGACGTTTTTCATGAAATCTTGGCAATGTTTAATAGAAAACGCATTTTCTGTGATATACACAGCGAATTTAAAGATTCCAGCTTCATCCGTCAGATTGGTCGCTTGTAACATATATGTAGCCAGTCGCGAAAATCGCTGCAATTGATGAAAAATCCAAAATTCCCTGTTGCAATTCCTTATATTTTAACTTTCTTCATTCATAATTCTGAAGCTTTTCATACATAAATATTCCCCATGAAGTCAGCAATCACATGCCAAAGAAATGTTGCAGTATTCTCAATGTAATAAAAAGTTACGCCGGTTTTTCTAAATATACTTTTCACAATTTTTGACTTTACAGCCACCATATTTCCTATTTTAGCCTGATAACTGGGGAATCAAAATGTTATTAACGCGAAATGATGGAATTTGATAGTACGATATGCCCTAAATCTAGAAAAATGTTTTAAACAAAATCGTTGTAGCGAATTATAACCTTCGGTTTTATGCTGCTCCATTGTTGAACTATTTTATTTCTATGTTCATAGCCACTTATGCAGTCACAAACTTACGTGCGAGGGGATAGCCAAATCAGAAAAAAAATAAAATTAAAAAAAATGACTTTAGAAAAATTTTTTTCCAAATTTATATGACATATGACATCCAAATCTGTTAATAGTTTGTCATCAAAAACTCATTTTCGAGAAAATGGTTCATAGCCATCATATAAGCCCTCGATACATATTTTGAAGAAATATTACACAAAAAACGATCAAATTCCTCGGCACTTAACCCTTCAGTCCCGCATTTTTTCTATGATTGGATATGTTTTTTGACAAAGTATGGGTCTAAATAGGATGTCTAAAGAGTTTTGGGGTTTTTAATTTATATAGGACATGAGTAACAGGATGTTTACTCAAAATCTTTATACGCATATTCCGATTAAATAAAAAATATTTGGAAATGTTTCTTCATTTTTATAATATTAAATATGCATTCGAATAACAAATACAGTTTTTTTGTATTTGATGATTGATGATTTGAGATCCAAGTTACTGAATTTGTTGTTTCTCTTTTGAATAATACTTGTTACATATGTACAAAAAATACTTACTTTGAAAAATATTTGACATAAGTGATAAATATAACAAAATTTTTTGTAAGTTAAAACTCATTTCTTATTGTTTCGCAACTTTATAGTAGATTTTAAAATAGAGACCTGCACGCAGAAACGATATTTTAGACTCGTGAGCATCGTTTTTTTGGAAAAATTTGTTTGTTTGCGGTAAACATGTTTATGTAGTTTATGTATATCAAACAGTTTTCTACGTTTGTCGAAATGGATTTGTGTTATAATTGCAAACTCCCAAAACATTGGAAGTAACAGAAACCGTTGATGTTGCATATGTGATGAAAATAGGACACATCGGTTCAGATTTAGATACAGCTCCATAAAAATGTCCAATCGCAAATGTTACATCTTAGCGCTCTACAAGCATTAAGCACATTATTTGCTTTTATTAAGAATATTTTAGATTTCATTATGGTATCATAGTGATTCTTATCTACACTTTTTTAAAATTACTAAACGATTTTGTTATTAAATTTCCAAACTTTTATTGCAGTACACAATTAAAAGTTCATAAGATATAGCTATAGTCGAATGTCAAGAAGTGGTATCGATTAATAAAATGAAAATTTTTCGAACAATTTGGTGTCCATTAGCGAAATTAGCACCACACAATCGTGAAATTGGCACAATTCGTTTAGTTTGTTTGTATTTTTCATAACCTTTGTCCAAGATTTTTTATGTAAATTTCATGTTTTCATGATTTTACTGCAAAATTACCATTTCAGACGAGTTATTTTAAAAAGACCTTAAACATTCTATATTTTATTGCTTCAGGACCCAGTGAACGGCAGGGCCGTTTCAACCACGTTCCTTGTATTGCTAAAGGGGTATTTTCATATAAAATAAGTGTATTCTTATTCGTTTTTGGTCATCTTATGAACGTTAGAGATGACCAGTAGCTACCCACGGGATCTCGAAATTAACATTCCTCCAAAAAATGTGCGAGTTGGAAAAATTTATATTTTTCGACAACACGCAAAAACAACTCCAAATATAAAGGGTGATTTTTTAAGAGCTTGATAACTTTTTTTTTAAAAAAAACGCATAAAATTTGCAAAATCTCATCGGTTCTTTATTTGAAACGTTAGATTGGTCCATGACATTTACTGTTTGAAGATAATTTCATTTAAATGTTGACCGCGGCTGCGTCTTAGGTGGTCCATTCGGAAAGTCCAATTTTGGGCAACTTTTTCGAGCATTTCGGCCGGAATAGCCCGAATTTCTTCGGAAATGTTGTCTTCCAAAGCTGGAATAGTTGCTGGCTTATTTCTGTAGACTTTAGACTTGACGTAGCCCCACAAAAAATAGTCTAAAGGCGTCAAATCGCATGATCTTGGTGGCCAACTTACCGGTCCATTTCTTGAGATGAATTGTTCTCCGAAGTTTTCCCTCAAAATGACCATAGAATCGCGAGCTGTGTGGCATGTAGCGCCATCTTGTTGAAACCACATGTCAACCAAGTTCAGTTCTTCCATTTTTGGCAACAAAAAGTTTGTTAGCATCGAACGATAGCGATCGCCATTCACCGTAACGTTGCGTCCAACAGCATCTTTGAAAAAATACGGTCCAATGATTCCACCAGCGTACAAACCACACCAAACAGTGCATTTTTCGGGATGCATGGGCAGTTCTTGAACGGCTTCTGGTTGCTCTTCACTCCAAATGCGGCAATTTTGTTTATTTACGTAGCCATTCAACCAGAAATGAGCCTCATCGCTGAACAAAATTTGTCGATAAAAAAGCGCGAAACACATTTCGAACCGAACACTGATTTTGGTAATAAAATTCAATGATTTGCAAGCGTTGCTCGTTAGTAAGTCTATTCATGATGAAATGTCAAAGCATACTGAGCATCTTTCTCTTTGACACCATGTCTGAAATCCCACGTGATCTGTCAAATACTAATGCATGAAAATCCTAACCTCAAAAAAATCACTCTTTAGATTGTTTACACAATTTTTTGAATTTTGTTTTCAGTTATTTCAGCTGAGAAAAAGTTGTGTCAACTTTTTATTATAAGTTAGAATATGGATATTACGCTTTTTTCTTGGCATAATTGCGATTATTTGTGGATTTTTTGATCTGGCAACAATTTCATTCACTCACAACACGTACGGCTATGCGAACGAAAAGTCAGAAGATAGTCGGTCGCTTTTTGATGCGAAAGTGAGTGACTGGCTTTCGTTCGCATAGGGTTTCTTTCGACATTGTGGGTCAGGCAGTCAGTCTTTAAGAAATTATTCGGTCGCCAAAGTAATAAGGCAAACTCAAATTATAACTGATCTGGTTTCGATGGATTCTATTGTGGTGGTGGTGATTTTTGTAGTCATTTGTGTTGATTTGGACCTTGTTGTTCTGGATTGTAGACTTTTAGCTTCCAATTGTTGCTTTGTTCATTCTGATGGTTTTGTTGTTTCTTGTGGTTTTGATGTGTTTTTTTCTGGTTTCTCAGACTGATTTTTCGCCGTTCTTTCTTTAGGTAGGAATTAGGGTTTGCATTTTCCCGTACTCTTTATTTCCCGGGAAATGGGAATTATTTTTTCAATTTCCCGGGATCCCGGGACAGCACGGGAAATCGGTAATATACTGTTTACCATGAGTTAAGCTTTTTTTTTTCCAATGAAACATTCACATTTTATTAAAGTAAAATAAATATATATTTCACAACGAAACTGTTAAAGAATTCATATAATAAAGCGCAATGTGAGATAAATTTAAACATCTTTTCATGCATCAAAATTAATTAAAGAATAGTTATTTCTTATTTTATTGGAAAATGTGGACGCGACGGAGAACGATCGTTCACATTAATCATTAGTCAGTAGAGCATTAAATGAAATATTTGTTCTTTGTCCTGTCGCTTCGAAAACTTTAAACTCTTTATTTTTGGCATTCGGATACACTCCAAAAATCTACTTTTCCCGGATTTTAAAATTTTCATATGGGCATCTCCCAGTGGCCTGGACGCGACATTCGAACGCCTTAAACTACGCCAAAAAAGAAAGAAACTAAAAAAATCGATCAGCATTTTTAGTGTTCTAAAGCGCTTAAAGAGTACTACATTTTAAAAATATATCGTCAGGATTTAGTACAAAATTATAAACAAATTTATTTTGTTCGTAGATTTATGAAATTATCTCTTATTTTTTTAATTAGGTACAGCAGAAATACGGACGCGACAAAACGAACGGGGCAAAAATTTTCACTCATAGTAAAAAAGTGTAGTAATTTTCGTTATAACACTTCAACTTTTAATAAAAATAAAAGAGATCAAGTTAACTTCAAGTTTCATAATAAAAAAGTAGTCGAAATGACGAAAAAATAAAGTTAAAAGCTATTAGTGTGGTCTGATTTCATTTTTTTGGTAGACCTTTTTTGGGAGATGCCCATATGGAGTTTGACAGGAAAAATCCGAAAAGGTGGATTTTGAGTCTATGTCCGAACGCAGCTTAATTTTTTTTTGTCATCCAACTGCAATATTTGACATACGACGTGATCTAAATTTTTATACAACATTTTTAATTTTATTGTTTTATTTATTTTTGTTTTTATTCATGGATAGCTTCTTCAATGGTGCTGGGTTTTAGTGCGCATAAAACCATCCTCATGTACACTGGTAGTCTCGTGGTAAACATTTTTGTGCAGTTTGGATGTTCCTTTCCACATCAGCGATGCGGTTTTCCTGCCTGCTTTTTTGGCTTAATAGAGCCAATTTATGCAATATAAAATTGTATTGCCTTTATATTGCGCTCCTTGCAGATCCTGATATAACTGGTCTGCGGTTTGGAAACCACCGAAATTGGTTTCTAACATTTCCTTTATGTTAGTCCAATTGTTCAAGTGTGGATGGATTTCCATTACTCTCCTAGCTCGTCCTAACAATTTACTTTTGGCAATATTTATGCACATACGTTGTGCTTGCTCGTTATGCAAGGTCCGCGTTTAGATGATATCAACAACGAATGTTGGCAGGACTTCCCTACAACCAAATCCTTGATACTTTAATAGATTTATATCGAGCGTCCTGCCTTCAACTCCATCTGGTGGGTCCAGAGCCATTTATCCGTTATGAATATCTTCTTAATAGAATTCTTTTTACAGAGTTTGTACCTTCCTTTTTCGTTTCCTTTCCTTTTGATTGTAGGTTTTAATTTACCGATAATCACTTTTAAAATTTAAAAGATCACGGATTTTTTAATTTTATTAGCGAGTATCCAGCCGTATTTAGAAACTTCATGCCTAATTTTTGTCGGTAAACAAAACTTATTATAAAATAAGAAATTATTTTATACATTTATAAATCCCACATTCATATGTGTGCTGCAATGATTCCTAAATTTTTGATAAGTTAAATAATTAATCATATTGGTTTCTAAATTACCCGAATTGTTAATAAAAACAGATCAGTTTGTGCGTTTCGTTATATCGTTTAGGTTTTTTGTATGAGAATGAACGTGTTGATAATGTATCCAAAATATTTAAAAATAGATCTAGAAATACGAAGAACAATCAGGGGAATAGGGAAATAAGAAAATTTTATAAATGTTTTCAAACTCACGAAATTAATAATTGCACTGCTTTTGGTAAAATTTGTAACAAGTGTAAGAAGCTGAATCACTTTTCCATTGCATGTAAATCTAGAAGAATTCAAGTGAACACTTTATCACAGAATAATGAAGATAAATCTGATTCTAGTAGTGAATTTGCGTTAACTGACAGTATAAAATCTCATGGTAAGAAAGACATGTGGATGCATAATATAGAAATAGAAAATTCTTCCGTGGAATTCAAATTAGATACGGGTTCTGATGCAAATATAATACCAGTATCTACACTTCGAAAAATAATTAAGCACCCAATTTTTAAATCTACCAAGACGATGCTACAGGCGTATAGTGGCCACGAAATTTATGCCATAGGAGAGATAATTCTTCGATGTGTTTCAAAGGAGACAGCAAGCGATGAGCTTTTCCTTGTCGTCGATGATGGTTACAAGCCAATTTTGAGTAGAGATTCTTGTGTGAAGTTAGGATTGATCAAGAGAACAACAACACACAACATAGATATAGATAGCTTATAGATAGCTTGCTCATCCTACCAGGAGAGTACCACTGAAGATAAGAAATAAATTAAGGGTAAAATTGGATGAACTTGTAAATTTGAATATTATAGAAAAGACAGATAAACCACAGGCATGGGTTAAAAATTTGATAATTTGTGAAAAGTTAAATGGAACATTGCGTTTATGTTTAGATCCTAGAGAGCTTAACCAACATTTGAAGAAATTACTGCTAATTGTTTAGTTGTAGCTGTGATTTAGTTGCATTTAGTACTCCATTTGGTTGTTATAAATTTTAAAGATTGCCGTTTGGATTGATGACCGCATCGGAAGTTTTCCAAAGGTATAATTTCGACACTTTTGGGGATCTTCCGGGCGTTAGTATTTATATAGATGATTTAATAATAGGAAGTAGAACATGACATGGACGTTAATTTGTTTTTAAGAAGAGCTAGAGAATAGAAAGTTGAATAAGGGAAAAATTCAATACAGAGTCCAGGAGGTGAGTTTTTTGGGACACGTGGTGTCGAACGGGGGTATTCGCCCAGATCGTAGGAGGGTTGAATCGAATATGGATCTCAAATGCCCCAAGGATAAAACTGAACTTCAGTCTTTTCTAGGTCTTGTTAATTATTTGAGAAAATTCATCCCGGATTCAACTTCACCACTGAGAGAATATGAGATATTACCTGTTCACAGGGAATGTTTTGAACGAATTAAGAATGCGGTAACCATGAAGTTTTGACTCCATTTAATGCGAGTAGGGATATAGTCATAAAAACGGATGCTTCTACGGACGGTTTGGGTTGTTGTTTGTTTCAGGATGACAAAATTATTTCGTTTGCTTCTTGTTCTTTATCTAGCGCTGAGAAGTAATATGCTCAGATAGAAAAGGAATTCCTGGCTATTGTTTTTTCTTGCAAGAAATTAAACCAGTTTATATATGGCAGAAAAGTCGTTATTATCTCAGATCACAAACCATTGGAGACTATTTTCAAGAAGGATATAAATAAAATTGGTTCGACCAGATGTCAGAGATTAAAATTGAAAATGTTTCCATATGATGTAGAGGTTGTATATAAACCGGGAAAGAGTATTGTGGCAGCTGACTATCTGGCAACGAATTTTATTGATACGAAAGATTCAGAGCATGAGGTGGGAGTTACTGATAGTATTAATGTTAAAGATGATAGTTTGGAATATATTAGGAAGGCAACGGCAGATGATAATGTGCTAGGCATGATATCGTTTTATGCCATGAATGGATGGCCTTGTAAAAATATAGTTCCAGATTTTGTGAAAGGTTACTACAATAAGAGAATTCCGATAACGGATAATTTATTGTAGCTAGATAGGAAATGCCTTATGAATGAGCGACGAAGATGAAATGCATAGAAAGAAAATGAATTTTGTGAAGTATTATAATCGAAATACAAGAGAAATGAATATGTTTAAGATTTCGGATGCTATATTTTAAAAAAATGGGACATCGCGAAACTGGATACCTGGAGTTGTATTGGATATCATGAAACCCCACTATAATATATGGTTAAAGTTAACCAGAAGGGAGAATTTACAGAAGAAATTCATTTCACATTAGACCAAAAGCTCAGATATAAATATAGGGAAGAACTCAACTAATGGTACATTTAATGCTTTAAGTTTTCGGAGATCTACAAGGATCAGAAATTCTGGATAATTTTACTAGATCCATAGTTAAAAAATGTTTCGTACTATTTGTAACTGAATTGTACTTTAGTTTAACTTATACATACTTTGTTATCTTCATTATCACTTCAAAAAAGGAAGATGTTGCAATATTTCTTTCACAATGTTTCAATAAAATAAAAATTCATTCTTGTTGAGAAAATCAAACATAATACACCAGAATGAATTTATATTTTATTGAAACATTGTGATAGAAAATGAAAACGATTATAAATTAAAATAACAAAGTATGTATAAGTTAAACTACAGTATAATTTATATTGCAACATCTTCTTTTTTTGAAGTGTAAATGAAGATAACAAAGTATGTAAAGGGTGATTTTTTAAGAGCTTGATAACTTTTTTTTTAAAAAAAACGCATAAAATTTGCAAAATCTCATCGGTTCTTTATTTGAAACGTTAGATTGGTCCATGACATTTACTTTTTGAAGATAATTTCATTTAAATGTTGACCGCGGCTGCGTCTTAGGTGGTCCATTCGGAAAGTCCAATTTTGGGCAACTTTTTCGAGCATTTCGGCCGGAATAGCCCGAATTTCTTCGGAAATGTTGTCTTCCAAAGCTGGAATAGTTGCTGGCTTATTTCTGTAGACTTTAGACTTGACGTAGCCCCACAAAAAATAGTCTAAAGGCGTCAAATCGCATGATCTTGGTGGCCAACTTACCGGTCCATTTCTTGAGATGAATTGTTCTCCGAAGTTTTCCCTCAAAATGACCATAGAATCGCGAGCTGTGTGGCATGTAGCGCCATCTTGTTGAAACCACATGTCAACCAAGTTCAGTTCTTCCATTTTTGGCAACAAAAAGTTTGTTAGCATCGAACGATAGCGATCGCCATTCACCGTAACGTTGCGTCCAACAGCATCTTTGAAAAAATACGGTCCAATGATTCCACCAGCGTACAAACCACACCAAACAGTGCATTTTTCGGGATGCATGGGCAGTTCTTGAACGGCTTCTGGTTGCTCTTCACTCCAAATGCGGCAATTTTGTTTATTTACGTAGCCATTCAACCAGAAATGAGCCTCATCGCTGAACAAAATTTGTCGATAAAAAAGCGCGAAACACATTTCGAACCGAACACTGATTTTGGTAATAAAATTCAATGATTTGCAAGCGTTGCTCGTTAGTAAGTCTATTCATGATGAAATGTCAAAGCATACTGAGCATCTTTCTCTTTGACACCATGTCTGAAATCCCACGTGATCTGTCAAATACTAATGCATGAAAATCCTAACCTCAAAAAAATCACTCTTTATAAGTTAAACTAAAGTACAGTGTTTCTCGCCGATATGTAATCTTAAAATCCTCAAAAAATACTTTCCAATTTTAGCTCTATTACCCGATAATTTCAGGTTAGCAATAGATTTCAAGTTCTCCATTTTGATAGATTTATTTTCAGCGTTTTATAAATTATATTTTCACAAGCACGCGTAGGTACATATATAATAATTTTTCTTTATTTTTTTACGACTGCGCAATGTAGTATGTTTGATTTTCTCAACCAGAATACAATTATATTTTATTGATACATTGTGACAGAAAATGAAAACGATTATAAATTATAATAACAAATTATGTTAAACTACAGTATAATTCATATTGCAACAACATGTATGTTTCGAGCAATGATATTTCAACGTTGTTCGAGACATACATGCTTAGAAATATACGTATTTTGCCTTTGTATTTTGGCCTTTACTTACTTCTGAATTTTTTGTTTATAAAAATGCATAGATAGATAGACCATGTTTGTGTCTCAGTATGTGTAAATGTGCTTCTTCAAGGGTATAAAAAGGGTAATTGGAAGCACCATGACCTAGAGTTGCACGGAGAAAATTACGATATGACTGACAGGATTTTCACAGAATCCGACCGAAAAGTTACCCGATGTGGCCTTCTATCATATAGAGCCATAGTCCGGTTATAATTTATAGTAACGATATACTCCCGGTTACCACAATTTCATTTTCTTAATATCTGGTTAGAGGTTATACGATCGTTAAACGCTAACCAGCACGCGTCCGCCGGCATTTTTCGAATCGAAAACTAAAACAGCTGGTGGTATTTTGTTGTTGCTGTAAATTAAAAATGTTTTCCATTAATTTGTACCGAACTTCAACTTGTTTGCTTCCAAATTGCTGTTTCGGACTATTTATTTCCTAACTTGTGCTCCTCATCAGCCTAGGAAGTAAGTGGTTCACCTCCTGCGAAGCATGTTTCCATCGTTGCCTTTTGGACCATTTTTCATGTATTTTCAGTTTTTTCTCTTCGACATAAACAACAATAAAATGAACAGCTGAGTTAGCACAGTATTACCATTTGATTCTCATTTCAGTTGATAATTAACACCACTGATACTCACACATTTAACCGTTGAATGAGAAAACCAAAATGTGACTTTATCGTTTCGAAAATCGAATGCCCTGGTTAGTTAATGCACTATAATAGGACTATGAGAAAATGGCCCATAGTATGTTTCTCTCAAATTAGATCAAAATCTGTAATGGTATGTGTCTGAGAGAAAAAAGTTAATACGGGAAGGTAATTTGTATGTGGGTTATATTAAAATCTGAGACGATGTGGCCCACTTTTGCCATAGATGTTTCTAGATGAAATATGATGTGTTTTGCCAAATTTACAGAACATCGGTTAAAATATATAGTTTCTAGAACGGAAGTTAGACACAGTAATTTTTAAGGCGAATCGGTCCACCGGTTCGGCGTCCTATACGCAACATACAGACACACATTGATTTATATATATATATATACTAGCTGACCCGGTAAACATTGTTTTGCCTTCAAATGTTATTTATATTGACGCAGGCATTGTCCTACGTCATTTCAAATTGCAGAAAATTTGTGGTCAATTGTCCATTGCAATTTATTCTTTCCTGGATGAGTTGTGGTCGGGTTGATTTCGAATTGTATTTCCCTTCATTGAAGCACTCTGTTATAAACAATGTTTTTCGTTTTGTTGTCAGGTGCGAAAACGATCAAAGCGGATGGCTTTTCGACACGGGAATATGCAACACACAGTTGACCGTGTGAATCACATTCATTCTCCATTGCCAAATTTAGGTTTGTTTTATCCAATGGAATGAATATTGGTTGTGGCTTTGGTGTAACTACACTTTCATCATCATTCACTTCATCGTTTACTTCAAGTGATGCAAACATGTTGCTGGTTGAGGCACCTTGTTCATCATTATTCTTTTGTTTCTTGTAAATATTATCAGTTGTATGTTTTTTCTTTCGTTTCAAGGCCATAACTTGCCAAGGCGATGCATCATCACTTGTTGTTGTAACAAGAGGTTGACTGCAGTTGTTTACTTCTTCAATCTCTATGTTAGGTATAGGGATTGAGAAATGCACTAGTCAGTTGTTGTTGGTTTGTTTGTTATTGTTTCGTTTATTGAACTATTCAAGTGCAAATGCGACAGAAACGTCTGTTCACATTCAATGACAATTCGCGACTGAGAACTTTTAATATGAATGTAATTCCTGATTATTAAACTATAGGCCTGTTCGGTTGGGCTTACTAGCTTATTTTATGTATGGAATTTACTACTCTCATAATGTTGCTGCCAGATTTTTCTTATTGATTAATTTAAGAAAAAACAATGGATAAAAATGTTGCCACCTTATCAATAACAATATAATATAATAATAATCTAAAATATTTTTTTTTATTATTGCAGTAATAAATAAAAAATAGGTTAAAATTCTGACATATTACAAATTAGACGAATGTTTTTGTCAAAATATTTTACAGATTATTTTTCATTTCACAAATATTTTACTCTAGACTAATAGTCAGTATTCAAGGCGTCATAAAATTGGACATTTAAATCACAGTCACAAGTGACTACACTACACTAGATTCAAAATTAAAAAATGATTAAGGAAACAAATAACTCGGAGAATGTTATTACGTAATTAATTTAGAATATTCATATAAAAAATTTACAGAAACAAAGTAAAATATTCTAAAATGTAAAAGTAATATAAAATAAATAATAAGTTCTTACAAAGGGTTATTTAAAAATACCGTAGGATATTTTTATTCATATTTGATTTCTCTTGAAAGTTTCCAGGTGAAATTTTTTAAAAGTATCCCAATTTTTAACAATTTCATACTGGTTGCATATGTAAAGTAAATTGTTATTTAAGAAGATTTTCATGTTTAATTTTGTCGATTCTTCTAGGAAAACAAGAAATTTAAAGTATAACCAGAACGAGGGTTTAAGTATTGATATGTCAGCCATAGTATTGTCGGTATGATATTTTTGTTTCACAATGAAGACCATGCAAATATACTCACAAAAAGTTTGTATTCCCCTATATGGGTTTCGCAAAAATGGGTACTTAGCGAATTTAAAATGTTCTGTTTGTAGTAATAAACAAATACCCATTATAATTGTCAGTAATGTAAATATATGAATTTGAAATATATCTAAAATTTCTAATTTATATAGTAACTGTAAGTTAATGCTCAAAATAATCAATAAAATATTTATTTAATATTTCCCTTATTCCCGGGAAATCAAAAATTTTTTCCCGGGAATTCCCGGAAAATTTTGGACGGGAATTCGGGAATTCTCGAACCCCAAACCCTAGTTACTACGCTTATAACTGAAGAAAGATGATTGCGATGATTCGCACCAATTCGGATTGGTCGCCGGTCAAACAAGAAGAATACCAAAGAAAATTCCCGAAATATCCCCGATTTGTATGGAGTGATTTTACGACGCCATCTTCATGACAGCTGACGTTTATGTTTACGGTGAATTGAAGTTCACTGTACAAACGCCTTGATTTTGCTGTCTCAGTGGCAAGGTCAAATTACCACCACTGTCTTTACCACCAGAGCCATTACATTCTTTGCTTCATGGCGCAAGACCAGAATCACTTAATTTTCTATCGAACACTCAGAAATATAACGGATGCTTTCAAATGACTTCATTTGGAGCAGATATTATTGATGAAGATCCAAGAAGGTCGGCGCAACGAATTTTTACGCGTACCGTTTGATGATTCCGAGAAACGGAGCTCCAATTTGGAGTATATTATCCTTTCCCATTTACGAACGCTATCCGACTGTTACTCCTTTTGGCAGAGCACCTGGAGAATGGTCAACGAGTTTATTTCACTACAGCAAATGCTACTCAAAACCCACCAGCGACAACATTGCCAGTTTCTTCTCGAAAATTTCAACGTCGCACAGTAGCGCCCGTAGAGCAAACGAGGTTGCAAAAATCAAAATTTTCATGAGCGCCGACGAAGTTTTGAATAAACCCATGTTATAGGAAACTTTTCAACGATTTCAAATCTGCCACTCTTAATAATAACACATTTTTAGTTTAGAAGATATAGCCGTTCAAAGTTGACCGACTTTCGGTTTTCAAAAAAACACAATTTTTAGTGAATTTGTTGCGGTTTTAGGTGTAATATCACGAAAAATAGGTAACGAATCGCCTTATTTTTTGTTTGTATTGATTGATGTATTTATTAAATGTATAATGATAAAAAATTAACTGTTTGCTTTGTGTTTCTCCTGGTAAATCACTATTTAAAAACTATCCGTTTTTTCACTATTTTTCAACTTTGACGGAAAATAAAAAAATCTATATTTTTCTATATTTGCCATTTTTGCAAAACCTGTTCATTGATTATTTCTTTACATAATTCAAAAATTTTAGCTGCCCGTACGTGCCCGTTTGGCTTCTAGAGGTAAAAAAGGTTAAAAAGACATGGTTGCAGAAATTGTATGGCGTCCATCCCTTATATGTTTTGACTGACAGTAGTTTGATCTAATAGTTTGAAAAAAACTACTCATTGAAATTAGCAGGTACGTACCTCACTTAAACAATACATTGCAAATGGTCAAGAACAATATTGATTTATGGTCCCTATTTTTATTTTTTATTTTTAGGCATGGTAGCATAAGCCTATATATTGCAAAATAAGGATAATGCCTGGATTACTCTACGACTGAAAGTTGGCGCAACAATTACTGAAACCATTAAACAATTTAAGTACTGAAAACATGGCGTTGAACAATTTTAAATTATTTGAACTGTTTAGAAATTCAACCACACCAAATTTTTTCACGGAAGCTGCTTTAGAAGAACTTGATAGCTTATACGGAAATATTGAGAGAAGCGAAATTATAAAAAATAAATTTTATATGATATATGCAAATATTAAGGCAAAATGGGTGAAATCTAATCGAACCATTCAGAACTTCAACTCCAAATACGAGGACTGGCTTAATGAAGACACCATCCTGGATATATTGGCAGTAGATAAACCCACCACATCAACCAGAGGAGCAAAAGGAAGGCCAAAAAAAGTATTGAGGAGTGTTCAATTTTCACAAGGAAGAGGAAACTTGCCGATGCCACCAATGACTTGACCACGAAGCAATTATCGGACGCGCTGTCTATTAAATTTACTAAGGATAGTGAAAGAGTTAGGTCGCAGATAACCAAATCTGTTGCTGATGCAAGCCTACTGCGACTAAAAAGGATTAAGGAAAGCATTCCCACGCCCACAAACGCACACATTAAAAAGTATGGATCCGAAGAAGCCTTTGCCTTGTTTATGGACTTAGAACTTTCCAAAGAGAAATATGAGAAACTACGGACATCTTTAACGCGACACGGCACTGACGTTTTACCCGGATACAAGCATATTACGCAAGCCAAAATAAATTCATGACCACTGCATACGGAGTTTACGGAAGTCTCTGCGAAAGCCAATCTGCAGGATCTAATGGGCCATACAGCAAAACGGTTGTTGGAGAGTCTTCCTGAAAATGAGGTGAAAATTTGTTGGGTAATAATTTAAAACATAAAACCCTAAAGAAAAAAATAAAAACAATCTAAAAATGTAAAAATATTTTTTTTAGTTACCATAAAATTGATTTTTCTACTAATTTTAACTTTGATAACCCATAATTAGGCCCCTACAGAGCGTAGCACCCTTTCCAAACGCTCATTTCATAGGCTGAAAAGTTATCTATCATATGCTGTTTAAACTGTTCAATTATCTTATTCGGTTCAAAAGATATGATTTTTGCAACGAAAAAACTCAAATGGCGCCACTGTGCGTCGAAAGCAAGGCGATGTAGTTCCTCGTCATTCGAATTTGCGTTCTATCCAAATAATGAATATAATAATGGTGCTTCAATGAAGGGAAATACAATTCAACTGAAACAACCATAAATTGTAAATTGTGCGGTGACAATCCCGGAACATCCAATGAATTCTAAATCTCAGCTGGATAGTTGCTGGCTTCGTCTTCGTTTGTTACAGAGTCGATAGATTTGAAGGAATGCAGTGAACCAACGATTTGATTTTGAGTTGTTCAGTTTAAGTGATCCACATCCTCTTTCTTTACCAATTGTTCGAACCAATTGGCTTAATGCGTTTGTGTCGCATTCACGTTCACGCTGCAATACTAGTTCGAAAGGGTCGGCGATCTGGCAATGGTATTCCTAACCTGAGTAATAAACTGCTGCACATGAGGTAACACATGCCTTCTATCAAAACCAAAGCCTGGTTGTGCATCTCTTCATTCATCTCATTATGGAGATTCTCTGAATGGACACGAACTCGATGCAAAATGCCTTCTGACATATCATCCTAGTACTTGTCCCACAATTCACGTGGATTTGATGGAAAACATGTGGCAATTATGATCGCAAATTACACTACTCAACAAAATGAAAAAAATTTCATGTACTCCGGATGCGATAATTTTTTCTGTGTAGATAACCTTGACATGAGCTCGAAAAACGCAATAAATTTTTTTTTCGTTTGTTTTTTTTTTATTTTTTTTTTTAATTTTAAAAAATTTTTTTTGGTTAATTTGTTTCGTCCGGCATAACTCGGGAACCACTAGCCCGATTTAATTGAATTAAATTTTAAAAAATTTAAAATTACAATTCCCTTAATCTGTTCATATATTGTTTTCCTATACAAGCAACAGTTTCCAAGTTAAAAATGAATATATAAAGGAAAAAACTTATTTTTTGCCTAAAGATTTAAATTTTTTTTTTTTAAATCCATAAAAAATCCAAAATGAAAAAAAATGTCAAATCTTATTACTTTTACGTAAAGTCATATAACCTATGAGCAAAATGAGACAAAGATCATGAAAATCGATGCACGCGTTTCGCTTTTATTCGCAATTGAGTAAAGGTATGAATTTCAAAAATTTGCTCGACATATGCACAACTTTGTCTATGGTAAGGTTTTTTCTTTTTTTTTATTCTCAGAATTAACAAAACGGAATAAACAAAGGGTTATTTAATTTTTATGATTGCGTAAGCAAAGTAATAAACGTTAATAAATGTGCGTGAACAATTAAAAGGAAAAAAGGAAAGGGGACTTTTTTAATTATTTGGGTTTTCCGTTGGCTACCTGTATGATTTTTTTACAGAAATGCAACCCACATTTAAGGGTGGTCATTATTCGGAAAATTTAAGACTCACACATGGTGAAACAGGTATGTAGCCACCGTAAAAAAATATACACCCATTTATAAGTACCTGTCAGTAAAATACTAAACAATACACAGTATAAATAGGTCTTCATTGATCGATTTTACTCATTCAACAAGTGTCGACGAACGCGATAGTTAAAATGAGCAAACGTTCGCGAGGATTTGAATGCAATACCAATCCAAGTAATTTTTGTTACATGTGCGCCATGCTCGTCACTCACATCGCCCAGGTTGTCCGGAAAGAAGTCCAAGTGCGAGTGTAGAAAATGTATCTTAAGCGACATATTTGCTTTTTTTATAATTTTGGAGTAGTTGTTCGACGATCTCTCTGTAATTTGAGCTTTTGTTGTTTCCAAGAAATCCGCAAACAATTTGCCGAAATGAGTTCCAAGCTGCAGCTTCATTTGGTGATAAAATGTGCTCAAACTGTTGGTCTTGCAACAACTTTTTAATTTGCGGACGGTCGAAAACGCCTTCCTTAATCTTTGCCGAAGAAAGGTTAGGAAAAATGGTTTTTAAATAGGCGAACGCTTCGCCATCTTTGTTGATAGCTTTCACGAAGTTTTTTATGAGTCCGAGCTTTATGTGAAGAGGTGGGAGAAAAACATTTTCCTTTTTTATGAGTGGTGTATATTTCACGTTGTCGCTGCCGGGGATGAATTTAACTCTTTCTGTCCAACTCCTCCTGGTGTAATGATGTTGATGATCGCGGCTGTCCCAAAGGCAGAGAGAACAACAGTACTTTGTGAATCCACCTTGTAATCCACAAAGGATACCGATAACCTTAAGGTCGGCACAAACTTTCCAATCGTGCCTCTCATAGTTAAGGCACTTTAGTAGATTGTCCATGACTTCGTATGTTTCCTTGGTGTCAACGGCATGAGCAATTGGAATCGAAGGTTTCTCGTTGCCGTTGTGCAGTAAAATTGCTTTAAGGCTCTGCTTGTTGCTGTCGATGGAAAGACGCCACTATCCTGGATCGTAAGAGTACCCGAGTTCACCAAATAATCCGGGAATGTCCTTACAAAAACGGATGTTGTCTTTTTTTGTGTAGTACCTTGCGTATGGTTCATGACGCTTCCTGTAGATTGTTGTCACCACACCAGGAGCCAAGAAACCGAACTGTTGCATGCGCGATGCATGCAACTCTGCATCTTCCTTGGAGAGTTTCAATTCTCTAACCCAATCGTTCAGTTCTGCTTGGGAACATAAGCGTTGACCTCCATGCAATGTATATGTTGACTCGCATTCTGATGTGGTTTCTACTGTCTCCGGATCTGATGTTGGATGTATCGCCTCATTATTAGATGCCCATCTTGAAACGGACGGTTGCGGGTCCATTGGTTCTTCGCAAAATGGCACTGGAAAATTCACTGTTGAAACAGCAGCGTAAGTCCATCGTATATTTTTTCCCACGCCTGTTTTTTGCTAAGACAGAAGTAGCAATCTGTTACATGGCAAAGCGGAGCTCTCCAAAGCATTGGCATGATGATTCTCGGCTGTCGTCTGAAAGAATTTCAATAATAAGTTATATATGTTCTTGAATTTCGTAATCTACACTTACCTTGAGTCAGCTAGCTGTACGTAGCACCTTGGACATAGAGCACTTGGTGTCCACCGCTCATCTATGTTTGAGACCTTTAAATTGAAGCTCTCTTCAAATGAATCTCTCAATTTAGGTGAAAAACAACGCTTGTTTTTTTTTCAGAAACGTATTCTCCGCACATGTAACAAAAATTACTTGGATTGGTATTGCATTCAAATCCTCGCGAACGTTTGCTCATTTTAACTATCGCGTTCGTCGACACTTGTTGAATGAGTAAAATCGATCAATGAAGACCTATTTATACTGTGTATTGTTTAGTATTTTACTGACAGGTACTTATAAATGGGTGTATATTTTTTTACGGTGGCTACATACCTGTTTCACCATGTGTGAGTCTTAAATTTTCCGAATAATGACCACCCTTAAATGTGGGTTGCATTTCTGTAAAAAAATCATACAGGTAGCCAACGGAAAACCCAAATAATTAAAAAAGTCCCCTTTCCTTTTTTCCTTTTAATTGTTCACGCACATTTATTAGCGTTTATTACTTTGCTTACGCAATCATAAAAATTAAATAACCCTTTGTTTATTCCGTTTTGTTAATTCTGAGAATCAAAAAAAAGAAAAAACCTTACCATAGACAAAGTTGTGCATATGTCGAGCAAATTTTTGAAATTCATACCTTTACTCAATTGCGAATAAAAGCGAAACGCGTGCATCGATTTTCATGATCTTTGTCTCATTTTGCTCATAGGTAGGACATTTTTTTTCATTTTGGATTTTTTATGGATTTTTTTAAAAAAAAAATTTTAAATCTTTAGGCAAAAAATAAGTTTTTTCCTTTATATATTCATTTTTAACTTGGAAACTGTTGCTTGTATAGGAAAACAATATATGAACAGATTAAGGGAATTGTAATTTTAAATTTTTTAAAATTTAATTCAATTAAATCGGGCTAGTGGTTCCCGAGTTATGCCGGACGAAACAAATTAACCAAAAAAATTTTTTAAAATTAAAAAAAAAAAAAAAAAACCAAACGAAAAAAAAAAATTATTGCGTTTTTCGAGCTCATGTCAAGGTTATCTACACAGAAAAAATTATCGCATCCGGAGTACATGAAATTTTTTTCATTTTGTTGAGTAGTGTAATTTGCGATCATAATTGCCACATGTTTTCCATCAAATCCACGTGAATTGTGGGACCAGGCTTTGGTTTTGATAGAAGGCATGTGTTACCTCATGTGCAGCAGTTTATTACTCAGGTTAGGAATACCATTGCCAGATCGCCGACCATACGACCCTTTCGAACTAGTATTGCAGCGTGAACGTGAATGCGACACAAACGCATTAAGCCAATTGGTTCGAACAATTGGTAAAGAAAGAGGATGTGGATCACTTAAACTGAACAACTCAAAATCAAATCGTTGGTTCACGGCATTCCTTCAAATCTATCGACTCTGTAACAAACGAAGACGAAGCAAGCAACTATCCAGCTGAGATTTAGAATTCATTGGATGTTCCGGGATTGTCACCGCACAATTTACAATTTATGGTTGTTTCAGTTGAATTGTATTTCCCTTCATTGAAGCACCATTATTATATTCATTATTTGGATGAACTGTGTAAATATGGCCAAGAGCTTAGTAGAACGCAAATTCGAATGACGAGGAACTACATCGCCTTGCTTTCGACGCACAGTGGCGCCATTTGAGTTTTTTCGTTGCAAAAATCATATCTTTTGAACCGAATAAGATAATTGAACAGTTTAAACAGCATATGATAGATAACTTTTCAGCCTATGAAATGAGCGTTTGGAAAGGGTGCTACGCTCTGTAGGGGCCTAATTATGGGTTATCAAAGTTAAAATTAGTAGAAAAATCAATTTTATGGTAACTAAAAAAAATATTTTTACATTTTTAGATTGTTTTTATTTTTTTCTTTAGGGTTTTATGTTTTAAATTATTACCCAACAAATTTTCACCTCATTTTCAGGAAGACTCTCCAACAACCGTTTTGCTGTATGGCCCATTAGATCCTGCAGATTGGCTTTCGCAGAGACTTCCGTAAACTCCGTATGCAGTGGTCATGAATTTATTTTGGCTTGCGTAATATGCTTGTATCCGGGTAAAACGTCAGTGCCGTGTCGCGTTAAAGATGTCCGTAGTTTCTCATATTTCTCTTTGGAAAGTTCTAAGTCCATAAACAAGGCAAAGGCTTCTTCGGATCCATACTTTTTAATGTGTGCGTTTGTGGGCGTGGGAATGCTTTCCTTAATCCTTTTTAGTCGCAGTAGGCTTGCATCAGCAACAGATTTGGTTATCTGCGACCTAACTCTTTCACTATCCTTAGTAAATTTAATAGACAGCGCGTCCGATAATTGCTTCGTGGTCAAGTCATTGGTGGCATCGGCAAGTTTCCTCTTCCTTGTGAAAATTGAACACTCCTCAATACTTTTTTTGGCCTTCCTTTTGCTCCTCTGGTTGATGTGGTGGGTTTATCTACTGCCAATATATCCAGGATGGTGTCTTCATTAAGCCAGTCCTCGTATTTGGAGTTGAAGTTCTGAATGGTTCGATTAGATTTCACCCATTTTGCCTTAATATTTGCATATATCATATAAAATTTATTTTTTATAATTTCGCTTCTCTCAATATTTCCGTATAAGCTATCAAGTTCTTCTAAAGCAGCTTCCGTGAAAAAATTTGGTGTGGTTGAATTTCTAAACAGTTCAAATAATTTAAAATTGTTCAACGCCATGTTTTCAGTACTTAAATTGTTTAATGGTTTCAGTAATTGTTGCGCCAACTTTCAGTCGTAGAGTAATCCAGGCATTATCCTTATTTTGCAATATATAGGCTTATGCTACCATGCCTAAAAATAAAAAATAAAAATAGGGACCATAAATCAATATTGTTCTTGACCATTTGCAATGTATTGTTTAAGTGAGGTACGTACCTGCTAATTTCAATGAGTAGTTTTTTTCAAACTATTAGATCAAACTACTGTCAGTCAAAACATATAAGGGATGGACGCCATACAATTTCTGCAACCATGTCTTTTTAACCTTTTTTACCTCTAGAAGCCAAACGGGCACGTACGGGCAGCTAAAATTTTTGAATTATGTAAAGAAATAATCAATGAACAGGTTTTGCAAAAATGGCAAATATAGAAAAATATAGATTTTTTTATTTTCCGTCAAAGTTGAAAAATAGTGAAAAAACGGATAGTTTTTAAATAGTGATTTACCAGGAGAAACACAAAGCAAACAGTTAATTTTTTATCATTATACATTTAATAAATACATCAATCAATACAAACAAAAAATAAGGCGATTCGTTACCTATTTTTCGTGATATTACACCTAAAACCGCAACAAATTCACTAAAAATTGTGTTTTTTTGAAAACCGAAAGTCGGTCAACTTTGAACGGCTATATCTTCTAAACTAAAAATGTGTTATTATTAAGAGTGGCAGATTTGAAATCGTTGAAAAGTTTCCTATAACATGGGTTTATTCAAAACTTCGTCGGCGCTCATGAAAATTTTGATTTTTGCAACCTCGTTTGCTCTACGGGCGCTACTGTGCGACGTTGAAATTTTCGAGAAGAAACTGGCAATGTTGTCGCTGGTGGGTTTTGAGTAGCATTTGCTGTAGTGAAATAAACTCGTTGACCATTCTCCAGGTGCTCTGCCAAAAGGAGTAACAGTCGGATAGCGTTCGTAAATGGGAAAGGATAATATACTCCAAATTGGAGCTCCGTTTCTCGGAATCATCAAACGGTACGGGTAAAAATTCGTTGCGCCGACCTTCTTGGATCTTCATCAATAATATCTGCTCCAAATGAAGTCATTTGAAAGCATCCGTTATATTTCTGAGTGTTCGATAGAAAATTAAGTGATTCTGGTCTTGCGCCATGAAGCAAAGAATGTAATGGCTCTGGTGGTAAAGACAGTGGTGGTAATTTGACCTTGCCACTGAGACAGCAAAATCAAGGCGTTTGTACAGTGAACTTCAATTCACCGTAAACATAAACGTCAGCTGTCATGAAGATGGCGTCGTAAAATCACTCCATACAAATCGGGGATATTTCGGGAATTTTCTTTGGTATTCTTCTTGTTTGACCGGCGACCAATCCGAATTGGTGCGAATCATCGCAATCATCTTTCTTCAGTTATAAGCGTAGTAACTAGGGTTTGGGGTTCGAGAATTCCCGAATTCCCGTCCAAAATTTTCCGGGAATTCCCGGGAAAAAATTTTTGATTTCCCGGGAATAAGGGAAATATTAAATAAATATTTTATTGATTATTTTGAGCATTAACTTACAGTTACTATATAAATTAGAAATTTTAGATATATTTCAAATTCATATATTTACATTACTGACAATTATAATGGGTATTTGTTTATTACTACAAACAGAACATTTTAAATTCGCTAAGTACCCATTTTTGCGAAACCCATATAGGGGAATACAAACTTTTTGTGAGTATATTTGCATGGTCTTCATTGTGAAACAAAAATATCATACCGACAATACTATGGCTGACATATCAATACTTAAACCCTCGTTCTGGTTATACTTTAAATTTCTTGTTTTCCTAGAAGAATCGACAAAATTAAACATGAAAATCTTCTTAAATAACAATTTACTTTACATATGCAACCAGTATGAAATTGTTAAAAATTGGGATACTTTTAAAAAATTTCACCTGGAAACTTTCAAGAGAAATCAAATATGAATAAAAATATCCTACGGTATTTTTAAATAACCCTTTGTAAGAACTTATTATTTATTTTATATTACTTTTACATTTTAGAATATTTTACTTTGTTTCTGTAAATTTTTTATATGAATATTCTAAATTAATTACGTAATAACATTCTCCGAGTTATTTGTTTCCTTAATCATTTTTTAATTTTGAATCTAGTGTAGTGTAGTCACTTGTGACTGTGATTTAAATGTCCAATTTTATGACGCCTTGAATACTGACTATTAGTCTAGAGTAAAATATTTGTGAAATGAAAAATAATCTGTAAAATATTTTGACAAAAACATTCGTCTAATTTGTAATATGTCAGAATTTTAACCTATTTTTTATTTATTACTGCAATAATAAAAAAAATATTTTTAGATTATTATTATATTATATTGTCCTTCTCGATCACTTACAATTAAGAGACTTGATAAGGTGGCAACATTTTTATCCATTGTTTTTTCTTAAATTAATCAATAAGAAAAATCTGGCAGCAACATTATGAGAGTAGTAAATTCCATACATAAAATAAGCTAGTAAGCCCAACCGAACAGGCCTATAGTTTAATAATCAGGAATTACATTCATATTAAAAGTTCTCAGTCGCGAATTGTCATTGAATGTGAACAGACGTTTCTGTCGCATTTGCACTTGAATAGTTCAATAAACGAAACAATAACAAACAAACCAACAACATTTCTCAATCCCTATACCTAACATAGAGATTGAAGAAGTAAACAACTGCAGTCAACCTCTTGTTACAACAACAACAAGTGATGATGCATCGCCTTGGCAAGTTATGGCCTTGAAACGAAAGAAAAAACATACAACAGATAATATTTACAAGAAACAAAAGAATAATGATGAACAAGGTGCCTCAACCAGCAACATGTTTGCATCACTTGAAGTAAACGATGAAGTGAATGATGATGAAAGTGTAGTTACACCAAAGCCACAACCAATATTCATTCCATTGGATAAAACAAATCTAAATTTGGCAACAAAAAATCTGACATAGCGCACTGCTGAGCACAAAAACAAAGAAATTGGTGATTATTTGAGTACACTTTCTGCACATAGACAAAATTCTGAATATGGTATTTGGAAAGCAGCAAAATATCTGAAACGACCAACAAAAAGAAATATACCTATTAAGGATTCGAATAACTCATGGTGCAGAACTGACAAACAAAAAGCCACTGCATTTGCTGTACATTTGGAACAGACCTTTTCACCATTCTCCACAAATCAAAATGAAAATAATGTTATAATCTATTAGGATCTTCATATCAGATGGATCTTCCTATTAAACATTTTACACCAAATGCAGAAGTTAAAACATTAAACAACAGAAAATCATCGGGATATGATAAAATAGGTGGAAAAGTAATTAAATCGTTACCAAAAAAGGAATTATATTCTTGACATTAATTATCAACTCCATTTTGCGGTTACAACACTTTCCTACCCAGTGGAAGTGCGCGGAAATGATCGTGGTTCCGAAATCGAACAAACCAGAAAATATTGTGTCATCATATAGAGCGATAAGTTTACTGTCGATTTTCTCAAAAATGCTTGAAAGGCTGCTATTACGTAGTTTACAGCCAATTCTTGAGGAATGCAACATTATTCCAGAATACCAATATGGTTTTGTCATATACACGACACTCCTGAACAATGTCGCAGAGTCATCAAAGTTGTAACTGAGGCGTTCGAGAAAAAAATGTTTTGTTCTGCTGTGTTCCTGGACATCCAACAGGCTTTTGACAGAGTTTGGCATTACGGACTATTATATAAACTAAAAAAGATCCTTCCAGCACCATTTTATCTCTTTTTCAAATCATATTTAACTGAAAGAAGTTTTTATGCTCGAAGTAATCACGACGTTTCTGAAATTTTCAAAATAAAAGCTGGTATACCGCAAGGAAGTGTTCTCGGTCCGGTGCTATACACAATTTTCGCTTACGATATGCCCATCACAAATGAAATCACTGTTGCAACATACGCAGACGATACAGCGTTCTTATATTCAAATGATTCTCCGGAAGTAGCTTCGCATATTATACAAAGGCAGCTTAATATCTGGCATACATGGCTAGTGACTTGGAATATTAAAGTGAACGCACAAAAGTCAAAACATATAACATTTACATACAGGCAAGGAAATTGTCCAGATGTGTACTTAAATGACACATTAATACCAAGTAGCGACAATATTAAATATCTAGGTCTACATCTCGATAGAAGATTAACTTGGAAGGTGCACATTCAAACCAAGAGAAAACAACTAAACAAATGTATTGGTTACTCGGACACAAATCTTAATTATGTTTTAAACCAATTTTTTTATGGTATACAGCTTTGGGTCACCGCCAGTAATTCAAACATAAAAATTCTTGAAATATTTCAGTCTGAAATTTTAAATATGTTTAGCTGTAGATATTTACAACGACTCAGTGATCACACAAGTCCTTTAGCCATTGCACTATTAGATGAAAGCGATTGAAAAGAAATCATATACTTGACCTTACATTCAGAGATTAGTCAAATGTTTTAAATTATTAATACAATTTTGTTGTAATTGTTTTTAATAAGTAATAAAAAATAAGTTATTTATTATTGTGGCGGATTTTTTAAAACAGAAATGGAAAACATTAAAAAAGTGGTTCCTTTGCAACACTTTAAAATAACTTTTAATACATACATAAAAAGACGAAATTAACATTATTGGAAGAATCATGAACTTTATAATCCTCAGTAGAGAAATTTTAAAATCTTCAGATAATCCTCTTTCTTTTATGTATTTCGTTTTTGTTTTTTATACGTCGTTTTGTTTTTTATACTAGTGTTAAATATAATATTATCTTTTTTACATAGCTGAAAACATATGTTGATTCATTGAATGTACGTAAAATTGCATATTTGGCCATCTGACAACAAATGCAAAAAGTCGAAATAAAAAGCCGATTATTCGATTATTTAACTAAAAATATTTTTACAAAAATCGACTTCGACTTTGACATTTTTTTTCTACCAAATGTCGATTAATCGAAAATCGATTTATAGAACCCTAATACATATGTAAATGTCGCTGATATGGTTTATAAATTTGATAAATATTTTAAACTATTCTCACTCTGTTAATACTCTCTGAACTTAAATTGACGAAAAACCTTGACGAATCTCATAGCAAAAATGTAATAAGAACAAGTAAAAAGGCGTTAAGTTCGGTCGGGACGAATTTTATATACCCTCCACTACGGAGTGTATTCCACAGTATTATCAGTATATTAGAGGCTGTAGACATTACATAGACATTACATTACAATATTAATTGTCCTCTACTATATCTAAATATTAATATAATTATTAATCGAAATCTGCAAAATGTGTCCTAAATTTTATTAGGTAGAGACAATTTCTCTCAAGCCCGATTTTCCCCATTTGCAATTTCTTGATTCCATTTATAGCCAAAATGTCTGTACCATTTTGATAGGGAAAGTTGTAACATTGATCCAATATGTTATGTACACACCTATTTGGAATGTACACACCAAATTTCATGATTTTAGCTACAGTCGTTTTATTTGTACCAGTTCCACTCTTTTTCCAATTTGACCCTAAAAGTACGAATTTAGAAAAATTCGTACCTCTTATTTGCCGCCTCTACGTATAAGTTATAGTTCAACTTATGTTGAAATAAAACGATTAAACTTTAAGGTCCGTACTATGCGGATTTCAGTTATAGTCTCACTTTATTCTCCAATTCTGACAATTTATGTTTACAATAAATGCTTAGCTTGCGTTCCTCCATCGAGCGTCGTAGCATTCGATGGTTGAACGTATTGCAGCAGGAATTGCGATTCATCACATTCCAATCACGACAGTGGATTGGGTGAAATATGAAACGCATTTCGTCTGCGCGTGTTACTTACATAGGAGGGTAGTTACTACAATAACTTATAGCTAATTTACTTAACTATTGTTAACTTATACAAACGAGTACAAATACTGAATATCGCGATTCTAGCTACAACTGTTTCATTGTATCCAAATTTAATTCCATTTAGATCCTGATGCAACGAATATCGGAAGATGTCGTTATTATTCGCGTCACCGCAGTCAGAGAAGTGTACACACATAATTTCATTATTATAGTTGCAGCCGTTTGGTTGGTATCATTTTTATCCCCATTCGCCCCATTTTCCGGCTAAAAGTAAAAATTTAAAAAAACTCCGTTTTATTTCGCATCTTCACATTCAGATGAATGTACACACAGAATTTCATTACTATAGCTGCAGCCGTTTGGTAGGTACCATTTGTATCCCTATTTTGCAATTGTATCCCTTAAAAGTACGATTTATAAAAAATCCCTCCATATCTACTCAATTAGGGAATGTACTTTCCAAATTTCATGTTTCTTTCTGTTGTCGTATACATTGGTACCATTTTTCGAAAAATCTTCTTTATTCCGCATCTTCACAGTCAGACGAAAGTACAGACCGAATTTCATGACTTCAAATACAGCGGTTTGGTAGGCACCATTTTAATCCCTATTTTGCAATTGTATCCCTTAAAAGTACGAATTTTAAAAAAATCTCTCCATTTTACGTATCTACGCAATTAGAGGGATGTACATTTCAAATTTTTATCCTTTTTTATTTTCCCACTTTCAATCCCAAGCGATCTGCAACCATGTGACACATTTAGGGAAAATTTGAGCATCTTAGCTCACTGCAATATTTTGTTTGTAGATTTATGAAATATGAGAGTTATCTCTTAGATTTTTTCAATTTGGTGCAACAGAAATACGGACGCAACAAAACGGACGCTACAAATATTTCCACGCGTAGTAAAAAAAGTATAACACTTCAACTTTTAATAAAACTAAAAGAGAACAAGTTAACTTCAAGTTTCGTAATAAAAAAAGTTGTCGAAATAAGGAAAAAATAAAGTTAAAACTATTAGTGTGGTCTGATTTCATTTTTGTTAGATCTTTGTTGGGAGATGTTTTTGGCAAGTAGTGATCAAAACAACACAATGGAGTTGACGTTCACACTAACAACTGATTCGACCAATACTTAAAAAAATTTATGGGGTTTGAAATTTTAATAGCATAGTGGCATAGAGGACAAAAGACATATAATTTTACACGGCATGCAAAACACGACCTCTTTCTCGCTGTTTATATTTGACTTCGATAATTTTATCCTTCGGTTTGAGATTTACAACCTTGTAGTGTATCATTATTTATGATAATGCCAATAGGTCCAAAAATAAAATATCATTTGCTTATTCACCACGATCAATTCACAGGTCTCTCAATTTTGTTGTTGAGAATACGGTGCCAAATCTATTATCAAGGAATGTTATTAAATATTTATTAAAATCCATTATTTAATCCATATTAAAATCCATCTATGGAGCAGGTACAGAGGGACGAGGAAATTGAGAAACTAATCCTATACTAAGACCTTCTATGTACAAGACAAGAAATCTCGCTCTTTGTCTCTTAAATTGCAGAAAGGCAAGCTATGCCACCGAACAGCTATAGCATTTACAAGGTTTTGCTAAGAAATTCAAATATATTTCAATCATTTAGCAATCATATACATTTCGTTTTTGTGTATATTTATATGAGAATCCATTGTTTTTCTTATTTTAATTTTTTGCTGTAAAAAGCTAACATGTCTTTAGCATCAACATTCGCTGTTATTTCTCAACTTTGCGCCGCTAATAACAGACCAAGAGCGAGACATGTCATGTATATAGAAGGTTCTATTAAAGATCTCTCTCATGCGACTAAACTAGACCTTACGACAATTTGATCGTTTAAGCATACCTTCTAAATATCTCTGAATAATTGAATGACAGATTCCATTGGTGCAATTTTTCATAAGTTACATTTTTTAAATATAAAAATTTAAGTATTTTTTTCAGTGTTTCTTTAAAGAAAATGAAACATTTATTAGAGAGTTAATTAATTATGGTATTTATTTGTAAGAATGTATTTTGTGTCTATTAGTTAAGTTAGTCAGTATTTCATTGGGGTGCTTCGGGATACACGATATTTAGCATTTTTCCACCTTGTTCAAGTACATATAAGTTTTTGGGCTCTTGAGCAAACAACATATAACTGACCATGTGAAAAACATGGATTTTCCAGAGTCAATCAACAAACTTTAAGTGATTGTACCTATGCTTTGTTTATAGTCACCGAAAATGCTAGGCGAATCGGAAACAGTAGTCGTTTGAAATCGAATGTTATATCGGTGGGAATCATCGGAATGCGTGGTATCTATATATATAAAAGAGTTGCGTTACTGACTGACTGTTACCAGCCCCCAGACCAAACGGCTGAAGCTAGGGTCATGAATTTTTCAGGGTAGTTCCCAAATATGACGTAGACGTCGACGAAAGGGTTTTACGAAATTCGTACTTTTAGGGGGTAAAATGGCCCAAAAAGGGATAAACATCGAACCTTCGTCCTGACTAAACGGCAGTAGTTAGAACCATATAGAAACGAAGTACAATTGGATTTTTCGAAATTTGTACTTTTAAGGGACGAGCGGTACAAAAAGGGATAAAAATGGTACCAACTAAAGTATTACAGCTAGAAACGTGAAATTTGGTATGTAAATTCCTCTGACCATATAGAAACGAAGTAAAATTGGATTTTTCGAAATTTGTACTTTTAAGGGACGAGCGGGACAAAAAGGGATAAAAATGGTACCAACTAAAGTATTACAGCTAGAAACGTGAAATTTGGTATTTAAATTCCTCTGACCATATAGAAACGAAGTAAAATTGGATTTTTCGAAATTTGTACTTTTAAGGGACGAGCGGGACAAAAAGGGATAAAAATGGTACCAACTAAAGTATTACAGCTAGAAATGTGAAATTTGGTATGTAAATTCCTCTGACCATATAGAAACGAACTAAAATTGGATTTTTCGAAATTTGTACTTTTAAGGGACGAGCGGGACAAAAAGGGATAAGAATGGTACCAACTAAAGTATTACAGCTAGAAATGTGAAAACTTGGTATGTAAATTCCTCTGACCATATAGAAACGAAGTAAAATTAGATTTTTCGAAATTTGTACTTTTAAGGGAGGAGCGGGACAAAAAGGGATAAAAATAGTACCAACTAAAGTATTACAGCTAGAAACGTGAAATTTGGTATGTAAATTCCTCTGACCATATAGAAACGAAGTAAAATTGGATTTTTCGAAATTTGTACTTTTAAGGGACGAGCGGGACAAAAAGGGATAAAAATGGTACCAACTAAAGTATTACAGCTAGAAACGTGAAATTTGGTATGTAAATTCCACTGACCATATAGAAACGAAATTTGTACTTTTAAGGGACGAGCGGGACGAAAAGGGATAAAAATGCTGTACAATCCTGTAAAGGGGAATGAATGTGTAACCAAATAAAGTACATATTTTTAGGGGAAGCAAAAACACATGTTACCTATAGTGATTTTTCAAAATGTGTACTTTTTGGGAAAGAGGTGCAAAAAGTTATAAACTGGCTGGCTGGATATAAATGGTTGTAATTTTTTGTCCAAAACTTGGTAAAAAACTATACATACGAGATTCGACATACGAAGTAGTTCAGCTAAAATAGTGCATATCGACAAGCACATTCCTTTGACTGTGTGTGAGTGCTAGCTAATAGGAGCTTTCCAAATTACTATTTTAGATTTATCTATATCCACCAAAAGAAAATTAAATAAATACTATCCAAAAACAGAGACGGATAAAATTAACGAATAACTTGCTTTTTCGCGTGCGAAGCAGCGGGTACTGCTAGTAAGGACATATGTTCCTTTTGATTTTCCATTTAAAATCGTTGCTTCAATTACTTTGGGCATTAGTCTCTTGACAGCAATTCTAGTACAATTGCACAATCGAGGAGGATTAACATTCCTTAGGAGAATTATAGGTGAACCAATTTTAAGAGATAACATGTGCGGCGGAATTCCTGGGAGGTCCAAAGAATTTAAAAATTCAATTGGATAGTTGATAACTTATCCTCTACCAACATCCAATATATGTTTCGAAAATATAGCTGCTGAGTCATCGTGATGCAGATGTACACGCATATTGGTGGTCAGATTAATTTTTTGTACATATCGCCAGAGATGCGGTAGCTGATTTTGGAATTACTTGAAGGGTCAGTCGGAGTCTCCAGCTAGTAAAATAAGAGTTCCACCGAATGGCTGTGTATTTGTCAATCGCAAATAATATAGAATTGTAACGGTAAAAGTCAAACACTCGTTTTTGCCTCCATAAATTGTTGAATATATATACTATTTTAAATGCTAGTTATTATTATATGAATTGTGTTGATGTACTATTGTTAAAATTAAAATTACATAAAAATCACTAGTTTTATTCATATGAAGATGTCTATATTTACTGGATTAAATATAGATTATTGGATATTAATTTTAGGGACTATTCAAAACATCTCATTTATACATGTTAAATAGAATAGTTTTGAATTTGAATGTAACGGACAAACGGACTACCCCTTGCGGTTGAGTGGTGAACATGTTAAGTGAACCATATGACAACATCGACATTGACTCAATATGGCACCATTAATATGTTTACATATGTTTGAGTGTGCGGCTGCGTGTCAGCAATTCGCCAGTGGCCAGCACCAAGGTAGGAGTTGTGACGATTAGTGAAGTTCATCTTCTTAATCAGAAACATTTCAACCTTGGGTAAATAAACGGATGTGAATTTTTCATATTCGATCCGTTTATTAGTTAGGTACATCGCGTGGTGGTGTGTGAAGTGTCAACAGTGTGAGGTTCATCCTCTGCCCCGGACTACTACCAACGTCAATAGCGTGATGTTCATCCTCCGCCCTCGAACTACCGCTGCTGCTAACGTCAACAGCGTGAGGTTCTGCTGTCGCAACCGCTGCCACCTTATCGTCATTACCTGTAGCTGTGACCGCCGTAAATATTCGTCCTACGACCCGTCGCGTGAACTATGGTATGAATCTGTGCCCTCGTATAAATCGTAATGTTATTTTGAGTTAAGTTAAATGCTTCGTGTTGAGAAAAATTGTAGTTTTATATTGATTGAATAAATATTATAACGTTATTTGAAAATATATTACAATAAAAGTCTTTATCCTCTCTCCACGTCGAAAATATAAATAATTCGTAACGAACCTGGGCTGAGTGCTATCCCAGCTAAAGGTGGAAAAACACGTCGTTACAAGGCGCCAGAGCAGGGACAGTAAAAAACTGTTCCGACTGGAATGCCCGATTACTAATGGTTCATAAGGAGAAAAGATTTCACGTCACTTACTGAACTAGTAGCCCTGGCAGATGAACTAGAGTATCCCAACAACCTCCCAACAAAATCGCGCCGATCACCCGCGAACGTATCCACCCCACAATAGGAGCCAGGAGCACCCTAGAAATAATTTTTACAACTGCGGAACCGAAAGACATTTGTCAGGAAGTTGTCCAAATCCGGTGGGAAGAAACGCGCATGACCGCGACATTGTTGATAGACGGCAGACTTAGGAAGGCCATTATCGACACAGGGGCTGCGCGAAATTTCGTTAAACCGACCTTTGCGAAGAAAATCAACGGCAATTAACCCCGCCAACACGAGAAGGTGGATGTTGTGTTGGCAGATGGATCCAAAGTATTGGTATCCCAAGCAACTACATTCAACGTAACTTTGAGGAACATCAAGGCAAGTTTTTACTGATGCCTGAGTTCAATGAAGACATGAAATTGGGCTTAGATTTCCTTTGAGTATTTTCCACGACTATTATATGTGGAGGGTTATCGTTTAGATGTGTCCGGAAAACCTATCACCAGAACAGTGTAAGTTCATCACGAATATTGGAGGTGATCAAGAAGGAATGGTGAATGAGACAAGAAATCTCTCCTGAAACATTGAAAGACTAGAAAGCCAACCCGCCACTTCGCGCTTTATGTCAGGGAATTCCCCGGAGGAACAACAAGTATTAAACGCATTTTTAGAAACGGAGCTTCCTAAATTTCAGCATTTGACAGGATGATCCAACATCGTTGAACAAAAAAATAGTTATGTCTGATGACCGTCCGATCAAACTGTGGTATCCACCACGGAATCCCGCAATGCGGGCTATTATTGATGCTGAAATAAAAAAATTAATTAATCGTGGTTGCATTTTTTTTCGCCAGTTAAATCGAAGATCAATACTAGGGTTTGCATTTCCCCGTACTTTTAATTTCCCGGGAAACGGAAATTATTTTTTCAATAAAGCGCAATGTGAGATAAATTTAAACATCTTTTCAAGCATCAAAATTAATTAAAGAATAGATATTTTTTATTTTATTGGAAAATGTGGACGCGACGGAGAACGATCGTTCACATTAATAGTCAGTAGAGCATTAAATGTAATGTTTGTTCTTTGTCCTGTCGCTTCGACAACTTTAAACTCTTTATTTTTGGCATTCGGATACACTCCAAAAATCTTCTTTTCCCGGATTTTAAAATTTTCATATGGGCATCTCCCAGTGGCCTGGACGCGACATTCGGACGTCTAAAACTACGCCAAAAACAAGAAAGAAACTGAAAAAGTCGATCAGCATTTTTAGAGTACTACATTTTAAAAATATATCGTCAGGATTTAGTACAAAATTATAAACAAATTTACAAATTTATTTTGTTCGTAGATTTATGAAATATGAGAATTATTTCTTAAATTTTTTTTAATTAGGTACAGCAGAAATACGGACGCGACAAAACAGACGGGACAAAAATTTTCACTCGTAGTAAAAAAATGTAGTAATTTTCGTTATAAAACTTGAACTTTTAATAAAAATAAAAGAGATCAAGTTAACTTCAAGTTTCATAAAAAAGTAGTCGAAATGACGAAAAAATAAAGTTAAAAGCTATTAGTGTGGTCTGATTTCATTTTTTTGGTAGACCTTTTTTGGGAGATGCCCATATGGGACTTGACAGGAAAAATACGAAAAAGTGGATTTTGAGTCTATGACCGAACGCAGCTTAAAAATTTTTTGTCATCCAACTGCAGTATTTGACATACGACGTGATCTAAATTTTTATACAACATTTTTAATTTTATTGTGTAAATGGTGGAAAAATATGCGAAGAAATATATAAAATGTTCTACTGAATTCCAGCGGGATTCCCGTACGAATTTCCCGGGATACGGGATATGAAAAATGTGGGAATTCCCGGGAATTTTCCCGCGGGAAATCCCGGGATGCAAACCCTAATCAATACCCAACGCATACCCTCTACCGAGAATAGATGCGATTCTGAATCGACTCAGAAACGCACTTTATATAAGCAGTTTGGATTTAAAGGATGGGTACTGGCAAATTCCAATGGAAAAAGGTAGTAGGGAATATACGGCTTTTGCTGTGACTGACCGAGGGTTATATCAATGGCGAGTTATGCCATTTGGTTTACATTCTGCGCCAGCAACGTTCCAGAGAGCTCTCGATAGCGTTATAGGACCTGATATACTCCATATGCCTTTGCTTATCTGGATGATATAATTGTTACCGGCCAGACCTTGGAGATCATTTAGGAAAAGAAGTTTTCCACAGACTACGTGCAGCAAACCTGAAAATTAATCCGGAGAAGTGTGAATTTTTCAAAAGAGAGACGAAATATCTAGGTCACGTCGTGAGTAGCCAAGGCATAAAAACAGACCCAGATAAGATGGCAGCTATTGCAAAAATGACACCACCCACGACTATTAAGGAAGTGCGTAGATCCTTGGGTGTGGCCTCGTGGTACAGAAGATTTGTACCGGACCTTGCATCCATTTCACAGCCTCTCACATAGCTTTTAAAGAAGGGGAAACATTGGAAGTTGCAAAATGACCAACAAAAGGTATTCGAGGAACTAAAGTCAAGACTAACTCAAGCACCAGTTTTGGCCTGTCCGGATTTCGGAAAAACCTTCACACTACAGACTGACGGCATTTATTACGGTCTTGGGGTAGTGCTAACGCAAGAACTCGATGGAACTGAACGTGTCATAGCGTATGGAAGTCGTCAGCTTAATGCAGCCGAAAAAAACTATTCTGCCACAGAGAAGGTGTGTTTGGCCATAATCTGGGGTATTCGCCAAATGAGGGCATATTTAGAGGGGTACCATTTTATAGTGTTGACCGACCATCTATCATTGAAGTGGCTAAATTCGATTGATAGCTCCACTGGGAGATTAGCAAGGTGGGTGCTGGAGTTACAGCAATATACCTTCACTATTCAATATAGAAAAGGAAAACAACGTTGTGGCCGATGCCATTTCGCGCCAACCGATGGAAATGCTTAATCTCGCTAATGTCCAACGATCATCCGATGGTAAGTGTGTTTGTTGGCACAAAAAGGTGTTAGACGTGCGAAATAATCCAGCAAAGCATTCGGACTATACAATTATTGAAGATCAATTGTATCGACATTTCCCTTGTCACCTAAATGACGACGACTCCACAACCTGGAAATTGTGTGTAGTCACTCCCTACAGACAACAGGTATTGATAGAGAACCATGATAACACAGCGGCTGATGATTTGGGGATTAGGAAAACAATACAGAAAATCTCTAACCGATATTATTGGTGTACGACGATGTGAATCATGTCAGCGATATAAGGTGAGTCAATTACAGTCCGTTGGAGAAATGTTGACACGGATACCTGAGGAGCCATGGGCCACTATATGTGCAGAATTGTGGGACCACTACCAAGATCGAAACATGGGTGTACAATGTTACTTAGATTAAATAGAGATTATTGGATATTAATTTTAGGGACTATTCAAAACATCTCATTTATACATGTTAAATAAGAATAGTTTTGAATTTGAATGTAAGGGACAAACGGACTACCCCTTGCGGTTGAGTGGTGAATGTTAGGTGAACCATATGGCAACATGGACATTGGCACCATTAATATGTGAGCATATGTTTGCGTGTGCGGCTGTGTGTCAGCAACACTATAAAAGGACGAGCACAAACCATAGTGAGGGCAGTTCGCCAGTGGCTAGCACCAAGGTAGGAGTTGTGACGATTAGTGAAGTTTATCTTCTTAATCAGAAACATTTTAAATCTTGGGAAAATAAACGGATGTGCATTTTTCATATTCTATCCGTTTATTAGTTAGGTACATCGCGTGGTGGTGTGTGAAGTGTCAACAGTGTGAGGTTCATCCTCTGCCCGGACTACTGCCGCTGCCAATCTCAACAGCGTGAGGTTCATCCTCTGCCCCCGAACTACAGCCGCCACCGCTGCCAACGTCAACAGCGTGAGGTTCATCCTCTGCCCTCGAACTACTGCCGCCGTTGCTGCCAACGTCAACAGCGAGAGGTTTATCCTCTGCCCTCGAACTACTGCCGCTGCCAACGTCAACAGCTTGAGGTTCTGCTGTCGCAACCGCTGCCACATTATCGTCATTACCTGTAGCCGTGACCGCCGTAAATATTCGTCCTTCCCGTCGCGTGAACTATGGTCTGAATCTGTGGCCTCGTACAAAGTTCGTATCTGGAGAGGATGACAGCTGACAGAAGAATACATTAATGTGGTCTCTTCTGACACGCCTCTCTCAACTGCTCTTAAATTTGAAAATGAAGTGGGTTCTCTCATGTTAACTAATAACATTCTCAAATAATAACATTCTGCGTTGTTTGGGTGTACGGTATAAACATGGCCCAATACATATGAAGCGTAAAATTTTGATACCCATCTGTTGGAACACCTTTCTTGGTTCAAGTATGAGGAGACGCGCCAATTTTTCATACCATGACCTCTTATATTCAAGAATCAAACCCTTACCTGAATGTAGTGGCAGAAAAAAATCGGCACGTGTTACTTTAAGTTAAGGATCATCCTCTGTTCGTTACAATAAAATATTCAAGTGAATCAATTTATTTTGTTATAGTTTTAACATTTTTTCTGAGCGGTGTCCTGCCCATTTGTTGTGTCACCCCCTATTATAGCCAGAAAACATCCCCTTTCCACAGGCTAGATACAGTACATTTTTCAAGAAAATCCTCCATTCGTTACGTGTTTTGTGATAAATTTAATATATCTCACGTCCATTTGTATCATGACCATTGTAAAGTCACCATTCAGAAACTATCCTCTGTTCAGAAGTTAGTCACAATAAACTTTTCAAGAGAATCCGCACTTCGGAACGTGTTTTATGATAGTTTTAAAATATAGTTTGTGTGGGCGGTGCCACGCCTCTTTTTCGTATAATGACCTAGTATATCCTGGAACCATCCCTTGCCCAGAAGTTAGCTGCAGTAAAATTATCGAGCGAATCCACCCATCGGTATGCCTGTTGTGATAGTTTTAAAGTATAGTTTGTGTGGGCAGTACCACGCCTCTTTGTCCTATCATGACCTAGTATAACCAGGAACCATCCTCTGTCCTCTGGTTAGATGGATTTCAGGCGAATCGGGCCAACGGTTTGGTGTCCTATACACAACATACAGACACACATTGATTTTTATAAATATATATATAGATAAGGAGAATTCACACTTTCACTTCAACGCCATGAATGTTCAAGTTTGGCCAGGTGAACGTAACACAAAATTAAAGGGCTTAAGAAATGAATAAGATATCCCAAGCTAATTTTCCAATATTCTCGAAATTTCCTATTCAGGGAATGAACATTAAAAGTCAAACAAGCAATAGCAACATTTGGTTTCCAATAAATGGTGTAGCTGCATGAATGCATGTGCAACCCAAGAAAGAAAACGGCGTTTTTACGCAATAAAAGCGGCAAGCGCCACTACAAACTTGAAATCTGATTCTATTTCTGTGAAGGTTTTTCAAATAAAAATGTTGTATCATTTAGTAGATCTGGACCTTAAGTTACATATAAAACATATTTATCAATCAAAAAGTCTAAATTTGTAAAGAATTCGTCATAAACAGTGTGTAAAATACATTTTAAAAATTCACGAAAAGAAAGCGTGCCTATGTGTTTATGTACACACCTCTAGTATTCATCTCGACATTTATTAATTAATTGTATTGAAAATATGTTATGGCGAAAACTTAACAAATTTGGCATTTTTCGATGGAAAATAAGTATTATCTCTTACTGAAGGCTTAGATTAAGTTGTACTATAAATCTTTACTAGCAGAACCTAGCAATCGACATTCGAGTGCAATTTTTTGTGAATTTATATCTGGAAGTCTTCTATAATAGATACATATGTATATTTACAATACATATTGAAGAACAAAACATAAAACAAATGTATTGCAGTTGGAAAATGACGGACTAACGGATATTTGAAATTTCCTGAATATTTCAAGCAAGTAAGCGCTACTCCCACCGCGGAACAATTTCACCGTCCCTCTCATCGCTTGTTCTTTTTTATAAACCATTTATGTCCGATGGACATGGTTTAATTTTTTTGTTTTGATCAGATATATCAAGGTTAGAATTACATTGTAGTTGCAGTCCTTTCTTTCGTACCTTCTTTATCTTGACCTCATAAGAGTGTAAAAACTATAACTCTTAGGAGGGTATAATTTTACTCCCGTTTTCCCCTAAAAGTGTAATTTTCGAAAAGTACAAATTTGCAAATGTTCACTAAAGCCGTTTAGTGTGGCCTTTTCAATCCTCTACGGTGTATGAGGAATTTACAAAAAAATTACAAGGTTCAACCTACAGTCAGACACGCAATAGCAAAGGATTACATATTGCAAAAAATACAGATATTGATACAAGTTGGCAACACTTACGGAGAGAACGTCAAAATCACAAGCTCCGTACATTCGTTGAAAACATAAGTTTTTATAAAGTTTTTTGTGTTAAAAACATAGTGATTCTGTGTTACAAAAAATAAGGAACAGTAAAAACATTAAATATGCCTGCTACTACAGTGAGCGAAGTTTGCTTAGCCGCATGCTATTTTTTAAATTAACTCTTGTTCGTCTTTTCCAAAACTTTGTTTAGGTTAGTAACATTATATTTTTTAAAGAAAACATCGAAGAAAAACAAACCAAAGAGAAAATGCCTACTTAGATGTATACATACCTACTTAGATGTAGGTATGTATAATCAACCAAAGAAATTAATGCGAAATTTGTATAGCCGCAGTTGCTTTTAATGAGTCAAACCGGTAAGTTCTCTAAAAAGATTCCAACTCTTAACAAAAATTTTGTAAGATTGTATTGTTTTAAATTATTTTTTATCAAATTTGTGAATATTTGGTAAGCCGATGAAAAATGGCGCGCAATAAGTTTCTGGACGACGTGGAAAAAGGACAAATCAAAATTTTAAAGGAAAATTGCCTTTCAAATAGAGAAATTGCGAGACAGATCAGTAGATCGGAGAAGGTGGTAAGAAGGCTAAATACCAAAGTCACCAAACGTCAAATCAACATATTTAAGGAGGAGGCCACTAAAAATCGACTATCCTCATCCCAAATATTGGCTAAATTTCAGCTTCCAATTGGAAAGCGGAGAATCCAACAGATTTTAAGCGCTGACAAAAACATAAAGTGGAAAAAACCTACAAAAAACACCAATTGACAACAAAACATAAAGTGGCTAGATTAGCTTTTGCGAAAAAGCACATGGCGTGGACAGAAAATTGGCAAAAGGTTATTTTTTCCGACGAAAAAAAGTTTAATCTGGATGGACCGGATGGTTTCAGTTATTATTGGCACGATCTTCGCGGAAATAACCCTCCACGACTAAGTCGTAACTTCGGAGGAGGTTCCGTCATGATATGGGGAGCTTTTGCTTACCATGGAAAACTAAAGTTATGATTTGTTCCAACAAAGATGGACTCTGCAAAATACATTGAAATGTTAGACGACGTTTTAATTGAATATTTGCAAGAGAAGGACCAAATAGAATTCATATTTCAACAGGACAATGCCAGCATTCACGTGTCTAAGCTATCTAAAGAGTTTTTTTCATCCCGTTCAATACCCTTACTTGACTGGCCAGCTTTAAGCCCTGACTTGAACCCAATCGAAAATCTTAGGGGAATTATTGCAAGAGGTGTATACACCAATGGGAGACCATATTCAACGGTTCAGGAACTAAAAACATCAATTTTACAAGCTTGGATAGATTTGGACATTGATTTGCTTCGAAATCTTATTGACACACTCCCTGCTCGGATTTTTCAAACAATCAACAAAAATGGAGGTCCAACCACATATTAAAAATTTAATTTTCATATTTAAGTTAAGTTAAACGTATTTTTCTGATATGTTAGTGCTGTGCGGCTAAACAAATTTCGCATAAAAAACTGAATTAATTTTTTTTGTTATTTTATAATAAAAAAGAAATACAAAACAACTTATGTCCATATTTAATATTAAAATGATTGTTTTTATCAAATTAAAAAAACTATACGCGGCTAAGCAAATTTCGCTCACTGTAGTAGACGAAAAATAAAAAAGAATAAAATTGCTTGCGGCCAATGAAAGTTAGTCGTAAAGGAAGAAGAAGAATCCATAGAGTGTGACCAGTGTGATAAAATACTCATGTATTTTGCACTACATTAGACAAGCGACAATATGAACATTTGTTAAAAAATTAAAGTGAAAAATATATATGTCATATTTGTAACGAAGATAGTGGTACCATTAAAACAGAGTTCATGAAAACAGAATTGAAAAAACTCGATCAGCTGTCAGCTTTACATGAAACGATGAATTTCATGTCAAAGCGATATGATGATATACTGAAAGGAGTTGCGGAAAACGAAAAGAAATTAGAAATAGTGCAGAAGGAGAACAAAACATTAAAAACTGAAGTGAAATATCTAAAAGATTCAATGAAATTTCTTAATGATCAAAGAGTAAAAAATGATTGTGTGATAACGGGTGTGAAAACAACTGATGATATTTCTGCAGTGGAGTCCTAAACATAACAAAGAATGCTGGAGTAGAACATCGAAGTAAGCATCTTCATTAAGAAAAAGCAAACAAACACTAATTGTGAAAATGAATTCAAAACTAGGAAAAAACTAATGTCGGTTAAAAGCACTTTGAAGGAGAAAGATGAAACCAAATACATTTATATAAATGACTTTAAGTTAGTCTATTAAATCATGCAGTATCGCTCAACACTATCTGTTATCGTTCTGCTTATGCTGTTGGTGGGAAAGTATTTGTTAAAAGAAGTGAGTTATCAAAGCCAAGGATTATCCGAAAAGAAGAAGATGTGAATAAGTTGTTATTGGAGGCGGCAACACATAAGCCGTATAAAAACAGAACACAAATTACAACTACTGATGCTGATGCTGAAGAAGACGAGAATGCCTACCTGTCGTCATAATTTAATTGGTTTTTTTGTAATTATATTTGTATAAATCTATTTTATTTTTATTTATGATTAATAATAATTACTTTCATGATTTAGAATCATTTCAAACGCATGTTTTTTTAATATTAATTCAATTTTTACCATGATTACAATCAATATTAGAAGTATTTCTTCAATTAATAAATTTAATAAACTCAAAACTTTGATTGCTAGTTTACCAATGCTACCAAGTGTTATTGCGGTTCAAGAGACATGTATTACGGAAGGATTAACTCAAATATAGGGTGATTTTTTAAGAGCTTGATAACTTTTTTTAAAAAAAAAAACGCATAAAATTTGCAAAATCTCATCGGTTCTTTATTTGAAACGTTAGATTGGTCCATGACATTTACTTTTTGAAGATAATTTCATTTAAATGTTGACCGCGGCTGCGTCTTAGGTGGTCCATCCGCTTAGTCCAATTTTGGCATTTCCACGTTTTTGAGTAACAGAGACCCAATTGGTGCGAACGGCGACGAATCGAAAATTGGTGGTCATCATTAACACTGGCCGATACAGCTGCGATATTTTCTTCAGTTCGCACTCTACGTAAGCGTGTTGGTGGTTTAATGTCCAACAATGTAAATTTGGTGCGAAATTTAGTCACAATAGCCCGAATAGCCGCTTCAGTGGGTCGATTAAACTGACCATAAAATGGAAGCGCGCAATGAACTTTCTTAACAGAGCACGCATTTTGATAATAAAATTCAATAATTTGCAAGCGTTGTTCGTTTGTAAGACGATTCATGATGAAATGTCAAAGCATACTGAGCATCTTTCTCTTTGACACCATGTCTGAAATCCCACGTGATCTGTCAAATACTAATGCATGAAAATCCTAACCTCAAAAAAATCACTCTTTATATAATATTGCTGGATACACAGCTGTGCACTGTTGTAGATTGGATAGTTATAGTGGAACCTCGATTTTTGTTCGTGAACTAAAATTTTGTGAGAGTAGAGATTACATAGATCGTATTGCTTTAACGTTAAATAATGGGAAATGGTATGGCAAGCCAATAAAAATAGTATCTTTTTATAGATCGCAGAAATGTAACTTAAATACATTTTTGTTCTTGAAAATTGGCCGAATTGTCATGGACGTTGTCCATGTGTTATAGTTGGTGATTATAATATTGATATAAATTCCTCGCAAGGTCTTTTAAATATTCTTGCCAACTATGATTACAGAATGTGTCATACTTGGTCCAGTAAGTTGTACATCAATCGATCATGTATATAGCAATTTTCAGGAAAGCATATGCTCAAATTCTGTGGAGTGTAAGTTATCTGAACACAACCTTATTCACGTTAGTATCCAAATTCCCATTGAGAACCATGCCTTCTGTTACGAATCGTATTCATATTGTAATTAGCAGCATTTGGTACAATACATACAAAGGCAATTGGCAACATTGAGTGTAACGGATGACCCGTCAAGTGATTTAAATACTTTAATGTTAACATTTAAGCAAGGTATAGAAGAGTCTACTACTCAAAAAATGCGTAAACGAACAAGTAAGCATGAGATTACACCATGGATAATGGGAGTTTAAGAAAATTGATTGAATTGAAGCAAAAACTGTTGAGGGCAAGAAGAAGAAAATCAATTAGAAAGGTTTTGAAAATAGCCAGCAGGGAATCGATGAACAAATTTTATATAGAAAATGTAGATAATACAAGGCATGGACCGAGCAAACGAAACACTTGGAAGAAGTAGAAGAAATGAATCTGTTAAACTAATGATTCACAGAAAGCTAGTACATTTAATGAATATTTTTTGAAATCAGTGAAAGATTTGAAGTCGTGTATTGAACACTATCCCAATGATCACTGCAATTCAATGATATCTCTTGTTCGAAAGGATATGAGACTCCATTTGAATCCCCTCAACAGTTAATGAAGTACAGTATATTATATCTGACTTACAAATGATAAAAAGTGCAGGTTATGATAATATTTCCACCAGAACTGTATTAGAATGTCCCAAAGTTCTTTCACCATATTTGGTTAATATTGTTAATAGCATGTCAGTTAATGGTATATACCCTGACACCTTAAAAATACATAAAGTAGTACCAGTTCCGGAGGAATCAAATGCTTGTACAGTAGACAAATACAGATCTATTGCGGTATTACCTATACTTAACAATATTTTCGAAAGAATATTGCATAATGCTGCTTACCTTGAGAGTTATAATTTACTTAGTAATTTTCAATTTGGATTTAGGAAAGGTTGTCGAACTGTGGAGGATGCAATTAATGTAGTAAACAATATTTGTAAAGGTCTGGATGATGGATCCAAGGGCGTAGTTGGAGTTTTTTATAACTTCTCTAAAGCTATTGATCTAATCGATCACACAATTTTGTTAGATAAATTAAAATATTACGGAATATGTGGAGAAGCTTTACAAATTATTGGAAATTATTTAAATAATCAAAAACAATATGTACAAATCAGCCGTCATAAAAGTTCGTGTGGTGTTGTGGAGCATGGCGTTCCACAAGAAAGTGTCGTTGGACCGTTGTTATTCAAAATTTATCTCCATGATATAACGAATCTGGATTTAACTGGAAATTTTTTATATATGCGGATATGGGCAGTCATGAATTTAATAATTTGCCCCACAATATAAAAACTGTAAATAGAATTGGAGCATATTGATGAACTTCTAATTTAACATCTATATTTCTCGTGCTATTATTTTTATTAAGTATATTTTATTTTATTAAGTAAATTAATGTAAATTAGCTTTGTTGATAATGGATGAATATAATTTGCCAACTTGCCTCAATAATGTCTATTAGACGCTGAGGCTCTATTTTTGTCCGCCTGTATATGCTAATACTATTCTTATTTATTTTGTACACATTAATTAAATTTAGTACTTAGCATTGAATTTTGTTAATAAAACATATTAAAAACTAAAAAAAAAACGCCTTTTAAAAATCCTCAATAATTCCACTCAAATAGAAAATATTACAAATAAAAATCCCCTAAAATTAAAATTCTAGACAAAACTTAAATATTAATAAGCCAGCTTTAACAAATTATGTTCAATAAAGCAATTTATAAGGAATGATTTTCTCATATTGTTATCATACGAAGGAAATGGAGAAAAAATATTGCAAAACTATGAAAACGCAACTCAAAGCAAGTTAGGGCCCACTAGATGGTACTCTCCACTTCAATTCAATTTGGTAAAAAAGTGAAAAGTTTAACGTGTTATGCTATATTTTAAGTAATTCGGTGAAAATACGTGGTGGAAAAAGTCAAATTGGGAGCGAAATTTGTATGGAAGCTATATAAAAGCCTGAACCGACCTGGCCCATTTTCACCATAGGTGTTTCTAGTTGAAATATAAGATATTTTACCCGATTTCAAGACTATCTGTTAAAATATGTGATCTATAGAGGGGAAAAAGTCAAATCGGGAGCGAAATTTGAATGGGAGGCATATATAAAACTGAACCGATCAGAACTATTTTCACCATAGGTTTTCCTAGTTTAAATATATAAGACGTTTTGCCAAATCTGTTAAATATGTGGTCTAGAGTAAATATAGTCAAATCGGCAATGAAATTCGTATGGGGGTTATATCCAAATCAGAACCGATTTTCTTCAAATTAAACAGGATTCGTCCTTATCCCGAAAAACATCGTTACGCAAGGTTTCATTTGTTCTTGCTAAATCGATTCAAAATGTGATTCTAAGTCGATCGGTATAATTAACAATGTCTTTTGGGTGTTACAAACATCTGCACATAGTCATAATACCCTCGTGGAGTGTATAACAAGTAAGGAAAGGGCGGGCCGACTATATGATACCTTCATCCTCAATTATTTGAGGATTCTGTAAAGTGTCCTATATCGTATACCGATGGAAACGATGTCTTTCACAATGTATGTTTCTAGGTGATCTTTTGTTCTGATCAAAATTTTTTGCAATACGTGCTTTTTAGAGCAGAAAAAGTAAAATCGGCGACATTTATATGAATCTTATATATAGGGTCCGCCATTTAACGTTTTTTTCAACTATTCAACCGTTGGACTATTATTTGTGGGGTGCCCTCAGCAGCCATTTGAATGAAAATATTTTCCATTATTAACCGGAAGGATTGTACTTTCAAATAAAAAAAGAAATTTGAGAAAATATTTTTTATAGCATTTAAAAAAAAAGTTATTTGTTGAAATATGTGGTTTCTAGAGCGGAAAAAGTAAATCATTGGAGACATTGGTATGGGAGCTATATAAAGGGTCCGCCATCTAACGTTTTTTTTTCAACTATTCAACCGTTGGGGTGCCCTCAGCAGCCATTTGTGGGGTGCCCTCAGCAGCCATTTGAATGAAATTATTTTCCATTATTAACCGGAAGGATTGTACTTTCAAATCAAAAAAGAAATTTGAGAAAACATTCAGTAGTTTTTTATAGCATTTTCAAAAAAAAAAAGTTATTTGGCGGTCCCTATATAATCAAATGTTCACTATAGATGTTTCTAGTTAAAATACAAGGTGTTGTGTCAAATTTGATCAAAATCGGTTAATTTATGTAGTTTTTAGAACAGAAAAAGTCAAATGAAGAGTAATATTTGTATGGGAGCTATATATAAATCTGAACTGATTTCACTCATTTTCACTAGAGATGTTTCTAGTTCAAATATAAGGAGTTGTGCCAAATTTGAAGAAAAAAACATCAAATCGGTAAAGAAATTTGTATGGGAACTATATATAAATCTGAACCGATTTGCTTAAAATTAATTAGTGTTCATCCTTGCTCGCAAAACTTAATTTTGCCAATTTTCGTAGGAATCGGACAATAATTGCAACCTGTACTTTGACTACAAGAATAGATGGACGGAAAGACAGACGGACGGTCATCGCTAAATCGACTCAGAAAGTGATTCTAAGCCGATCTGTAAAATAAACGTTTCCTTTTGGGTGTTACAAACAAATGCACAAAGACATAATACCCCGGTGAAGGGTAAGCGTACGTGTTCTCCTATTAGATCTCTTAAAAAATAATCAAAAACAACATACACGAAATAAATACATTGTTTATTATTAAAATAAACCACGCTTTTAAACAAAAAATTGATTCTGCAATTTTACTTTTAAATATTTATAATGTGTAATTTTAAATTTTCACAGTAGCTATATTTTCGAAAATTCTTAGTAAAACTTTGTTCTGAAAACGTAACCGTATTATATCTTAAAATATCTTAATATATAATATCTTAAAAGTATAAATTCTTATTCTTCTTTATACCTTCACTCTACAGAGTAGGAAGGTATATATCATTTGGGACAGAAAAAAAATGTAACGCATTGAAGGAGTAACTTAAGACCCCAAGTATGTTGGGACCAAATCTGTTTCACGACTTTTTAAGCTTTTTGAGCCATGTCCGTCCGTCTGGCTGGTTGGTGTACACAATAACTCTCGAAAGGAGTTAAGGAATCAATTCAAACTTTGACCATGGTAATATTTTTCCCAAACTTAGTTTATGTTCGAAGATGGGCGAAATAGCCAATCCCCTTCTGGTACCTCCCACACAAATGACCCATATTCCCATGTTAAATTAAATATTTGATAAAGTTTTTATAATCACTTTAACACATTGAGTGCCACGTCGTACGTTTCCGTACGACACCAAACCCGTCGTGCGGTGCCACGTCGTAGGTTTCCGTAGAGCCAAAAAAATGTTGTTGGCCTCCTGGGAAGGTTTGCGTCAAAACCGCTTGGCACTCAATGTGTTAAGCGTACAAAATATGACGGATATTACCACGCCCCTTCTTGTAGCTCCCACACAAATCACAATCAAATAAAATTAAAGCTGTTATAACTTCTATACAGATGATCGGAATACTATGAAATTTTATATTTGGCGATGCTATTATATATGTTTCATTCATGTGGAATATGAGTGATATTGCCACATCCGTTCTGGTATTCCCACACAAAGTGTCAACGAAACCGATCCGACATCCATATGGGTAGTCAAAATCATTTGCAATTTGATATCTGAAAATATTTTTTTATCACTTTAAACATAAAAAATATTTACGCACACAATTGTCTCTATCCTAGGTAAAATTAAATGTTCTGTAACTCCTTTACCGGTGCCTAAACAGAGATACAAGCCGGCCGATTTTAAGCCGAAAATCCGCCGCATGTTTCTGCACGAGCCGCGCCGCCACCGATTTCATCGGCTCACATCGACTTCAACCACGCCGCCGATTTCATCGACTCATATCGACTTCAACCACGCCGCCGAGATTTGACGGAGTTCTAACTCCGCAAAGTGGGTGTTTGGTAGACTTTATCGTGCACTTATGCTTCCTTTCATGGTTATATTTGATCTGAAGATGTTTCTCTTTGGGCACTCTTGTGTAGGACACAAAACCAAAAATCTCGCAACGATGATTGTTGTCACACACATATCAATTTAGGACATGAAGTTGCACTGTCCTCCGATTACAATACCATTTGTACTGTTCGGACACTTTTGGAGCATGAACTTTATTATTGTGCTTCTTTAGTATGTCAAAGTAGGTAGATATTTACCATTCTTTGGAAGGGTTATGATATTCAAGATGTCTGGTTAAATATGCCTAACATGAAAAGCTGTAAATTGCAAAAAATTTATTAAATTTATCCATATTATAAATTTTGGCAATGGGTTCCCACTCCCAAAAAATAATTGTATGGGATAAAAATATGAAATTATGGGAACATTGGCTAATATTACTTGCTAAAAAATAACAGAAAAGGTATTAAAAATAAATACTAATGCTCCTTCCATTTTCCCAAAATTGTCAAATGAAAGCCGCCGCCTCCGACCCATTTTGGGTAGCGCCGCCGATAATTCTGGGTCGGCTCTGTGTCTGAAATCCATTATGAATTCATATTTGATCATTTATTTACAATTATATACAAATGTGGAAGCTGGGTCCCATTAGCACAAACTGCTAGTACCCTACCAAACATACTCCACACAAATTTACGACCTTCCATACACATGTTCTCTGAGAGTGAGATCGGTTTATCCGAATGACGTTTTCTTACTTGCCCAGCAAAAAGAGAGCACCCAAAGAAGTGAAAAATATGTTCATCTAGTGATTCGGAAGTAGTGAAAATTGGGATCTTCTACCAATGAATTTAACATGGAGATGTCATATGATGGATGTCCTTTATTTTGAAAGACTTAAAAGTTATTTTTAAGTGTTGTAAAGGAACCACTTTTTCACTTGTTTCCATTTCTGTTTTAAAAAATCCGACGCTACCGGGGCAACACTCTAACCAGCTTAGCTACCCTCTGTTGTGAGTGGTGTATAACTAAAACAAATCATTGACTTCGGTAAAACTGACAATTGGGAACTTAACAAAATATTTGTTTAATATGAACTAATATATAACGCCAAAAAATACTAATTAAATTTAGTATTAAATAAATTGACACTTCTTAATTTTACTGATATTTTGCAGTACCAATAATTAATAAAAATAATTAAAAAAAATTTTAAGTACATTAAATTGTCAAAATTATACATTAATTAATATTATATAATTATATAATTATTATAAAATTATACATTAATTAATACAATTAAACATTGTTTATTTATAAAAAAATAAAAAAAAAGTTTTTTTTTCCCGAGCCAAGATTCGAACCCGAGACCTTCTGGGTGCAAAGCGGACACCTTACCTTTGTGACCCCTTACTAAAAAGTCGTTCCCATTCAGTTGTGAAAATGCTATTCATAAAATGTTACGGAATGTTATTAACATATTATCGACTTTTTTGGACGTTGTATAAAAGTACTTCCTCAAAAGCAGGAAAAATGCTAATTTGGATTTTGAGATTCGATTAAAATGCGCTTCCTACGGAAGTACTTCCAATTTTTTTGCTGGGTGTTTTTATGTGATTTTAGTCAGTAAGCTGATTAGGCAGAACGTATTCAAAATAGAACTCCCTTTATTTCATTTTTCCCGACGTTTCGTCAATATTTGTTGACTTTCTCTGCGGTCTTCGTCTTTTCAAAAAAAATATTTTAATTACAATTTTATAATTGTAAGAAAAACAATATTGCGCTTACAATAACATCAATAATTTTAATATTAAATTAAAATAGTTCTAAGTTTATTTACACGTAAAACATTAATACATAAAAATATGACAGACAACTTAAATGTAATATCACAGATTCCTTATTTTATTGCAGCACGGTAATTCGTTCTGATGTTTTCAGTGTCCTCTTTCATGTTCATATTTTTTTTTATATTTTATTTGAACTGGGATATTGTCCTGGCTCAAGACCATTTTGCTTCTATATTTAATAGAATGCAAATTTATTTACAAATGGCATGGTGGCATTTATTACTTGGCTGCAGACTACCACGATCATGATTTCGACCATGTCAAAAGTCTTTTCAAGTGGCTTCGCAGCGACTTTTCAACATCAAACCCGGCCTCTATAAGGAGATGATTCTCACAAACGAACGAGAATCACAACTCACTTGCCGAATTTGCGTTTAAAAAATCGCACCAAGTAATAAAGCACACATGCCATCTTACAAGCATCTCATTGAGTTGCATATGTAAGTATGTGTATATGCAGGTATAGTTACCCAGCAATACTTCTGCCGTGCCAACGCTCATTTGTTTTAGTTTTTTCGTTTGCATTTTTTTGGTCTGTAATCAATATTTGATTTGAACTGGGATATTGTCCTGGCTCAAGACCATTTTGCTTCTATATTTAATAGAATGCAAATTTATTTACAAATGGCATGGTGATATTTATTACTTGGCTGCAGACTACCACGATCATGATTTCGACCATGTCAAAAGTCTTTTCAAGTGGCTTCGCAGCGACTTTTCAACATCAAACCCGGCCTCTATAAGGAGATGATTCTCACAAACGAACGAGAATCACAACTCACTTGCCGAATTTGCGTTTAAAAAATCGCACCAAGTAATAAAGCACACATGCCATCTTACAAGCATCTCATTGAGTTGCATATGTAAGTATGTGTATATGCAGGTATAGTTACCCAGCAATACTTCTGCCGTGCCAATGCTCATTTGTTTTAGTTTTTTCGTTTGCATTTTTTTGGTCTGTAATCAATATTTGATTTGAACTGGGATATTGTCCTGGCTCAAGACCATTTTGCTTCTATATTTAATAGAATGCAAATTTATTTACAAATGGCATGGTGACATTTATTACTTGGCTGCAGACTACCACGATCATGATTTCGACCATGTCAAAAGTCTTTTCAAGTGGCTTCGCAGCGACTTTTCAACATCAAACCCGGCCTCTATAAGGAGATGATTCTCACAAACGAACGAGAATCACAACTCACTTGCCGAATTTGCGTTTAAAAAATCGCACCAAGTAATAAAGCACACATGCCATCTTACAAGCATCTCATTGAGTTGCATATGTAAGTATGTGTATATGCAGGTATAGTTACCCAGCAATACTTCTGCCGTGCCAACGCTCATTTGTTTTAGTTTTTTCGTTTGCATTTTTTTGGTCTGTAATCAATATTTGATTTGAACTGGGATATTGTCCTGGCTCAAGACCATTTTGCTTCTATATTTAATAGAATGCAAATTTATTTACAAATGGCATGGTGACATTTATTACTTGGCTGCAGACTACCACGATCATGATTTCGACCATGTCAAAAGTCTTTTCAAGTGGCTTCGCAGCGACTTTTCAACATCAAACCCGGCCTCTATAAGGAGATGATTCTCACAAACGAACGAGAATCACAACTCACTTGCCGAATTTGCGTTTAAAAAATCGCACCAAGTAATAAAGCACACATGCCATCTTACAAGCATCTCATTGAGTTGCATATGTAAGTATGTGTATATGCAGGTATAGTTACCCAGCAATACTTCTGCCGTGTCAACGCTCATTTTTTTTTTTAGTTTTTTCGTTTGCATTTTTTTGGTCTGTAATCAATATTTGATTTGAACTGGGATATTGTCCTGGCGCAAGACCATTTTGCTTCTATATTTAATAGAATGCAAATTTATTTACAAATGGCATGGTGACATTTATTACTTGGCTGCAGACTACCACGATCATGATTTCGACCATGTCAAAAGTCTTTTCAAGTGGCTTCGCAGCGACTTTTCAACATCAAACCCGGCCTCTATATATTTTATATTTTGTTGTATTATTAAGCTTTCTAACAAATATCACTTTTTATCTTTGTTCACTTTGTCCAGTATTTCGACATTTTTAAAATCTGGAGTGTGACCAGTGTTTATGCTGTGTTGTGATAGTGCAGTTCTCTCTTTTTATACCCTCCACCTAAGGATGGCAGTATATTCATTTTGTCATTCCGTTTGTAACACCTTGAAATATTCATCGGTGACCCCATAGCCAGCATTTGATGTCCTTAATACAATATATAAATGCGCTTAAGAGCTAACATTAGTCATTCGTACATTATCACTAACATACTTAAAGTATTTTTCTAGTACTATATATTCTAACGTTTATATGTTGTAGTTATACATACATGTCACTTATACTAAATCTTTAATCTATTAAAAAATTCCCCCAAAATACGAATTACTAAAAAGGTAATTACTTATCATTTTTTTATATAAAACTTAAATTAACACTTAACACAATCACTTATAACTACTATTTACAATATAGGGTGAACCATTATTTGTTCCGATTATTGGCATGTGTTGTATACAAGATCGTCCAAGTCATAACTACCTAACCTTCGAGTGTAGAATAGGAGCTTACCATCTCTATACAAAATACCCTCCCACTCCAGAGTCAAAAGACCGACAGGAGGTCGGCAGTTATCCTCTAGTAGTATTAGCAGATTGGTATCTAGCTGACGACTATCCATAACCAGTCCGTTATCCAAGGAGGCGGACCTATCTAGGCACCGACGTGCCCCATTCATTAAAAAGACGTCAATCCGATCGAAACCTGCTGCGTCGTAAATGGTTCTACAAGAAGGCCTTCTTATAGTTCCGTCCTTAGCAATCGTGGGTGGCAACCACAGGCAAGATACCAGTATATGATCCCTATGCCTATAGAACTACAAATTTGCTTGGAAAATTACACCAAGATACTTAATTGCGTCCGAGGTCCTAATCGGGCTATTCCCTATCCGGATGTCAGGAACATAACTCCTGACATTTGGGTAAAGAAATCGCCGTTTCCCCTTAAAAATAATGCTGTCACATTTTGCTATGTTCAGCGTCAGTTTCCATCTGTCGAAATAAGTTGATAACTCTAAAAGATAGTCATTCAGTATTGCGTTAGCGGTAGAAGCTACAGGCCCCGATGAGGCAATAAGTATGTCGTCGGCATAATCTAACAGTAAGTCACCCTGAGGTGGTTGTGGAATGTCACATAAAAGTATAATGTAAAGGACTGGTCCCAGAAGTGAGCCCTGTGGCACCCCTGCCACAACGTATCTACTGTCCGAAAGTTGGTCCCCTACTTTAATCTTCACCCTATATGTGTTGCCACCGAATCCTAGTGTCAGCATCTTGTACAAGATACCGCCGTGCCATGCAGTGTCAAAAGCCTGGGCAAAGTCAAGGCTGACAGCCATGGTAGCGTATTTGTTGTTCAATGACCTGGTAACGTAGTTCGACAGCACCGAAAGTGCATGAGTCGAGTGTCGCTTCCGAAACCCGAACTGGCTGTCCGAGAGTATCCTCCGGTCCTCGATTGGGAGACCCCATAAAGTATGTCCACACCATGAAAACACGATAGCCCTATCGAAATAAGCTAGGATGTTCAAGATCGGTCGGGATTGAAAGTGGGTGAAATCGGCCAAGATGGAAACAATTTGTTCATACATTCCTCTTGTAACGTAAAAGTACCAAAAAGAAAATACAAGTTTTAGCAGGCGAAATGTGACCAAAAGGGATAAAAATGATACCAATGACAACAGCTAGAAACATGAAATTTGGAGTGTACATCCCTCTAATTCCGTAGATACGTAAAACAGAGGGATTTTCAAAATTCGTCCTTTTAAGGGATACAATTGAAAAGAGAGATAACAATGGTACAACCGTTGAAGTTAAAATGATGAAATTCGCTGTATACATTCATCTGACTGTATAGAAACGAATCATAAAGGAATTTTTCTTATAGGTAGATAATGGGACAAAATGTGATACAAGATTCAGCTACAGATAAAGTGACTTAAAAGTAAACATTTCAAAGATTCGTTATGTATTCAAGTCCACACATAATTTCATAAATCTATATACAGCCGTTTGCTTGATACCTTTTTTGTTTAATTTTTGACCCTAAAAGTACGAATTCGGAAAAATCTTCTTATTTTCCGCGTCTACGCAGTCACACGAATTTCATGATTCTATCTACAGTCGCTTGATTGGTGTCAAAGTTTGCCATTTTTATCCCTTTTTGTCCCAAAAGTACATATTTTGAAAAATTTCTCTTTTTTGCATGTCGGTTAAAATGTGTGGACCACAAAATTCAAATCAGCAGCGATCTGACCCACTTTTACCACAGATTTTTCCACTTGTAATATTGTATAGGGGCTATATCCAAACATGGAATGAAGTGACCCACAATAGGTTCTTCCAGTTCAAGTATAACGTGTTATGCTCAATTTGAAGATATTCTCTGAAAATACGTGGTTTCTGGGCGGAAAAGGTCAAGCCGGAAGTGAAATTTGTATGGGAGCTATATATAAATCTGAACCTCTTTTAACCACAGATGTTCCTAGCTCAAATATAAGATGTTTGGCCAACATTGAAAAAAATCTGTTTAAATATGTGGTATATAGAGTGAAAAGAGTCAAATCGGGAGTGAAATGCGAATGGCGGCTATATCTAAATCTGTATCGATTTTCTTCAAATTAAATAGCGTTCGTCCTTATCCCGGAAAACTTCGTTGTGCAAAGTTTCATTTGGTTCGGGCTAGCATTGCGACCTGTACTTTGATTACAAGAATAGATGGACAGACGGACGAACGGACAGACAGACATAGCTAAATCGATTCAGAAAGTGATTGTAAGTGGATCGGTATAATTAACAATGGATCTATCTCGCTTTCTTTTGAGTGTTACAAACAAATGCACAAAGACATAATACTCTCGTGGAGTGTATAAATAGGTCCAAGTTTCCATACACGTAAAACATTCCCAGGAAAATATTTTGGAACCTGTTCCAAACATTATGTGTTCTAGAACAGGTTCCATGGTAACGTTCTACTAATGATTTCAAAGAACCGATAAAGTGAAACCTGTTATAGAACTTGTTCTTCAGAATACCACTGTTTTCATATTGTTTCCGTGGAATACAAACATGTCAGTAAATGTGTATATACAGAAATTTAGCAAAATCTTCGTGAAAAAACCTTTTTAATTCATCTAAAGAAAACCACAATATTCGCCAAATATCTCACCTATCCGCACCTAAAATGAAAGATCGGATTGTTTTATGACTACCCACAATATATTTCGGCTGTAACTCTTATCATCGCGTAGCGAAATCGATTTTACATAACCTTTTACAAAAAAGGGGTATTTCCGCTTCTTCCCACTCCTTATTTCGTCGGACTTGGATTCTCCGTGCCAGCAATTGATTGGAACCGTTACCTTGTTTCAGGTAACGTATATATCATAATATCGGCTGTACGCGTATTTTACATATCAGTCGAATCCAATCTGAATCAACAATAAACAACAAATTAAAATACAGTTATATATATAGTTTTAAAAAATCCCATATAAAGTTCACCTATGAAACAGCAGATTTCACAATTGGTTCCAAAGAACAGGTATCTGTTCCAGTTTTGCGTAAAAGAACCTGTTGGTTTTGGGACAAACTCGAACAAAAGTAATCAGTGCTAGAACAAGAAGTAGAACAAGTTCTGTGGGAGTACAAGTTGTTCATCAACCGGTTCTTTGCAATCGAAAATTTTTCTGGGTTAATACATAAAACCTGACAACTTAAATGTAATATCACAGATTCGTTATTTTATTGCAGCACTGTAACTCATACTGATGTTGTCAACGTCCTCCTTTATGTTCATGTTTTTCTATATTTTGTTGTATTTTTAAGCTTTGTATCAAATAGTTCTTTTTATCTTTGTTCAATTTGTCCAGTGTTTTGACATTTTTAAAATCCGGAGTGTGACCAATGCAGTTCTCTCTTTTTATGCCCTCCACTTGGGTATTATGTCTTTGTGCATTTGTTTGTAACATCCAAAAGGAAGCGAGATAGATCCATTGTTAACCCTTTCGATCCCAATGTTGCTCGTGAGCAACTTCACAAGTTTGTGGTCCAATATTTTACAAGGGAAATGGTGTAGATTAGTTTTATTATTGAATATCAGTAGGTTAAAGTTTTCAAAATGGAAATCAAACAAACATTGAAAATATAACGGCATCTGTCATATTTTTTTAGATGACATGCACTTACCTCGTTGAAAATTTGTGCAGTGAAAATTTTAGTCGTGTGATAAAAGAGTTCGAAAATATAAAAAAAACTTTAAAGTATTAAAGTATTTATTTAAATTGTATCTATAAATATTTAACAAGTTTTTTTGAAGTAAGTTTCGATATTTATGACGCCTAAGAAAAATTGTGATTTTTTGAAACTTGAAAGTTGCTTGTGAGCAACATTGGGCCATAGTGGTAATAAAATATATTTTTTTTAGTAATGAAACCGCAAGTAAAAGTATGACTGCGGATGACATTCAGCAAGCATTAGAGTTTCGATTGGGATGTATCGACTGATGAAGAGAGTGAAGATGAAATGAATGGCATTTCCAAAAATATTGATCGTGATTAGGGTTTGCATCCCGGGATTTCCCGAGGGAAAATTCCCGGGAATTCCCACATTTTTCATTTCCCGTATCCCGGGAAATTCATACGGGAATCCCGCGGGAATTCAGTAGAACATTTTACATATTTCTTCGCATATTTTTCCATCATTTACACAATAAAATTAAAAATGTTGTATAAAAATTTAGATCACGTCGTATGTCAAATATTGCAGTTGGATGACAAAAAAATATTAAGCTGCGTTCGGACATAGACTCAAAATCCACCTTTTCGGATTTTTCCTGTCAAGCTCCATATGGGCATCTCCCAAAAAATTAAATCAGACCACACTAATAGCTTTTAACTTTATTTTTTCGTCATTTCGACTACTTTTTTATGAAACTTGAAGTTAACTTTATCTCTTTTATTTTTATTAAAAGTTGAAGTTTTATAACGAACATTACTAAATTTTTTTACTACGAGTGAAAATTTTTGTCCCGTCCGTTTTGTCGCGTCCGTATTTCTGCTGTACCTAATTAAAAAAATTTAAGAGATAATTCTCATATTTCATAAATCTACGAACAAAATAAATTTGTAAATTTGTTTATAATTTTGTACTAATTCCTGACGATATATTTTTAAAATGTAGTGCTCTAAAAATGCTTTTTGGCGTAGTTTTAGGCGTCCGAATGTCGCGTCCAGGCCACTGGGAGATGCCCATATGAAAATTTTAAAATCCGAGAAAAGTAGATTTCTGGAGTGTATCCGAATGCCAAAAATAAAGAGTTTAAAGTTTTCGAAGCGACAGGACAAAGAACAAACGTTTCATTTAATGCTCTACTGACTATTAATGTGAACGATCGTTTTCCGTCGCGTCCAGATTTTCCAATTAAATAAGAAATATCTATTCTTTAATTAATGTTGATGCTTGAAAAGATGTTTAAATTTATCTCACATTGCGCTTTATTATATGAATTCTTTAACAGTTTCGTTGTGAAATATATATTTTTTTTACTTTAATAAAATGTGAATGTTTCATTGGAAAAAATAAGCTTAACTCATGGTAAACAGTATGTTGACGATTTCCCGTGCAGTCCCGGGAAATTGAAAAAATAATTTCCGTGTCCCGGGAAATTAAAAGTACGGGAAAATGCAAACCCTAATCGTGATATTGATCGAATCATAGAAGAAGGAGAGGCGTCAGAGGATCGTGTAATGGAAGCAATTTCTGATAAAGAAGAAGACGTTCCGCTGCTTGATACTGATAGTCCTATTATTGAAAAGATTGACCCAAAATCATTGGCGTGGAGATCAAGACCATTTGAAGTTCCGAATAGTGCATGGCAAAGGGGACCGGAGTTTGGAAACAGGAAACATGAAATCGCCTTTAGACTATTTTTCAAGCTTCTTTGATAAAGATTTAATATCTCTAATTGTAAATTAAAGTAATTTGGTCGGTCTAAAATAAACGGTATAGAACATCAATGTACGGAAATGGAAATAAAACAGTACATCGGCATCCTTTTGTATATAGTAACGATAACACCAAACAAAACCGATTCCAGCTACGACAAGCTGTATAAGTGTCGCCCTTTGCTGAACATTCTAAAAGAGAAATTCAACAACTTACCTCAAGAGGAACACCAAAGTGTGGACGAACAAATAATAGCGTATAAAGGTAAGATCACATTTTATTCTAAATAAACTATGTTTTGGATCTAAATATGTTATTATTTACTATACAGGTCGTTCAACCTTTAAACAGTATAACCCAGCTAAACCCCATAAATGGGGTTTGAAAATGTTTACATGTGCAGGATCATCGGGTATGGTGTATGATTTTGCGCTTTATGTTGGTGATGGTACTTGTACCAATTATAGACTAGGGATATTATCCGATATAGTGCTCCATTTAGCAGAGAAACTTCCAAAACATCAAACCTTCAAACTATATTTCGATAACTACGTCCGTAAGTCTTCTCGTAGCTTTAAAAGAATGGGAAATGCGGAATTGCAAATTGCAATTTATTGACGGATTCAGAGTTGAAACGAAATGGAAGACGATCCTTTGATAGTAAATGCGAACTCAATAACAATATGGTGTGCATTAGATGGTTTGATAACAAAGCAGTTCAGCTCACATCATCGTTCGTTGGTTCGGAGCCAGTTTTGATTTGCAAACGTTGGAATGCACAAGAAAATTTTTTTTCATATTTCCCGACCTGCAATTGTTGCATTATACAATAAACATATGGGTGGCGTATACCTTTCAGATTTGCTAATGGAGTTGTACAAAGTAAACCATCGATCGAGAAAATGGTATATGCGTGTTTTATATTGGTGTTTAGGTACGTCCGTCATAAATGCTTGGCTCCTTTACCGAAAGCATTTCAGCCTTCAAGAGCCAAACGGATCGCATATGCCATTTATCAAATTTCAGCTAGAAATAGCGGCAGATCTCCTTTCTACATGTAATTCTAGTACTAATACCCAAAGAAGAAGAGGGCGGCCGTCGAATTCGTCTGAAAGTGAAGTTCCGTCTGGCTCAAATAACACCAAAAAATACAAGTTCGGTCCACATTTGGCAATAATGACCGCAAATAATATACGTATTTTGCTTGGGAATGCAGAAACAGTTGCTATTCGTTCATCATTCTACGGATGAACTTTATAAATACGGCCAAAAGTTTCAGTAGAACGCAAATACGAATGACCAGGAACTTCATCGCCATGCGTTCGACGTTACATTTTCGAGAAGAAACTGCTCAAAGTTGTCGCTGGTGGGTTTTGAGCACGTTTTGCAGCATCTGCAGTGAAATAAACTCGATGACCGTTCTCCAAATGCACTGTCAAATGAGTAACAGTCGGATAGCGTTCGTAAATGGGAAATGAGAATATACGGCAAATTGGAGCTCCGTTTCTCTGAATCATCAACCGCTACGCGTCAAATTTCATTGCGCTGACCTTCTTGGTGATTTCATTGCGCCGATCTTCTTGGATTGAATCTGTTCATCAATAATATCTACTCCAAATGAAGTCATTTTAAAGCATCCGTTATATTTCTGAGTGTTCGGAAGAAAATGAAGTCATTCTGGTCTTTCGCCATGAAGAAAAGAATGTAATGGCTCTGGTGGTAATTTAACCTTGACACTGAGACAGCACAATCCAGGCGTTTCTATAGTGAACTTTAACGCACCGTAAACAGAAACGTCATCTATCATGAAGATGGCATCGTAAAATCACTCTATACAAATCGGGGATATTTCGGGAATTTTCTTGGATATTCTTCTTGTTTAGCTGGCGACCAATCCGAATTGGTGCAAATCATCAAAATCGGGCCATGCGTTCTTGAGTTATAAGCGTAGTAACTAACGCCACTCTCTTTTATATATATATATAGATTTGCATTTCGTCTGTTTTATTTTTTTGTTTTGTGTATATTCTGTTCTGTTTTTTTTTTTTGGTTTTGAGGTTTCACTTTTTAATAGCGTCGGGCGTTCTCGACGTGTGCCGTGCGTGACGTCGACAGCTATGTTATACTATTTTAAACGCGTTAGGAATTCTTGATTTATGGTTTAAAATTAACTTTATAATCCCGTAATCGACTACTAGATTAAGACATTTGGGCAAAAAAGTATTTCGCAAAATGCGATATAATGTGTTTTACATACTCTGGTGTAAAACCACAAATACAAAATTTTGTGTAAAGCAATATTTTGCGCATATATTCTGTGTGTTTAACCCTATAATGCATAACACCGCCTATAGAAGGGTCTATAAAAAATCGATTTGATGTATATTTTTAAAATTTTAATATTCCGACTTTTTTAAAAGTGAAGTCGATGCTTCTATCTGCGATTCTTATTTTTCAGATTGGCAATACTCCTTCTAGCTTTTGAGTAATGCCAATTTGAAGTGGCAGGTGACTACTTTCTCGTGGAACACATAAAGAAACATAACACATAAAGAATAAAAAATACAATTGGGCCGATCGGACCACGCCCGCTACCACCTCCCATATAAACTCAATATATAACCAACATAATTAACACCCTGTATTAGACAGGGCATACTCACTACGAATCACAAAATTACAACACTTAAGAAAACCGACATGACTACAGTAATCACAAAATGTTAAATACAATTTTTCAACTACTTACGCCGGCCTTCAATTTCAATAATATAGTCACTTCATTATTTTCTTTTTAAGCCTTAACTTTAAGTATTTTGTAGAACTGCTTTAGACCCGAATTAACCCCACTTGTTTCAACGGCAAACTTTAAATACCTCTCAGTCTTGCAGTGTGGCCACTTAGTTTCCTCCAATACATTTTCTTGATAGCTTGGAGTGTTACCATTAAAAAATATATACAGATTTAACAATTTCCAATTTAAATTTTTTGAATTTCTGCCAAAAATATGGATTTGGGACCATAGTGCATTGTGTAGTTCACTTGTTCAGACACTCTCTTCCTAACAGTTTCAAATTTATTGTGTTGTTTTTATTGTACCAGGATTAGACATGTTCCGTAACAATAAAACACATATGACAAAATTCGCGATTTCTGTGAACAAGCTTTATCTGATAATGATATTTCTGCCGATGAATGCGATTTAGTTACGATGATGACAGGGATCTTAATTACGTACTGGCTGAAGATGATTTCATCATTGACTCTTCTGCGTGAATTTTTTGGATTTTGTTTTTTACATCTATTTATCGCTTTACAAATATGGCTTGCATCCTATACGCCAAGCTATGACATGCAATCGTTTTGAAAATATTCGAAATAACTTGCATTTCAATGACAATTCATTGCGTGCAGAGAAAGGGAAATCTGTTTTTGATCCCTTGTATAAAGTGAGGCCTCCTATTCAGTATTTCAACGAACGTTTTGCTTCGGTCCCAAAGCTCCATCGTGTTGATGAGCAAATGAATGAAAGGAAATCCAACTAGGCAATATTAGGGTTTTCATATGCTTTTTTATTATTATTTTTAAGTCTATAGATACAAATATCCTTACAGACTAAAAAACATATACATATATACACTTAAATACTACAAATTAAATATTTAAATACAAGATAATTTCTCTTTTAATAGAGTTTTTGGTTTCTGATAATTCAATAATGTGATAGAATTTATTAAATTGAACAAACAGGCGGCGCAAAGGATCATTATCGGCATAGTTTGAACGGAAATAATTATAGTGGATCAACTGAAAATATCTAGTTGGTCTTGTCGGAATATTTATCATCATTCTAATCAGAATAAGCTCGGAATGGATGTTGCCCTGGATAACATTCATAAGAAAAGTAATGTTCAACATAGTACGTCGACTCTTCAAAGAAGGCAACTTGATAAGGCCAAGCCTAAGTTCATATGAAGGCAGTGTACGGAAGTTCCATCCTCTCCCACGCAGACAAAATAAAAGGAATTGTTTCTGGACAGATTCCAAAAGATTACTATGAATAGTATAGGATGGGTCCCATATTACTGAACCATATTCAAGAATGCACCTAACCAAAGAGGTATATAAGTGTGACAGAAGGATCGGAAAACTCCTTACTCCAACGTTTCATAAAGCCAAGAGCACCATAAGCTTTGTTTACTACCATAGAAATGTGAGACCTGAAGTTCAAACGTTGATCCAATAGAATTCCAAGATCCAAAAAGGAAACTACAGACTCGAGTTTATGATCACCAAAAAAATAATTAGTTTCTAAATTTCTAGCTCTAGAAAATGACATATGTTTGCATTTCAACATATTTAGTTCCATTAAATTAATTTTACACCACTCATGAAAACTATTAAGATCAGACTGTAGAAAACATTGTTCAGTGGGATCTTTAAAGGATCGAAATATTTTTACATCATCAGAATACAATAGAATATTAGAATGACGAACTACAGAGGGTAGATCATTAATAAATATTATAGATAGAATCGGACCAAGATGACTTCCTTGAGGTACACCGGAAGATACAACTATATTTCGGGAGAGAGCTTTTCCAAATTTTACTCTTTGAATTCGACCATCTAAATAACATTTTAACCACGATAATAATGTTTTACAAAAGCCATAAAGCCATCATATCTATTTTCATTAGCAGAAGGTTGTGATTTACTTTATCAAAAGCCTTGCAAAAGTCTGTATAAATGGATTCAGTATGCATTCGGTTTCTAAAACCATCATTTATAACTGTAGTGAGTTCCAAAACATTCGTTATAGTGTAACGTGACGAATTTCTCCTGAGAAAATCTCCGTACATGGTATGGCTATGCCTGTGACGTCACAAACAAGCCAAGCCATACACACAACCATACAAACACACATCATAATCACGCCACTAACATCACCCACGACAAACAAAGAAGAATTACACACATACATACCACGAACGGCCGGCCGCACCACACACATACACAACTGCCTACAAGCAAGAGTGATCGCCCGCACAAGCACTCAATGTGTGCGGAAAACACACAACAGCAAGGCAATTCTCATTAAGTTTAAGTGTCAAACCGGATAAATGTTTAGCTTTGGGACACCATAGGCAGCTAGCACCACAGTGATCCATTTCAACGTTTTGTTTGAAACAGCGTGTCACACCGGTCTGCTTGACTTTTTATAAGTCTTGCTGTCTGCTCACTTTTTACCGCCCTCGGGCAAATAAATTGTAATACAGGGACTTCGGTCCACTGTTCCAACACAGGAACTTCGGTTCACTGTTCAGCCAGTAGTTAGATTAGTAGTTTAGAAAACTAGTTCGAATCAACCCGATCATGAAGTAATCGGGTATTACCGAACCTAAAGTAGCCGATTATTACCGAACTTTAAGTAGTCGGTTATTACCGAACCTGAAGTAGCCGAGCATTACCGAATCTAAAGTAATCGGTTATTACCGAACCTGAAGTAGCCGATTATTACCGAACTTAAAGTAGTCGAATATTACCGAACCTAAATTGTACCACAGGGACTTCGGCCCACTGTTCAAACACAGGAACTTCGGTTCACTGTTCAAACACAGGGACTTCGGTCCACTGTTCAAACACAGGAACTTCGGTTCACTGTTCAAACACAGGGACTTCGGTCCACTGTTCAAACACAGGAACTTCGGTTCACTGTTCAACCACAGGGACTTCGGTCCACTGTTCAAACACAGGAACTTCGGTTCACTGTTCAAACACAGGGACTTCGGTCCACTGTTCAAACACAGGAACTTCGGTTCACTGTTCAAACACAGGGACTTCGTCCACTGTTCAAACACAGGGACTTCGGTCCACTGTTCCAAACACAGGGACTTCGGTCCACTGTTCAAACACAGGAACTTCGGTTCACTGTTCAAACACAGGGACTTCGGTCCACTGTTCAAACACAGGATCTTCGGTCCACTGTTCAAACACAGGATCTTCGGTTCACTGTTCAAACACAGGGACTTCGGTCCACTGTTCAAACACAGGGACTTCGGTCCACTGTTCAACCAGTAGTTAGATTAGTAGAATGTACATAGAGATTTAGCTTGTAATGAAGAACGAGCCAACCCGAACCTGAAGAAGCCGATTATCACCGAACCTGAACCAGCCGACTTTACTACCAAACCTGAACCAGCCGACTTTACCACCGAACCTGAGGAACCGAGTATACGGCCGAACTAGCCACGCTTACTACCGAAACCCGATTCCATCTTCATCATACGCCGAATCTACTGCTACCGAATCAGAATCTACTACTACAAATCCCTCGTTTCCGATATTCTGCCGCTGTGACTGCTAAAGAGAGTTACGAGAGTTCCCGATCAACTTAAATCGACTATCCACTCAGCCCGTAGAGACGAGCCAATATCCAATACGAATCACTTTCAATGAAATATACATATTAATATTTGCATTTTCACAAGTAGATTATAACATAGTTTTACATCAATAAAGAACCGAATTGTATTATTGCCCGAGGAAGGGATAAATACTTGTGTTATTATTCGTAAGGTTTTGTGGGTCCTTATGACGACCCTGGATGCGATTGAGCTTACCTCAGCCAACGAGAAAACCACGTTACAAATGGCGCCCGAGCAGGGACTCGGTTCAAAATCGCAATGCGGAAAACCCGAAATAACCGCCAACGATGGAGAATCAAGTCAAAAATATAATAAACTGAAAGTTGATTCAATTGGATGGATATATTTGCTAAAGAAAGAGCAACTGGTAGAGCAATGCCAGGCGGCGGATATACCCACAGAAGGATTTACAGTTGAATATCTGAGGAAACAGTTTGCAGAGTTTATATGAAGAAAACGGTTAAGAGCATCGTCGGAAAATATTTTCCGAGACCTGGAAAATGCTCTAAAGTCGGATGAAAACACGATCATCTCAAGCGAAACTACTGCAAACAAGTGGAGTCAAATTTCGGACGGTGAAATTATGAATACCGTGCAGAGATGGGATCTCAAGTTTAGCGGCGAAGGCGACTTAGTCGAATTCATTGAACGGATTGAAGAGTTAGCAGAGTGCTACCATATACCTACCGACAGGCTACTACCAACATTACCCGGTATCCTACAAGGTAACGCACTCAAATGGTATCGTGTTAAGAAGGTTGATATTACGTCATGGAAGTCATTTCGGTTAGAAGCAGAAAAGTTTTTCTTACCGAAACGGTACCTTGCCCAGTTGGAGCATTCGTTCTACAACCGAAGACAGCACAATCGGGAAAGGGCCAAAGATTATATAATACAAATGCTCACCACCGCCAGACAACACCCTCAACTGCGAGTTTTGAATCACCTCGATAGAATCTACGATGGTTTACGACCCGAATATAGGCATTATGTTCGTAGACATGATTTTAATACGCTGGATGATTTAATTTCAATGGCAGATGATTACGAGTTGATCAAACGAGATGAAGCTCGAAATGAACGACCTCACACTTCGCACGTGGTATCTGAGGCCTTTAAAGGGTACAATAGAGAGAATCATTGTTGGCGTTGCAAGAAGGAAGGGCATACCCGATACCAATGTAATAACCGGGGCAAACTGTTTTGCTCATATTGCGGAAAAGATGATGTCCTATCCAGCCAATGTAATTGCCGACACGCCGACACCGTAACCAACGACCATCACGGCCGATACTTTCTAAAGGTGGATGTCAATGGATTGCAGTTAGAAGCGCTCGTAGATACTGGAGCTTCTCTGACGTATATTGACAGTTTCATTCAGGATTATTTAAAAAGTGTTGGTATACATCCGACGTCGTCGCGCAGACAAGTACAAATGGCCGACCAAAGGACAACCACCTGTGCGGACGTGTACGCGATAGATATTAAGTATAATAACAGGATTACAAATGTAAAAGCCTCAGTTATTCCTACCTTGGCCGAACCCATCATATTGGGGATGGATTTTCTTTCCCAACGAGATGCCAGTCTACTCCTTGACGGAATCATTATTTCGCGTCCCCATCAGCCCACATTTAGACCAGATTATCTACACACCATCACCAGCCGAGATTTTTTATCACAAGAACATAAACGAACTATGCCTCGCAAAATTATGAAAAAGACACGACAGACAGCGGCACCACCAAAGCCACATAATCCACCACCAGAAGCACGAGTACGTGTGATCCAGAATGTGATTCGGCAAATATCACCGCCGACCGAACCCCTCGCAACCGTCAGCAGCCTTCGGCGAAAAGTGACATTTGCGAGTGCAGAACGGTCGATGACAAAATTACAACCACCGCTTGTCCCAATAACCACCGCTATAACCAAAGTCAAGGCCACCACCAGCACAAGTACATTACAAATGGAAACACAAATCGCCAGAACGAGCCAGAAAGATCCTGGAAAACCGAAGCCACGGGTGGAGCCACTAATTGGACCGATCACGATCCCACCACACGAGGTTCGGCAATTCATAAAATCTCTGACCATACGTAAGCCACGAAAGAACCAAAAGCATCTACAATATGTAATAAGGCTGAAGGGAAAACCACCAGTGAAGGTCAGTGTACTGAACAAGCAAGTAGCTCGTCTACGATGTAAAGGTCAAGAACACGTGACCACCATGGTCGACTAAATTAATTTTATATTAGACAGAGCATAGCTCTATAAAGTAAGGGGGGAATGTAACGTGACGAATTTCTCCTGAGAAAATCTCCGTACATGGTATGGCTATGCCTGTGACGTCACAAACAAGCCAAGCCATACACACAACCATACAAACACACATCATAATCACGCCACTAACATCCACGACAAACAAAGAAGAATTACACACATACATACCACGAACAGCCGGCCGCACCACACACATACACAACTGCCTACAAGCAAGAGTGATCGCCCGCACAAGCACTCAATGTGTGCGGAAAACACACAACAGCAAGGCAATTCTCATTAAGTTTAAGTGTCAAACCGGATAAATGTTTAGCTTTGGGACACCACAGGCAGCTAGCACCACAGTGATCCATTTCAACGTTTTGTTTGAAACAGCGTGTCACACCGGTCTGCTTGACTTTTTATAAGTCTTGCTGTCTGCTCACTTTTTACCGCCCTCGGGCAAATAAATTGTAATACAGGGACTTCGGTCCACTGTTCAAACACAGGAACTTCGGTTCACTGTTCAGATTAGTAGTTAGAAAACTAGTTCGAATCAACCCGAGCATGAAGTAATCGGGTATTACCGAACCTAAAGTAGCCGATTATTACCGATCTTTAAGTAGTCGGTTATTACCGAACCTGAAGTAGCCGAGCATTACCGAATCTAAAGTAATCGGTTATTACCGAACCTAAATTGTACCACAGGGACTTCGGCCCACTGTTCAAACACAGGAACTTCGGTTCACTGTTCAAACACAGGGACTTCGGTCCACTGTTCAAACACAGGAACTTCGGTTCACTGTTCAAACACAGGGACTTCGGTCCACTGTTCAAACACAGGAACTTCGGTTCACTGTTCAACCACAGGGACTTCGGTCCACTGTTCAAACACAGGAACTTCGGTTCACTGTTCAAACACAGGGACTTCGGTCCACTGTTCAAACACAGGGACTTCGGTCCACTGTTCAAACACAGGGACTTCGGTCCACTGTTCCAAACACAGGGACTTCGGTCCACTGTTCAAACACAGGAACTTCGGTTCACTGTTCAAACACAGGGACTTCGGTCCACTGTTCAAACACAGGAACTTCGGTCCACTGTTCAACCAGTAGTTAGATTAGTAGAATGTACATAGAGATTTAGCTTGTAATGAAGAACGAGCCAACCCGAACCTGAAGAAGCCGATTATCACCGAACCTGAACCAGCCGACTTTACTACCGAACCTGAACCAGCCGACTTTACCACCGAACCTGAGGAACCGAGTATACGGCCGAACTAGCCACGCTTACTACCGAAACCCGATTCCATCTTCATCATACGCCGAATCTACTGCTACCGAATCAGAATCTACTACTACAAATCCCTCGTTTCCGATATTCTTCCGCTGTGACTGCTAAAGAGAGTTACGAGAGTTCCCGATCAACTTAAATCGACTATCCACTCAGCCCGTAGAGACGAGCCAATATCCAATACGAATCACTTTCAATGAAATATACATATTAATATTTGCATTTTCACAAGTAGATTATAACATAGTTTTCCATCAATAAAGAACCGAATTGTATTATTGCCCGAGGAAGGGATAAATACTTGTGTTATTATTTCGTAAGGTTTTGTGGGTCCTTATGACGACCCTGGATGCGATTGAGCTTACCTCAGCCAACGAGAAAACCACGTTACAATAGTTGATCGATATTTACGGAATCCATGTTGGCAGGGCGACAACAATGAGGAAACTTGCTGCGATAACATATCAGTCATAATTTTTTCTAATAGCTTCGGAATGGCACTTAATTTTGCAATGCCTCTGTAATTTGATACTTCAATTTTGCTACCAGATTTAAAAGGAGGATTATATATGAGTCCTTCCATAAAGGTGGTAAATATCCAAAACTTATTGATTTATTAAAGATTATTGAAAGAGGGTATGATAAAGTATCAGCACAGTATTTAAGTATGTTATTAGGGATCCCGTCTGGACCAGGATTAAATGTGATATTTAATGCCTTCAAATTTTCCAAAACCGTATATCTGCTTATAATTGAAACATTTATAGGTGAAGCTTCAATAATATTATAAGGATAAGGAATAGAACGATAAAATTTTTATTTGAGTAGGTCGATGAGAAAAAGTCTGCAAATAAGTTGCTAATTGATAAATCATCATCTGCTAAAATGGAACCAAATTTTAAAGCGTTAGGGAAACTACGTGATCGGCGTTTGGAATTTACAAACTTATAGAAAGATTTAGGGTTATTTCTCAATTGATTTTTCATGGTGATTATGTAATTCTTGTATGCACTTCTGTTCGCAATGTTGTATTCAGATCTTGCAATCGAATATTTAGAAAAATCAGCAGAGGAACCAGTTTTTTGTTTTTTTTTTTAATAATTTATTTTTCTTATTCTGCGATTTAGCTAAATGAAAATTGTTCCAAGGTGGGCCAATAGTATCATGTTTAAAAATTTTAGGAACTGATTTTAAGATGCAATCATCTAACACACTGTAGAAATTATTTATTATTTTCTAAATCTATTCTTTCTCTGAGGATAACAAAATGTTGCCAAATACTCCAGACCTTGGATAAATGTGGTTGTAAGACTGTCACAAATATCCCCAACAATAGCTATCACATCCTCTCTTCGACAATTTGTATAACAAATCTTGTACCAAACATAAAACTTTCAAACGATGCTGAATTACAAACTGAAAAGGTCGAATGTGGATACGATGAAGATACGTTGGAACAGTTTGCGGAGTGTTCGCACTTACGTGGAAACAAAACAATTTGTTGGCACGCAAAATCCTTACTCTTCAAAAGCAAATCGTTGGGATCGTAAAGTAAAATAACATATAGAGGTGTATTATCCAGCTATTATACACGAATACAACAAGCATATGGAAAGCATTTTGCGTTAATTGTAAGATCAATTTATGGAAGTTAACAACAAATACTAATTTTGCTAAAATCATTTTGTTTTACCTGTCTGATAACACTAGTCAACAGTCAAAATGTACTCGGGATGCGATAATTTTTTCTGTGTAGATAACCTTGACATGAGCTCGAAAAACGCAATAAAAAATTTTTTTTTCGTTTGGTTTTTTTTTTATTTTTTTTTAAATTTAAAAAATTTTTTTTTGGTTAATTTGTTTCGTCCGGCATAACTCGGGAACCACTAGCCCGATTTAATTGAATTAAATTTTAAAAAATTTAAAATTACAATTCCCTTAATCTGTTCATATATTGTTTTCCTATACAAGCAACAGTTTCCAAGTTAAAAATGAATATATAAAGGAAAAAACTTATTTTTTGCCTAAAGATTTAAATTTTTTTTTTAAATCCATAAAAAATCCAAAATGAAAAAAAATGTCAAATCTTATTACTTTTACGTAAAGTCACATAACATATGAGCAAAATGAGACAAAGATCATGAAAATCGATGCACGCGTTTCGCTTTTATTCGCAATTGAGTAAAGGTATGCATTTCAAAAATTTGCTCGACATATGCACAACTTTGTCTATGGTAAGGTTTTTTCTTTTTTTTGATTCTCAGAATTAACAAAACGGAATAAACAAAGGGTTATTTAATTTTTATGATTGCGTAAGCAAAGTAATAAACGCTAATAAATGTGCGTGAACAATTTAAAGGAAAGGGGACTTTTTTAATTATTTGGGTTTTCCGTTGGCTACCTGTATGATTTTTTTACAGAAATGCAACCCACATTTAAGGGTGGTCATTATTCGGAAAATTTAAGACTCACACATGGTGAAACAGGTATGTAGCCACCGTAAAAAAATATACACCCATTTATAAGTACCTGTCAGTAAAATACTAAACAATACACAGTATAAATAGGTCTTCATTGATCGATTTTACTCATTCAACAAGTGTCGACGAACGCGATAGTTAAAATGAGCAAACGTTCGCGAGGATTTGAATGCAATACCAATCCAAGTAATTTTTGTTACATGTGCGCCATGCTCGTCACTCACATCGCCCAGGTTGTCCGGAAAGAAGTCCAAGTGCGAGTGTAGAAAATGTATCTTAAGCGACATATTTGCTCTAATTTTTTTTATAATTTTGGAGTAGTTGTTCGACGATCTCTCTGTAATTTGAGCTTTTGTTGTTTCCAAGAAATCCGGAAACAATTTGCCGAAATGAGTTCCAAGCTGCAGCTTCATTTGGTGATAAAATGTGCTCAAACTGTTGGTCTTGCAACAACTTTTTAATTTGCGGACCGTCGAAAACGCCTTCCTTAATCTTTGCCGATGAAAGGTGAGGAAAAATGGTTTTTAAATAGGCCAACGCTTCGCCATCTTTGTTGATAGCTTTCACGAAGTTTTTTATGAGTCCGAGCTTTATGTGAAGAGGTGGGAGAAAAACATTTTCCTTTTTTATGAGTGGTGTATATTTCACGTTGTCGCTGCCGGGGATGAAGTTAACTCTTTCTGTCCAACTCCTCCTGGTGTAATGATGTTGACGATCGCGGCTGTCCCAAAGGCAGAGAAAACAACAGTACTTTGTGAATCCACCTTGTAATCCACAAAGGATACCGATAACCTTAAGGTCGGCACAAACTTTCCAATCGTGCCTCTCCTAGTTAAGGCACTTTAGTAGATTGTCCATGACTTCGTATGTTTCCTTGGTGTCAACGGCATGAGCAATTGGAATCGAAGGTTTCTCGTTGCCGTTGTGCAGTAAAATTGCTTTAAGGCTCTGCTTGTTGCTGTCGATGAAAAGACGCCACTCTCCTGGATCGTAAGAGTACCCGAGTTCACCAAATAATCCGGGAATGTCCTTACAAAAACAGATGTTGTCTTTTTTTGTGTAGTACCTTGCGTATGGTTCATGACGCTTCCTGTAGATTGTTGTCACCACACCAGGAGCCAAGAAACCGAACTGTTGCATGCGCGATGCATGCAACTCTGCATCTTCCTTGGAGAGTTTCAATTCTCTAACCCAATCGTTCAGTTCTGCTTGGGAACATAAGCGTTGACCTCCATGCAATGTATATGTTGACTCGCATTCTGATGTGGTTTCTACTGTCTCCGGATCTGATGTTGGATGTATCGCCTCATTATTAGATGCCCATCTTGAAACGGACGGTTGCGGGTCCACTGGTTCTTCGGAAAATGGCACTGGAAAATTCACTGTTGAAACAGCAGCGTAAGTCCATCGTATATTTTTTCCCACGCCTGTTTTTTTGCTAAGACAGAAGTAGCAATCTGTTACATGGCAAAGCGGAGCTCTCCAAAGCATTGGCATGATGATTCTCGGCTGTCGTCTGAAAGAATTTCAATAATAAGTTATATATGTTCTTGAATTTCGTAATCTACACTTACCTTGAGTCAGCTAGCTGTACGTAGCACCTTGGACATAGAGCACTTGGTGTCCACCGCTCATCTATGTTTGAGACCTTTAAATTGAAGCTCTCTTCAAATGAATCTCTCAATTTAGGTGAAAAACAACGCTTGTTTTTTTCAGAAACGTATTCTCCGCACATGTAACAAAAATTACTTGGATTGGTTTGAATGCAATACCATCCTCGCGAACGTTTGCTCATTTTAACTATCGCGTTCGTCGACACTTGTTGAATGAGTAAAATCGATCAATGAAGACCTATTTATACTGTGTATTGTTTAGTATTTTACTGACAGGTACTTATAAATGGGTGTATATTTTTTTACGGTGGCTACATACCTGTTTCACCATGTGTGAGTCTTAAATTTTCCGAATAATGACCACCCTTAAATGTGGGTTGCATTTCTGTAAAAAAATCATACAGGTAGCCAACGGAAAACCCAAATAATTAAAAAAGTCCCCTTTCCTTTTAATTGTTCACGCACATTTATTAGCGTTTATTACTTTGCTTACGCAATCATAAAAATTAAATAACCCTTTGTTTATTCCGTTTTGTTAATTCTGAGAATCAAAAAAAAGAAAAAACCTTACCATAGACAAAGTTGTGCATATGTCGAGCAAATTTTTGAAATGCATACCTTTACTCAATTGCGAATAAAAGCGAAACGCGTGCATCGATTTTCATGATCTTTGTCTCATTTTGCTCATATGTTATGTGACTTTACGTAAAAGTAATAAGATTTGACATTTTTTTTCATTTTGGATTTTTTATGGATTAAAAAAAAAAAATTTAAATCTTTAGGCAAAAAATAAGTTTTTTCCTTTATATATTCATTTTTAACTTGGAAACTGTTGCTTGTATAGGAAAACAATATATGAACAGATTAAGGGAATTGTAATTTTAAATTTTTTAAAATTTAATTCAATTAAATCGGGCTAGTGGTTCCCGAGTTATGCCGGACGAAACAAATTAACCAAAAAAAAATTTTTAAAATTAAAAAAAAAAAAATAAAAAAAAAAACCAAACGAAAAAAAAATTTTTTATTGCGTTTTTCGAGCTCATGTCAAGGTTATCTACACAGAAAAAATTATCGCATCCGGAGTACATGAAATTTTTTTCATTTTGTTGAGTAGTGTAATTAATGCGTAATGCATGCAATTCGTGATCATTGGCATGAAATTAGCCTAATAAAAAATTGGGGGTCAAAACAAAAATTCATGCATTAGAGGGTTAAAATGACCTTTAGACAATTAGTACTGAATTCAAAAATTGTACGTGATCCATTACTATTGCCACAAAAAGTTTAATTCTAAAAAGTCGCCTTAGAATAGTTTGAGTCCGCTAACCATTTTAGGTAATTATTTTAATTTATAATTAATTTTTGATATCACTATTGAGTGATTTATATTTTATATGAATTTCAACATGGTTTTTTTTTGGTTTTGGATAAATTTCAAGGAGACTGCTTACTCTACTTTTCTGCTAGAGATTTCCCTCCAAAATTATTTTTCATTTGTTTGCCCACCTCACGCAAAAAAATGCAGTCTAAAAACAAAAAACTATTCTCAAACGCCGTATTTTGCTCCAAACATTACAACTTCATTTAAAACGGCTTTATAACTTTTTATTTATTACTTTAAGGGTATGCTTATTTGATTTTGCTTATAGATTAATGCAGTTATATTATTTATATCATTGAGCATATTATTATTTGTGCTGCAGTTTCAGACAATATATAACGTATGTATGTCTAATGAATATAAGTATATCTTAATTAGTGACACTAACTGACAGCTAAAACCGATTGTTATCGCTAAAGTCAGATTATGTTGTAATTGTAAAGGACTCGGAGCAAAATATTTTGTGTGCTATTAGAAATTTCAAGGATATGTTTTCTAACCTATCGTGTATAATCGCAAAAAATGGAGAAATCGAATAACTATTAAACGGTTGAATATATTAAACATGGTTTTTAGAAAAAATACGCGTAATATCATTCATCATCATCATTTGTCTCGGAGTAATAAATATATAAGACCCAGAGCCATTAATATTTTTTAATTTTAATTAACAGCAACAATTTTCAGCAGCCACCAAACTTTTAAGCAGTGTGGCTGCTGAAGCAATACTGCAGATAATTTGCTGTTATAGCAGACAAATTGCTGTAATGGCAGAAAAAGTGCCTGCTGATGGCCAGCAAACAATGTCTGCTGTTACTATCAGTCTTTTTATTCTAAGTGTACATATAAAATACGCGATTATCAGCTGCCTTCGTTAAACCTGCTTTTAAGATCATCGTTAAGCTAATATAGTTGTTGTATTGAGTATCCTGGGTCTGGTCCCAAATCCATTTTTTATGGCATAAAGTCGAAAAATAAACATACAGTCTTGTAATTTTGCACATTTACTAGACATATCATACGCAAAAAATAAAAATAAAATTGGGCCGATCGGACCACGCCCACTACCACCTCCCATATAAACTCAATATGTAACCAATATAATTATCACCCTGTATTGGTACAGGGTGACCAAAAACAAAATTTTATGAAAGCTTAAAAGAATGAAGAGTTGTTTATTTTGACGAAATGTGTTTTTCTAAACATTATTACAAAAGCAAAATATAGCTTACAAACAGTATACTTTAAACTGCAATTTTAATAATTATTTCAAGAAATTAAGTAAAATGTATACATATGTACAAAAAGGTATTACATATGATTCTTTCCAAAGATGGTAAATAACTATAACATATTGATTTATTAAAGATTAAGCAGAGAGGATACGAAAGAACATCAGCCCAGTATTTTAGTATGTTAGTGGGGATTCCATTAGGACCACGATTAAATGTGCTATTTAATGACTACAAATTTTCCAAGACCGAACACCTACTTATATTTGAAACATTTACTGGTGAAAATTCAACAATGCTGGAAGGATAAGAACTTGGCTGATCAAATATTTTACTAGAATAGGTCGTTGTCAGCAACAACGGAGCCAAATTTCGAAGAGTTTGGAAAAGTACATAATCGGCGTTTGGAATTTACAGAAAAGATTTAGGATTACTTTTTGGTTGGGTTTTCATACAGATTATGTAATTATTTTATGCTCTGTTGTTATCAGTATTGTAATCAGATGTATTATTTAGAAAAGTCTGTAGAAGAACCAGTTTTTTGTATTTTTAAATAATTTGTTTTTCTTATTCTTCGATCTTGCTAATTGATTAGTGTTCCAAGGTGGGCCAATATTATCACGTTTTAGGAATGCATTGCACAAATTATGTATCACAACATCTAAAACCATAGACGACAGAATATCGCAAAGGTGAGGCTAATAACCCTGCTAACTATCGAACGATCGCGATATGCTCAGAGTTCTCAAAGGTTATGGAGAGTATGGTTAACCACCATCTTGTGAGGTATTTAGAAAACAATGACTTGCTTAATGATCGATAGTATGGCTTCCGTAGGAATCGATCTACGGGAGACCTGATGACACTGCTATCCGAAAAGTGGAATCGATCCATCCACCAGCTTGGAGATAGTATGGACGTTGCTCTAGATACCTCCAAGGCCTTTGATAGAGTTTGGCACGGCGCACTCATATCAAAGCTTATCGCTTTTGGTGTTGGTATTGACTTCTCTCGATTTATATTGAGCTTCCTTAGCGATCGCACTATACGTGTTGTTGTAGATGGGTTCTCATCCGACGAGCATAGGTTAACCACAGGAGTACCACAGGGCTCTGTTCTTTCCCCCTCCCTTTTTCTTATTTTCATCGACGACCTCTTGGATCGGACTTCAAATCCAATATACTCATTTGCGGATGACAGCAACCTCTGTCATTCATACTCATTCGATCATAGACCTAGTCGCCAAGAAATTGAGAACAAATGGCGATCGATGGATGAGTCACTTAGCCAGGATTTGCTGGCCATTTCTGAATGGGGTCGAGTGAATAGAGTAGATTTTAATGCACGTAAGACTCAGTGCTCCTTGTTGTCTCACAAGGGATTCACTGATCCACTGAATGTTTTTCACACGGTCAAATGTATGTCGCATGTTTCCCTGTCGGAAAACCATCCGCTTTGATCGTTTTCGCACCTGTGATTCACTGAGCGAAAATAGACACGACCGTAACCAATCCAGCAAATATTTTAAAAAATAATCAATTGCATGGATAACGCCTGTGAGACGAAGTTCTCCGGGTCCACTATAATGAATAACACTTACATTCTCCTAATTATGTATATAATTTTTATCATTTAATGTGAATTACCTGCACCGATAAATAAATAAAATTAGAAGGCAAAGCAGAGTGAGTTGAGGTTGGAGTAATCTTTTTTAGAAAAACGGTATTCTTTTTTACTTCTAATACATTTTGAAGTGTTAGTACAAGAATTTGAAGGAATCATAATTTTTAAATCAATTGTATGATGATAACGATCGTTACCCATACTAGACGAGTTCAGCGAAACTTCAGACGGCTGGCTAATAAAATTAGAATATCGCGAGAAGAAGAAGTTTGGAAAGCCAACTAATTTGCGGAAACGTCTTTGGTGTAAAATAAAGACAAACTTCTAAATCGAATCGAACTTTTACTGCTACAAATTCAATACCAAACAACGGAAGGTAATATAATTTGTTCGGCAGGAAAGTCGATGGAGTCTGCAATAGAACCCCATTGTTTTTTACTGTTATTTTCCACATAGAATTTCGGAATTTAAATTTTTGTTTGTTAGCCAGGATTCAGTAAAGGTTCAGTAAAGATGATAATTAATATAAATTAGACAAATTAGAATTTAATTCTCTGACGTTTTGATGAATTAAATGTACATAATTATCGGAAGGTAGATATATTAGTCTTTTGACACCTCACTTAAGATATGCTATATCAGATCGATATAAATACGTTAATTTCAATATCTTCATCTAACTTTGATTTTACACAAGAAGCGACATCTTCTACTGTATCAACAGCAAATCGAGCAGCGAATATAGTTTATTTTTCGATGGCACCACTACTAATTGTTTGGGAGGGTTGGATTTATTAGGTGTGTGTGTGCGGGCGAGTAGAATTGGTAGATCCAAACAATAGCAGTATTTTGTGGAATAGTTTTTTCAACTTGTAAATTAGTGGCGACATTTCGGGAACTTCAGTTATATTAATATTTGAAGCCGATACGTTGAGCTGGTTCAATAATTTAGTTATCTAAGATTTGGATTGAGGAACAAGATCAGACGTTTTCTTTCTTTTGCGAAGGGAATCAGACGGAGATTGAAGAAACTGTTCTACGCAAGTGGCATTATCAAAGCACTTCTTGTATTTGGAAAACTTTCCCATGAGGGATATGAGATCATTATTAATCTGATCAAATTCCTTACTGGTATTTTTAGAGACTGAATAAAATAAACATCGAAGATTTTACATTTTTTGCAGCAGCAGCGAAGTCCTTTATCTTCAAGTAAATTATCAGCAATTCGCGCGGCTAATTCACACTTAGCATGGTACGTTGTGAAACAAAGCCAGCAAGAGACCATTGTTCATCAACTTTATTATTTTTGCAATTTACTTATGAGCAATTCATTGGTGTAAAAGTGTGGTCAGAAACTACCAGTGCACTATGGTCCCAAATCCATTTTTTGCCAGAAATTAAAAAAAAATAAAATTGGAAAGTGGTAAATGTGTATATATTTTCTTTATGGCAAGACTCCAAGCGATCAAAAAAATATACTGGAGAAAATTAGGTGGCAACACCACAAGCCTGAATGGTACTTAAACTTTGCGGTTCAAAAAAAGTGGGATTAATTTTGATATAAAGCAGTTTTACAAATTAATTAAAGTCAAGACTTAAAAAGAATAAAAAATAAAGTTACTAATATTATGAAAATTGACGGCAAGAGTTAGTAGTTGAAAAATTATATTTAACATTTTATGATTAATGTGGTCTTGTAAGTATTCATAGGTATTGTAATTTTGTGATTTGTAGAGAACATAATCTATAAATGTCGTGGACCAAAAAGTTATATGTATGACTCAACTTGACTCAAAGTGTAAATGTGAAAGTGTTTGTCTGAGGTTGTAGTTTATGGTGGAATTAATATCTCGTCAGCATTTTTCGGCAAACTCCAAAAATTGTAATTTTATTTTAGCACAGTTTTTGATTAGGCATAGGCATATACGAGACCCATCAATATTTTATTTAAAAGTATTGAAAGTACCATTAAAATGGTACACAACATCATTCACCTTTTTGTACATATGTATACATTTTACTTAATTTCTTGAAATAATTATTTAAATTGCAGTTTAAAGTATACTATTTGAAAGCTATATTTTGCTTTTGTAATAATGTTTAGAAAAACACATTACGTCAAAATAAACAACTCTTCATTCTTTTAAGCTTTAAAATTTTGTTTTTGGTCACCCTGTACCAATACAGGGTGATAATTATATTGGTTATATATTGAGTTTATATGGGAGGTGGTAGTGGGCGTGGTCCGATCGGCCCAATTTTATTTTTATTTTTTGCGTATGATATGTCTAGTAAATGTGCAAAATTACAAGACTGTATGTTTATTTTTCGACTTTATGCCATAAAAAATGGATTTGGGACCAGACCCAGGATACTCAATACAACAACTATATTAGCTTAACGATGATCTTAAAGCAGGTTTAACGAAGGCAGCTGATAATCGCGTATTTTATATATGTACACTTAGAATAAAAAGACTGATAGTAACAGCAGACATTGTTTGCTGGCCATCAGCAGGCACTTTTTCTGCCATTACAGCAATTTGTCTGCTATAACAGCAAATTATCTGCAGTATTGCTTCAGCAGCCACCAAACTTTTAAGCAGTGTTAAACATGCTTTAAGCTCATCGTTAAGCTAATATAGTTGTTGTATTGAGTATCCTGGGTCTGGTCCCAAATCCATTTTTTATGGCATAAAGTCGAAAAATAAACATACAGTCTTGTAATTTTGCACATTTACTAGACATATCATACGCAAAAAATAAAAATAAAATTGGGCCGATCGGACCACGCCCACTACCACCTCCCTTTTAAATAAAATATTGATGGGTCTCGTATATGCCTATGCCTAATCAAAAACTGTGCTAAAATAAAATTACAATTTTTGGAGTTTGCCGAAAAATGCTGACGAGATATTAATTCCACCATAAACTACAACCTCAGACAAACACTTTCACATTTACACTTTGAGTCAAGTTGAGTCATACATATAACTTTTGGTCCACGACATTTATAGATTATGTTCTCTACAAATCACAAAATTACAATACCTATGAATACTTACAAGACCACATTAATCATAAAATGTTAAATATAATTTTTCAACTACTAACTCTTGCCGTCAATTTTCATAATATAGTAACTTTATTTTTTTCTTTTTAAGTCTTGACTTTAATTAATTTGTAAAACTGCTTTATATCAAAATTAATCTCACTTTTTTTGAACGGCAAAGTTTAAGTACCATTCAGGCTTGTGGTGTTGCCACCTAATTTTCTCCAGTATATTTTTTGATCGCTTGGAGTCTTGCCATAAAGAAAATATATACACATTTACCACTTTCCAATTTTATTTTTTTTTAATTTCTGCCAAAAAATGGATTTGGGACCATAGTGCACTGGTAGTTTCTGACCACACTTTTACACCAATGAATTGCTCATAAGTAAATTGCAAAAATAATAAAGTTGATGAACCAATGGTCTCTTGCTGGCTTTGCTTCACAACGTACCATGCTAAGTGTGAATTAGCCGCGCGAATTGCTGATAATTTACTTGAAGATAAAGGACTTCGCTGCTGCTGCAAAAAATGTAAAATCTTCGATGTTTATTTTATTCAGTCTCTAAAAATACCAGTAAGGAATTTGATCAGATTAATAATGATCTCATATCCCTCATGGGAAAGTTTTCCAAATACAAGAAGTGCTTTGATAATGCCACTTGCGTAGAACAGTTTCTTCAATCTCCGTCTGATTCCCTTCGCAAAAGAAAGAAAACGTCTGATCTTGTTCCTCAATCCAAATCTTAGATAACTAAATTATTGAACCAGCTCAACGTACGGCTTCAATTATTAATATAACTGAAGTTCCCGGAAATGTCGCCACTAATTTACAAGTTGAAAAAACTATTCCACAAAATACTGCTATTGTTTGGATCTACCAATTCTACTCGCCCGCACACACACACCTAATAAATCCAACCCTCCCAAACAATTAGTAGTGGTGCCATCGAAAAATAAACTATATTCGCTGCTCGATTTGCTGTTGATACAGTAGAAGATGTCGCTTCTTGTGTAAAATCAAAGTTAGATGAAGATATTGAAATTAACGTATTTATATCGATCTGATATAGCATATCTTAAGTGAGGTGTCAAAAGACTAATATATCTACCTTCCGATAATTATGTACATTTAATTCATCAAAACGTCAGAGAATTAAATTCTAATTTGTCTAATTTATATTAATTATCATCTTTACTGAACCTTTACTGAATCCTTGCTAACAAACAAAAATTTAAATTCCGAAATTCTATGTGGAAAATAACAGTAAAAAACAATGGGGTTCTATTGCAGACTCCATCGACTTTCCTGCCGAACAAATTATATTACCTTCCGTTGTTTGGTATTGAATTTGTAGCAGTAAAAGTTCGATTCGATTTAGAAGTTTGTCTTTATTTTACACCAAAGACGTTTCCGCAAATTAGTTGGCTTTCCAAACTTCTTCTTCTCGCCATATTCTAATTTTATTAGCCAGCCGTCTGAAGTTTCGCTGAACTCGTCTAGTATGGGTAACGATCGTTATCATCATACAATTGATTTAAAAATTATGATTCCTTCAAATTCTTGTACTAACACTTCAAAATGTATTAGAAGTAAAAAAGAATACTGTTTTTCTAAAAAAGATTACTCCAACCTCAACTCACTCTGCTTTGCCTTCTAATTTTATTTATTTATCGGTGCAGGTAATTCATACTAAATGATAAAAATTATATACATAATTAGGAGAATGTAAGTGTTATTCATTATAGTGGACCCGGAGAACTTCGTCTAACAGGCGTTATCCATGCAATTGATTATTTTTTAAAATATTTGCTGGATTGGTTACGGTCGTGTCTATTTTCGCTCAGTGAATCACAGGTGCGAAAACGATCAAAGCGGATGGTTTTCCGACAGGGAAACATGCGACATACATTTGACCGTGTGAAAAACATTCAGTGGATCAGTGAATCCCTTGTGAGACAACAAGGAGCACTGAGTCTTACGTGCATTAAAATCTACTCTATTCACTCGACCCCATTCAGAAATGGCCAGCAAATCCTGGCTAAGTGACTCGGATGAGAACCCATCTACAACAACACGTATAGTGCGATCGCTAAGGAAGCTCAATATAAATCGAGAGAAGTCAATACCAACACCAAAAGCGATAAGCTTTGATATGAGTGCGCCGTGCCAAACTCTATCAAAGGCCTTGGAGGTATCTAGAGCAACGTCCATACTATCTCCAAGCTGGTGGATGGATCGATTCCACTTTTCGGATAGCAGTGTCATCAGGTCTCCCGTAGATCGATTCCTACGGAAGCCATACTATCGTAATAGTAAGTCATTGTTTTCTAAATACCTCACAAGATGGTGGTTAACCATACTCTCCATAACCTTTGAGAACGCTGAGCATATCGCGATCGTTCGATAGTTAGCAGGGTTATTAGCCTCACCTTTGCGATATTCTGTCGTCTATGGTTTTAGATGTTGTGATACATAATTTGTGCAATGCATTCCTAAAACGTGATAATATTGGCCCACCTTGGAACACTAATCAATTAGCAAGATCGAAGAATAAGAAAAACAAATTATTTAAAAATACAAAAAACTGGTTCTCCAACAGACTTTTCTAAATAATACATCTGATTACAATACTGATAACAACAGAGCATAAAATAATTACATAATCTGTATGAAAACCCAACCAAAAAGTAATCCTAAATCTTTTCTGTAAATTCCAAACGCCGATTATGTACTTTTCCAAACTCTTCGAAATTTGGCTCCGTTGTTTGCTGACAACGACCTATTCTAGTAAAATATTTGATCAGCCAAGTTCTTATCCTTCCAGCATTGTTGAATTTTCACCAGTAAATGTTTCAAATATAAGTAGGTGTTCGGTCTTGGAAAATTTGTAGTCATTAAATAGCACATTTAATCGTGGTCCTAATGGAATCCCCACTAACATACTAAAATACTGGGCTGATGTTCTTTCGTATCCTCTCTGCTTAATCTTTAATAAATCAATATGTTATAGTTATTTACCATCTTTGGAAAGAATCATATGTAATACCAATGTTTAAATCTGGCAGCAATGTGGGCGTGTTGAATTATAAGGCATTGCAAAACTTAACGTTACACCAAAGCTTTTTCGTCATTGTTGCCCTGTTGTTAACACGGATTTCGTAGATCGCGGTCAGCCATAACGAATGTTTTGTAATTGGTGGTTTTAGAAACCGAATGCAAACGGATAACATTTACACAGATTTTCTATTGAGAAAATTAGATTTTATGGGCTATAGTAACTCACTATTATATCATGATTAAAATGTTAATTATGATGTGGCATCTAAGGGTAAAATGCTATATGTTTACATTTCAAAATATTTAGTGTCATTAAATTTACTTTACACAATTCATGAAAACAATCAATAGGTCTGTTCGATTGGCAGTAAAGTTTAACATGTGTGTGGAATTTACTCGCTTAACAAGAAAGTAGCTTACTACTCACTTAATTACCGAGTAAGGTGGTGTCAGATTTTTATCTCTGATTATTTTTAAATGAAACCAATGAATAAAATTTTGCCACCTTATCAAGTCTCTTAATTTTAAGCTAGTAAGCCCAATAGATTATTACTAGAAATTTTCATTTGATTTTGATTGATTACTTCCGCACAAATTATGCTAATAATTTCGAATGATACATAGCTCTTATTATCCGCTCCAATATGGTAGCATATTCAAGAATAGCATTTTTTGCTTTTGTTGACATTAACATACCGCTTGTTCCCTGAATATATGAAATAGTGGCCAGATGTTAGCCGTAATCCTAGGATGTCCAGTTTATAAGTGTTAAATGAGTTGCTTACTTCCTCATTGGTTCATAAAGTAACCTATATTTATATTATAGGCGTGCAAGGGATATATTTCATACTTTTTTGATTGGCACTTCAGAGGGGAAACATTTTTCTTTGCGCATCTTCCTACTCCCTGCGACGATTTTTTCTTCCATTCAGAACGCCGAATCTAGTCCCTTGACACCAAAGACTAATGATCATTCTGACCTGTCAGCATTGACACAAGAACTGCTACTGATTGGAGAGGCTACCACAGCACAAGTAAATAGTGAAGTCAGGTCAAATAATCTTTCACTTCTGTCCCGATGGTATCTCGCTACACAATTGAAACGTGAGTTCTGGAATCGGTGGTCCAGTGAAAATCTACACGAGCTTCAACATAAATGGAGAAAGCCATCCCGATCATTAAACCAGGAAACATGGTCAACATTAAAGACAAGACGCCTGTCATGAAATGACCATTAGGTTAATTCAGGAAACGATGGAACTACGCGGGTGGCTAATATACAAACTGAACAGGAAGCTTCAAACATGCAGTACATCTTCTTACCTTACTTTCTATTGAAAATGACCAACCAGACGCTGTTCAATCAGGCCAACCTCTGATGAAAGTTCAAATGAAATATTTCAATCGCCACCATCATTCCCATAGACCACTATGGTCCCAAATCCATTTTTTTTGGCAGAAATTCAAAAAAAATTAAAATTGGAAAGTGGTAAATGTGTATGTATATATTTTCTTTATGGCAAAACTCCAATCGATCAAAAAAATATACTGGAGAAAATTAGGTGGTAACACCACAAGCCTGAATGGCACTTAAACTTTGCGGTTCAAAAAAAGTGGGAATAATTTTGATATAAAGCAGTTTTACAAATTAATTAAAATCAAGACTTAAAAAGAAAATAATAAAGTGACTATATTATGAAAATTGACGGCAAGAGTTAGTAGTTGAATATATTTAACATTTTATGATTATTGTGGTCTTGTAAGTATTCATAGGTATTGTAATTTTGTGATTTGTAGAGAACATAATCTATAAATGTCGTGGACCCAAAGTTATATGTATGACTCAACTTGACTCAAAGTGTAAATGTGAAAGTGTTCGTCTGAGGTTGTAGTTTATTGTGGAATTAATATCTCGTCAGCATTTTTCGGCAAACTCCAAAAATTGTCATTTTATTTTAGCACAGTTTTTGATTAGCCATAGACATATATATATGATTATATCTCTGAATTCGTTTTGTGTACGAGACCCATCAATATTTTATTTAAAAGGTATTGAAAGTACCTTTAAAATGGTACACAACATCATTCACCTTTTTGTACATATGTATACATTTTACTTTATTTCTTGAAATAATTATTTAAATTGCAGTTTAAAGTATACTATTTGTAAGCTATATTTTGCTTTTGTAACAATGTTTAGAAAAACACATTTCGTCAAAATAAACAACTCTTCATTCTTCATAAAATTTTGTTTTTGGTCACCCTGTACCAGTACAGGGTGATAATTATGTTGGTTATATATTGAGTTTATATGGGAGGTGGTAGTGGGCGTGGTCCGATCGGCCCAATTTTATTTTTATTATACCCTACACACTTCGTGGTCTAGGGTATTATAAGTTAGTTTGTTTGTAACACAAAGAAATAATCGAGCTAGATCCACCTTTAAGTATACCGATCGGCTTAGAATCACCAGCTGAGTCTATTTAATGATGTCTGGCTGTCCGTCTGTCCGTCCGTCCGTCCGTCCGTCTGCTGTCCATCTAAGCTTGTTCGCACTCTACAGGTCGCAATTGTTGTCCGATTGTCATGAAACTTGGCAGAAGTTATTTTTTCTGGCCAAGGACTGTCGGTATTTGGAGGAAATCGGTTCAGATTTAGATATAGCCCCCATACAAATCTCGCTAACCATTTGACATTTTCCGCTCTAGAAACGACATATTGTACCCGATTTTCTTTAAATTTTGCAGAACATCTTATAATCCAACTAGAAACACGTATGCAAAAATTGGGTAAGATCGGTTCAGATTTAGATATAGTCCCCATACAAATGTCGCTCCCGATTTGACATTTTCCGCTCTAGAAACGACATATTGTACCCGATTTTCTTTACATTTTGCAGAACATCTTATAATCCAACTAGAAACACGTATGCAAAAATTGGGTAAGATCGCTTCAGATTTAGATATAGCCCCCATACAAATGTCGCTCCCGATTTGACATTTTCCGCTCTAGAAACGACATATTGTACCCGATTTTCTTTAAATTTTGCAGAACATCTTATAATCCAACTAGAAACACGTATGCAAAAATTGGGTAAGATCGGTTCAGATTTAGATATAGCCCCCATACAAATGTCGCTCCCGATTTGACATTTTCCGCTCTAGAAACGACATATTGTACCCGATTTTCTTTGAATTTTGCAGAACATCTTATAATCCAACTAGAAACACGTATGCAAAAATTGGGTAAGATCGGTTTAGATTTAGATATAGCCCCCATACAAATGTCGCTGCCGATTTGACATTTTCCGCTCTAGAAACGACATATTGTACCCGATTTTCTTTAAATTTTGCAGAACATCTTATAATCCAAGTAGAAACACGTATGCAAAAATTGGGTAAGATCGGTTCAGATTTAGATATAGCCCCCATACAAATGTCGCTCCCGATTTGACATTTTCCGCTCTGGAAACCACATATTGTACCCGATTTTCTTTAAAATTGGCACAACATCTTATAATCCAACTAGAAACACCTATGCAGGAATTGGGTAAGATCGGTTCAGATTTAGATATAGCCCCAATAATGTCGCTCCCGATTTCACTTTTTCCGCTTTAGAAACCATATTTTACCCGATTTTCTTTAAATTTGGCACAACATTTTATAATCGAACTAGAAACACTTATGCTGAAACTGGGTAAGATCGGTTCAGATTTAGATATAGCCCCCATACAAATGTCACTCCCTCCGCTCTAGAAACCACATCTTGCACCCGATTTTCTTTAAATTTGGCACAACATCTTATAATCTAACTTGAAACACCTATGCTGAAAGCGGGTATGATCGATCTTTTTTACCGAATTGAATTGTAATGAGATAGAAAGTCCGTCCGTCTTTAGCCTTTCGTTACTTGTTTGGGAGATGCCCATATGTCCATACTTTGGTATAACCCAAATGGGGCCCCATTCTGATCTATTACAGCTCTAGAAACTACATCTTACATCGGATCTTTATCAAATTTTGCAGATCATGGTATTTTTCAACCAGGAATACCTACCGTGAATGAATTCATCCTATTACTACTGCATAATTTGTATTTGTCTGTCGGATAATTGGATCAATTACCATATTATTAACCATATTCGTTAAATATGACTAAAGATGAATTTATAGTAAAATTTATACTGTATAATTTATATGAACTACATAAAATTGCTCCCATGAAATAAATGGGTTTAGTAATCAAAGCGAGGTACATACGCAGGGAGTGGTGTAGGGTATTATATAGTCGGCCCCGCCCGACTTTAGCCTTTCCTTACTTGTTTTTTGCGTATGATATGTCTAGTAAATGTGCAAAATTACAAGACTGTATGTTTATTTTTCGACTTTATGCCATAAAAAATGGATTTGGGACCAGTGTGCAGACAACAAACCACTGACAAAGCCAATATGTCGACGTCTTTCGACACCAGCGATATTAATAACAATAGTAGATATTCCAATTCCAATTCTGCTATGGAGCCCAGTGAAATTTTCCGGACACGACAGGCATCCACTTTGAACAAATTGGCAAATGCAACATTATATCGAGTATACGGACATTTATAATATTTAAAAACTGAGGTACAAACACAACAAAATATCCCTTCAACACATATGTCAACAAATCCAACGGAAATGCGAAGATCTTGTTACACACTTCCAACACATCAACACAGATGTATCAATGTCAGAAACACTTGACCGTCTCAGATCAATCATAACTTCCAGATAGAAATAGAAAATATACTGTTGAACTCACTCCGTGGTGGAGGGCATATAAGATTCGGAACGGTCGAACTTAACGTCTTTTTACATATTTCTGCTAGTGTTGTCTAGTTTAATTTTATATTTTTTATAGTTGATTTTATATGAAAAGGGGAATTAATCGTAAAAGAGAGAGAAAATTTTGAGAGACAAAAAATACAGCAGACATTTTTATATGAAAACAATTATTTATTACATATAAAGAAAGAACAACATTTACGTAGGAAGGAACATTATGGAACCCGCAGTTCTTTTTTTGGTTTCTGCTGAAAACTTCAGCATAACCTGTTATTGTTTGTATGACGACACATACAAACAATAACAGTTAATTTAGCGAAGTATGATTTAAAAGAAAAATATCCCCACTACGCCAATGAACACAAATAGCTACATATTGAATCCGATCTATTATAAAATTTAATACTTCCCACTTATGACCTAAGGGTTATTAGACGTAAAACGGAAATTCTGCAAAAACCAGAGGTTACACGTAATTAAAATGGTAAGTATCAACTTAATATGTGGGACTGCAAAACGATGAATGGTTTAAAACAATCCCGTGAATTGCATAATATGATGAAACACACATAGGCCACTTCGATTGGGCTTAATAGCTTACAGTTAAGAGACTTGAAGGGGGAAGAAGTCTTGCAAATGTACAGATCAGAGGCGATGGTGAATTCCTCTTAAGTTAGAACATTTTATACAGTGTTGTGCAATGGACGTCAGTTTCCACCGTGAAGAAGAACGTTTAAAAATTGGCCACTGGATTTCATTAATTATAGTGAATTAGCTACGACTGGCATGTTTATGGTATATGGGTGTCTTGGATAAAAAAATTGATCATTGGCAACGTGACGATCAGCCAATATCCGAACATATACGCTGTTATCCGAGTTGTTCGCTGTTGAGACGACATTCCACCAACAATGTGCCCATAAATCTCGACCAATTGTATAGCATACTACCTGAGACCTCTTATGATGTATGTGGCGTTCATAATGTTGAAGTTGTACATCGAAATTCTGTGCCTCAATCACCAGTGCAGCATAAGCTTTTAATTTGTATTCTGATCCTTTACATTTATCAACTAATAAACGCAAACAAAGATAAAAACAGAAATTTATTTTCATTTTTAATGTTTTATTTCGTCGCAAATTAATTCACCAATTTTACAATCGTTCTGTTCTATAAAAACAAAAATTTTGTGGCGTTCATAATATGGAAATTGTACATCGAAATGCTGTGCCTCACTCACCAGTGCAGCATGAGCTTTTCAATTGTATTCTGATCCTTTACATTTATCAACTAATGAACGCAAACAAAGATAAATAAAAACAGATTTTATTTTCATTTTTAATCTTTTATTTCGTCGCAAATTAATTCACCAAATTTTACAATTGTTTTGTTCTATAAAAACAAAAATTTTGAACAAATTATTGAGAGCGCATTTGTATTTCATGTCGTTATGAGTTGGACATTTTTTTAACTTTTAATCTTTTATTTCGTCGCAAATTAATTCACCAATTTTACAATTGTTCTGTTCTATAAAAACAAAAATTTTGAACAAATTATTGAGAGCGCAATTGTATTTCATGTCGTTATGAGTTGGACAAAAAGTAAAATAATTTGTCAAAATTATCAAAAGGGAGTCCAAATAAAAAGTAGTACCACAGATGCTCCACACATAAAAGCTAGTTCCTTGATATGATCTTCTCATTTCTATGACAATATTGGAAGTCAACTACAGCCATCTCGGCTCTGTCGAATTTAAACATTTCACTGGTGGAGTTGAAAAGCAACTGAAGGAGACAACGTTGGAGATATCGCTTTGATTTAGATTTTGCACATTATTTATTTACATTTAGATAAAAACAGCAAACATAAATGTCCACAGTTGAAAAAACCGAAATTTTGTTCCCTTTTGTAATTATAAGTTATATTATCTCCCAAATAACGCAATACTTCACCAGGTTTTTGGAGATTTCCGAAACTATCAAAATTTTCAATAATATTCTGATTTCTGTAGTAAGCTAACCAGTGTGTTCCAGGTCCTGCATGTGAGTCTAAATTAATTATTCCACATTCTCTATATTGAGTGGTTTTTTGGGAATCTGTCTCTCATGTAGACTCCTCTAAAATATGAAATATACTTTTGTACAGATGTTTTTAAACGATTTTCCGATAACTTTTCGCGCAATTTGTATGCCACTGCTTAAATCTTCCGGCTTCTGTTTCTTTAAAGTGCTGTTTGTATTTTTAATATTCTGTTTTTCTTCTCGATGTCCATGAAGAATTTTGTTTTGGCTTTCATTGCGTTGGTTACGATGTATGCACTTATTTTTATACACTCCACCTCCAGGATGGGGGTGTACTAACTTTGTCATTCCGTTTGTAACACCTTGAAATGTCGACCTGAGACCCTATAAAGTATATATATTCTTGATCGTCATAAAATTCTAAGACGATCTAGCCATGTCCGTCCGTCTGTTGAAAGCACGGTAGCATCTAAACGAAAGGAGCTAGGACCTCCAAATTTTCCATAAAAGCGTCTTATAGTTGTAGATCGGTTGGGATTGAAACTGGGTGAAATCGACCCGAAGGGAAACATTTTTCCTTCACAAGGACTAAAAATACCCATAATAACCCCTAACATTTTAGGGTATTTAAGCATATTTGTTCAATATCTCTGCTTGTACTTACCAAACGTGCTCCATAAAGTAATTGTTATTCGTAGGGTGTGATATGGGGCAAAAAGGGATATAAATGGTACCTATTAAACGACAACAACTAGAAACATGAAACTCGGTGTGTACATTCCTCAAACTGAGTAGAGACATAATATAAAAGTATTTTTCCAAATTCGTACTTTTAAGGGGTAAAATGGGAATAGAGGGATAAAAATGGTACCACCCAAACAGCTGCACTTGAATAATGAAATTCGGTGTATACATTCATCTGATTAGACTCGTAAAATAAACGAATTTTTCGAAATTCGTACTTTTTGGGGTTGAAATGGAAAAAGGGATTTAAAATAGTACCATCCAAATGACCGCAGCTAGAATCATGGAATTCGTTGTATACATTCCTCTGACTGGATAGACACACAAACTAACAACATTCGTACCTTTTACTTTTACGGCAAAAATTGGTTGAATCATGAAGGTTATTTTGCACATGTACGTGAGATAATGGATTTTAAAAAATTTTACTTTTGGAATTAAAATAGAAAGGAAATACAACAAACTGAAACACCCGCTATCTGCCAATATTTATGGCATTTAAGCTTTTTGAAAATACAAAAATAAGATTTTTTGTTGAATTGACTTGAAGTATTATTTCGATATATAAACGTATAGGTAGCCTTGCCTTAAATGAGTGGTTTGAAATAATAAAAATACTATATTTATTTATAAAATTATTTTCTTAATATTTGTATTTGTTTTGGTTTGGCTACATTATAACAATTTATATTATATAACTTAACGCCGTTTTTACTTGTTTCATCTACTGTGCTGTCTTTAGATTTCACTCTCCTCCACGTTTTATCAGCTAGTTCTATATCGGCTTGATGACGTTTATTAATATTTTCTGTTTGATATCGTGTACCTTACAGACTGCATCCAAATCGTTTATGCCTTTATCACCCCTTTTGCAATCTTTTCTCTAACTTTGTTCCAGGCCCGCAAAACTGATATCCAGGTGGATGAATTTCGAGTGGTAGTGAATTAATTAAATTATTTCATAGTCCTCTTCCATGGGCGTTTTTTGCTATTAACTTTGTTTTTAGCGTAAACTAACATTTATATGATTATGTTGCCCTGAAATTTCATAAATTAAAACTTCTCTCATTTCTTTATTCAGTTGTCAAAATGCGTTTCGTTAAGCAGGATATTACAGTAAGAAACTTAGATTTCCTACAGAAAAATATTAACAAAACAAGACACAGTGCTATACTACCAAATTCTATAAGAGCTAATAATTGTGGGACTATCGCATTGTGGGAAGACTAATATCGTGATTAACTTAATCGAATCTCCAAATGGATTTAAATTTGAAAACATTTATCTATACTCAAAGTCCTTACATAAGCCAAAGTACGAATATCTAAGGGCTCTTATTTCACCTTTAAAAAATATGGGCTATTATCCGTTTTCTGAAAATGCCTGATGAGGCAAAACCAAATTCAATCATTATATTCGATGACGTTGCATGTTGGGACCGATATGAAATTTGAAAAATTTCATGATATGTGTCGTGAATGTTGGAATGATAAATATGGATTTTTAATTATTTGTAAAGACGATACCATTGAATGCGAGCGATATAGAAAAGGCTTTAACCTATTTATTTAACTTTAATAATAATGAAATATTTGTATGCAACGGACGTACACGCAATCTTGACCGCAAACTATTTTCCACCCATTGAATTGGTTGATGAATATGGGTGTTGTCTTATAGATTATATAGATGATAACAATTTATTCCATATTGGTGACAAAGTAATAGAAATTCCTATCAGATCTTATGAATTAGAAGATATCGTCGTTGTGTATAAAAAGGAGCACAATGGAAACAAAACTATTGACATATCAGCAAATAATAATACTCTATAAATCGAAATACACTCTTCCCACGATAGAATCTTCTTCGACTGGAACGTTCAATAGGAAAGTTATTTGGGTGCAATGAACGAAAATTGAAAGCAAAAAAGAAACATGGATACATGTTTCTTTTTTGCTTAAAAAAACTATCACAGTTATGTACCCTACATCCAATCGTTTAAAAATAATGATAAAATGTCCTACCCTTCGAAAGTTATATATATATATATAGAAGGCTCTCTAACGCTGTCAGAAGTGGGTGCATTATCTAATAATGCTAAATTGCGAAATTGTGTTGCCCATATGTTTGACGAAATTCGCTATGGAATATAAACGGTATTGACATTGATCGAACTCGCTTTTTGGGTATATCGAGCACGATAAAAAATTATGTTTCCTTAAATGACTTTGTTTAATTACAAATGTTGTCATTCTCAACTTCCACCTTTTCTTGGTGTGTGGCATACGGTCAAATGACATTCCTTTATTTATTCCCCTACGTTAGATTTTGTCTACTACTTTCTTCATACGACTTTGTGATATTACGCACAAAAACACCTTCTAACGAGTAGCGAATGCACTGAGAGCCGCCTTTCTCCATCTAAGCTCTGCTTTAGTTTACTCGTTATATTGTAAATCTCTTGTTCATTGGATTTCGTCCATACAACACCCTCACAAACTTTTGTACAAAAGGTAATATTCTTTACGACAATAAATTGAATTAAGTTTTATTTGAAAATATTAAATTTTCGTATTTTTATTTATTTTCATCCTTGCTAAGCAAACATTGGTCCTTCGAGCCGGATACTTGCTTCCAGCAATTAATTGGTTTTTTATATTTTTCTTCAAAAGGCAAACCTGACTCCGTCAGCAACAACAACACCCACATAAATCAGCCATCTTCTTTCGCCCATCTTCATAATATATATTATTAACAAAAGGTGCGTATTGTCAGTTTTATTTAAAAGTGAGCATATCCCGTTTTGTTTATTTATAAAGAGATATATTTCCGAAAAAATAATAATAAAACGGTCGTTTTAGAACATCGGTACCGCGTCGGTTTGTGTCTTTGTGTGATTCTCATACATCCAGATGGACGGACATACATCCGTACATTAGAACATATTTTCGTTACGCGAAAATAAAGATAAATATGAAAATATTGCCGTCGCATATTCAAAATATTTATCAGTGAGTGAAATAAGAGAAAAGTGTGCTGTTAATAATTATTGAAACAGATAAATAAAGTGCTGGGTTTTCAACGTTGATCGATGGTGGTTTTTTGCAACAACAAAACATATGTATTCAAACGAGTAATTGCATTACTCTCGGTTAAAAGAAGAATAAACAAAACAACAACAACATACATTTGCTTACCATACGGTTCGAAGTTGCAAACCAACATCATAGGCATAGGCATATACGAGACCCATCAATATTTTATTTAAAAGTATTGAAAGTACCATTAAAATGGTACACAACATCATTCACCTTTTTGTACATATGTATACATTTTACTTAATTTCTTGAAATAATTATTTAAATTGCAGTTTAAAGTATACTATTTGAAAGCTATATTTTGCTTTTGTAATAATGTTTAGAAAAACACATTACGTCAAAATAAACAACTCTTCATTCTTTTAAGCTTTCATAAAATTTTGTTTTTGGTCACCCTGTACCAATACAGGGTGATAATTATATTGGTTATATATTGAGTTTATATGGGAGGTGGTAGTGGGCGTGGTCCGATCGGCCCAATTTTATTTTTATTTTTTGCGTATGATATGTCTAGTAAATGTGCAAAATTACAAGACTGTATGTTTATTTTTCGACTTTATGCCATAAAAAATGGATTTGGGACCAGACCCAGGATACTCAATACAACAACTATATTAGCTTAACGATGATCTTAAAGCAGGTTTAACGAAGGCAGCTGATAATCGCGTATTTTATATATGTACACTTAGAATAAAAAGACTGATAGTAACAGCAGACATTGTTTGCTGGCCATCAGCAGGCACTTTTTCTGCCATTACAGCAATTTGTCTGCTATAACAGCAAATTATCTGCAGTATTGCTTCAGCAGCCACCAAACTTTTAAGCAGTGTTAAACATGCTTTAAGCTCATCGTTAAGCTAATATAGTTGTTGTATTGAGTATCCTGGGTCTGGTCCCAAATCCATTTTTTATGGCATAAAGTCGAAAAATAAACATACAGTCTTGTAATTTTGCACATTTACTAGACATATCATACGCAAAAAATAAAAATAAAATTGGGCCGATCGGACCACGCCCACTACCACCTCCCTTTTAAATAAAATATTGATGGGTCTCGTATATGCCTATGCCTAATCAAAAACTGTGCTAAAATAAAATTACAATTTTTGGAGTTTGCCGAAAAATGCTGACGAGATATTAATTCCACCATAAACTACAACCTCAGACAAACACTTTCACATTTACACTTTGAGTCAAGTTGAGTCATACATATAACTTTTGGTCCACGACATTTATAGATTATGTTCTCTACAAATCACAAAATTACAATACCTATGAATACTTACAAGACCACATTAATCATAAAATGTTAAATATAATTTTTCAACTACTAACTCTTGCCGTCAATTTTCATAATATAGTAACTTTATTTTTTTCTTTTTAAGTCTTGACTTTAATTAATTTGTAAAACTGCTTTATATCAAAATTAATCTCACTTTTTTTGAACGGCAAAGTTTAAGTACCATTCAGGCTTGTGGTGTTGCCACCTAATTTTCTCCAGTATATTTTTTGATCGCTTGGAGTCTTGCCATAAAGAAAATATATACACATTTACCACTTTCCAATTTTATTTTTTTTTAATTTCTGCCAAAAAATGGATTTGGGACCATAGTGCACTGGTAGTTTCTGACCACACTTTTACACCAATGAATTGCTCATAAGTAAATTGCAAAAATAATAAAGTTGATGAACCAATGGTCTCTTGCTGGCTTTGCTTCACAACGTACCATGCTAAGTGTGAATTAGCCGCGCGAATTGCTGATAATTTACTTGAAGATAAAGGACTTCGCTGCTGCTGCAAAAAATGTAAAATCTTCGATGTTTATTTTATTCAGTCTCTAAAAATACCAGTAAGGAATTTGATCAGATTAATAATGATCTCATATCCCTCATGGGAAAGTTTTCCAAATACAAGAAGTGCTTTGATAATGCCACTTGCGTAGAACAGTTTCTTCAATCTCCGTCTGATTCCCTTCGCAAAAGAAAGAAAACGTCTGATCTTGTTCCTCAATCCAAATCTTAGATAACTAAATTATTGAACCAGCTCAACGTACGGCTTCAATTATTAATATAACTGAAGTTCCCGGAAATGTCGCCACTAATTTACAAGTTGAAAAAACTATTCCACAAAATACTGCTATTGTTTGGATCTACCAATTCTACTCGCCCGCACACACACACCTAATAAATCCAACCCTCCCAAACAATTAGTAGTGGTGCCATCGAAAAATAAACTATATTCGCTGCTCGATTTGCTGTTGATACAGTAGAAGATGTCGCTTCTTGTGTAAAATCAAAGTTAGATGAAGATATTGAAATTAACGTATTTATATCGATCTGATATAGCATATCTTAAGTGAGGTGTCAAAAGACTAATATATCTACCTTCCGATAATTATGTACATTTAATTCATCAAAACGTCAGAGAATTAAATTCTAATTTGTCTAATTTATATTAATTATCATCTTTACTGAACCTTTACTGAATCCTTGCTAACAAACAAAAATTTAAATTCCGAAATTCTATGTGGAAAATAACAGTAAAAAACAATGGGGTTCTATTGCAGACTCCATCGACTTTCCTGCCGAACAAATTATATTACCTTCCGTTGTTTGGTATTGAATTTGTAGCAGTAAAAGTTCGATTCGATTTAGAAGTTTGTCTTTATTTTACACCAAAGACGTTTCCGCAAATTAGTTGGCTTTCCAAACTTCTTCTTCTCGCCATATTCTAATTTTATTAGCCAGCCGTCTGAAGTTTCGCTGAACTCGTCTAGTATGGGTAACGATCGTTATCATCATACAATTGATTTAAAAATTATGATTCCTTCAAATTCTTGTACTAACACTTCAAAATGTATTAGAAGTAAAAAAGAATACCGTTTTTCTAAAAAAGATTACTCCAACCTCAACTCACTCTGCTTTGCCTTCTAATTTTATTTATTTATCGGTGCAGGTAATTCATACTAAATGATAAAAATTATATACATAATTAGGAGAATGTAAGTGTTATTCATTATAGTGGACCCGGAGAACTTCGTCTCACAGGCGTTATCCATGCAATTGATTATTTTTTAAAATATTTGCTGGATTGGTTACGGTCGTGTCTATTTTCGCTCAGTGAATCACAGGTGCGAAAACGATCAAAGCGGATGGTTTTCCGACAGGGAAACATGCGACATACATTTGACCGTGTGAAAAACATTCAGTGGATCAGTGAATCCCTTGTGAGACAACAAGGAGCACTGAGTCTTACGTGCATTAAAATCTACTCTATTCACTCGACCCCATTCAGAAATGGCCAGCAAATCCTGGCTAAGTGACTCGGATGAGAACCCATCTACAACAACACGTATAGTGCGATCGCTAAGGAAGCTCAATATAAATCGAGAGAAGTCAATACCAACACCAAAAGCGATAAGCTTTGATATGAGTGCGCCGTGCCAAACTCTATCAAAGGCCTTGGAGGTATCTAGAGCAACGTCCATACTATCTCCAAGCTGGTGGATGGATCGATTCCACTTTTCGGATAGCAGTGTCATCAGGTCTCCCGTAGATCGATTCCTACGGAAGCCATACTATCGTAATAGTAAGTCATTGTTTTCTAAATACCTCACAAGATGGTGGTTAACCATACTCTCCATAACCTTTGAGAACGCTGAGCATATCGCGATCGTTCGATAGTTAGCAGGGTTATTAGCCTCACCTTTGCGATATTCTGTCGTCTATGGTTTTAGATGTTGTGATACATAATTTGTGCAATGCATTCCTAAAACGTGATAATATTGGCCCACCTTGGAACACTAATCAATTAGCAAGATCGAAGAATAAGAAAAACAAATTATTTAAAAATACAAAAAACTGGTTCTCCAACAGACTTTTCTAAATAATACATCTGATTACAATACTGATAACAACAGAGCATAAAATAATTACATAATCTGTATGAAAACCCAACCAAAAAGTAATCCTAAATCTTTTCTGTAAATTCCAAACGCCGATTATGTACTTTTCCAAACTCTTCGAAATTTGGCTCCGTTGTTTGCTGACAACGACCTATTCTAGTAAAATATTTGATCAGCCAAGTTCTTATCCTTCCAGCATTGTTGAATTTTCACCAGTAAATGTTTCAAATATAAGTAGGTGTTCGGTCTTGGAAAATTTGTAGTCATTAAATAGCACATTTAATCGTGGTCCTAATGGAATCCCCACTAACATACTAAAATACTGGGCTGATGTTCTTTCGTATCCTCTCTGCTTAATCTTTAATAAATCAATATGTTATAGTTATTTACCATCTTTGGAAAGAATCATATGTAATACCAATGTTTAAATCTGGCAGCAATGTGGGCGTGTTGAATTATAAGGCATTGCAAAACTTAACGTTACACCAAAGCTTTTTCGTCATTGTTGCCCTGTTGTTAACACGGATTTCGTAGATCGCGGTCAGCCATAACGAATGTTTTGTAATTGGTGGTTTTAGAAACCGAATGCAAACGGATAACATTTACACAGATTTTCTATTGAGAAAATTAGATTTTATGGGCTATAGTAACTCACTATTATATCATGATTAAAATGTTAATTATGATGTGGCATCTAAGGGTAAAATGCTATATGTTTACATTTCAAAATATTTAGTGTCATTAAATTTACTTTACACAATTCATGAAAACAATCAATAGGTCTGTTCGATTGGCAGTAAAGTTTAACATGTGTGTGGAATTTACTCGCTTAACAAGAAAGTAGCTTACTACTCACTTAATTACCGAGTAAGGTGGTGTCAGATTTTTATCTCTGATTATTTTTAAATGAAACCAATGAATAAAATTTTGCCACCTTATCAAGTCTCTTAATTTTAAGCTAGTAAGCCCAATAGAACAGGCCTATTGATTCAGATTTGATCATGAATAGAATGTCTATAAATATTATTACTAGAAATTTTCATTTGATTTTGATTGATTACTTCCGCACAAATTATGCTAATAATTTCGAATGATACATAGCTCTTATTATCCGCTCCAATATGGTAGCATATTCAAGAATAGCATTTTTTGCTTTTGTTGACATTAACATACCGCTTGTTCCCTGAATATATGAAATAGTGGCCAGATGTTAGCCGTAATCCTAGGATGTCCAGTTTATAAGTGTTAAATGAGTTGCTTACTTCCTCATTGGTTCATAAAGTAACCTATATTTATATTATAGGCGTGCAAGGGATATATTTCATACTTTTTTGATTGGCACTTCAGAGGGGAAACATTTTTCTTTGCGCATCTTCCTACTCCCTGCGACGATTTTTTCTTCCATTCAGAACGCCGAATCTAGTCCCTTGACACCAAAGACTAATGATCATTCTGACCTGTCAGCATTGACACAAGAACTGCTACTGATTGGAGAGGCTACCACAGCACAAGTAAATAGTGAAGTCAGGTCAAATAATCTTTCACTTCTGTCCCGATGGTATCTCGCTACACAATTGAAACGTGAGTTCTGGAATCGGTGGTCCAGTGAAAATCTACACGAGCTTCAACATAAATGGAGAAAGCCATCCCGATCATTAAACCAGGAAACATGGTCAACATTAAAGACAAGACGCCTGTCATGAAATGACCATTAGGTTAATTCAGGAAACGATGGAACTACGCGGGTGGCTAATATACAAACTGAACAGGAAGCTTCAAACATGCAGTACATCTTCTTACCTTACTTTCTATTGAAAATGACCAACCAGACGCTGTTCAATCAGGCCAACCTCTGATGAAAGTTCAAATGAAATATTTCAATCGCCACCATCATTCCCATAGACCACTATGGTCCCAAATCCATTTTTTTTGGCAGAAATTCAAAAAAAATTAAAATTGGAAAGTGGTAAATGTGTATGTATATATTTTCTTTATGGCAAAACTCCAATCGATCAAAAAAATATACTGGAGAAAATTAGGTGGTAACACCACAAGCCTGAATGGCACTTAAACTTTGCGGTTCAAAAAAAGTGGGAATAATTTTGATATAAAGCAGTTTTACAAATTAATTAAAATCAAGACTTAAAAAGAAAATAATAAAGTGACTATATTATGAAAATTGACGGCAAGAGTTAGTAGTTGAATATATTTAACATTTTATGATTATTGTGGTCTTGTAAGTATTCATAGGTATTGTAATTTTGTGATTTGTAGAGAACATAATCTATAAATGTCGTGGACCCAAAGTTATATGTATGACTCAACTTGACTCAAAGTGTAAATGTGAAAGTGTTCGTCTGAGGTTGTAGTTTATTGTGGAATTAATATCTCGTCAGCATTTTTCGGCAAACTCCAAAAATTGTCATTTTATTTTAGCACAGTTTTTGATTAGCCATAGACATATATATATGATTATATCTCTGAATTCGTTTTGTGTACGAGACCCATCAATATTTTATTTAAAAGGTATTGAAAGTACCTTTAAAATGGTACACAACATCATTCACCTTTTTGTACATATGTATACATTTTACTTTATTTCTTGAAATAATTATTTAAATTGCAGTTTAAAGTATACTATTTGTAAGCTATATTTTGCTTTTGTAACAATGTTTAGAAAAACACATTTCGTCAAAATAAACAACTCTTCATTCTTCATAAAATTTTGTTTTTGGTCACCCTGTACCAGTACAGGGTGATAATTATGTTGGTTATATATTGAGTTTATATGGGAGGTGGTAGTGGGCGTGGTCCGATCGGCCCAATTTTATTTTTATTATACCCTACACACTTCGTGGTCTAGGGTATTATAAGTTAGTTTGTTTGTAACACAAAGAAATAATCGAGCTAGATCCACCTTTAAGTATACCGATCGGCTTAGAATCACCAGCTGAGTCTATTTAATGATGTCTGGCTGTCCGTCTGTCCGTCCGTCCGTCCGTCCGTCTGCTGTCCATCTAAGCTTGTTCGCACTCTACAGGTCGCAATTGTTGTCCGATTGTCATGAAACTTGGCAGAAGTTATTTTTTCTGGCCAAGGACTGTCGGTATTTGGAGGAAATCGGTTCAGATTTAGATATAGCCCCCATACAAATCTCGCTAACCATTTGACATTTTCCGCTCTAGAAACGACATATTGTACCCGATTTTCTTTAAATTTTGCAGAACATCTTATAATCCAACTAGAAACACGTATGCAAAAATTGGGTAAGATCGGTTCAGATTTAGATATAGTCCCCATACAAATGTCGCTCCCGATTTGACATTTTCCGCTCTAGAAACGACATATTGTACCCGATTTTCTTTACATTTTGCAGAACATCTTATAATCCAACTAGAAACACGTATGCAAAAATTGGGTAAGATCGGTTCAGATTTAGATATAGCCCCCATACAAATGTCGCTCCCGATTTGACATTTTCCGCTCTAGAAACGACATATTGTACCCGATTTTCTTTAAATTTTGCAGAACATCTTATAATCCAACTAGAAACACGTATGCAAAAATTGGGTAAGATCGGTTCAGATTTAGATATAGCCCCCATACAAATGTCGCTCCCGATTTGACATTTTCCGCTCTAGAAACGACATATTGTACCCGATTTTCTTTGAATTTTGCAGAACATCTTATAATCCAACTAGAAACACGTATGCAAAAATTGGGTAAGATCGGTTTAGATTTAGATATAGCCCCCATACAAATGTCGCTGCCGATTTGACATTTTCCGCTCTAGAAACGACATATTGTACCCGATTTTCTTTAAATTTTGCAGAACATCTTATAATCCAAGTAGAAACACGTATGCAAAAATTGGGTAAGATCGGTTCAGATTTAGATATAGCCCCCATACAAATGTCGCTCCCGATTTGACATTTTCCGCTCTGGAAACCACATATTGTACCCGATTTTCTTTAAAATTGGCACAACATCTTATAATCCAACTAGAAACACCTATGCAGGAATTGGGTAAGATCGGTTCAGATTTAGATATAGCCCCAATAATGTCGCTCCCGATTTCACTTTTTCCGCTTTAGAAACCATATTTTACCCGATTTTCTTTAAATTTGGCACAATATTTTATAATCGAACTAGAAACACTTATGCTGAAACTGGGTAAGATCGGTTCAGATTTAGATATAGCCCCCATACAAATGTCACTCCCTCCGCTCTAGAAACCACATCTTGCACCCGATTTTCTTTAAATTTGGCACAACATCTTATAATCTAACTTGAAACACCTATGCTGAAAGCGGGTATGATCGATCTTTTTTACCGAATTGAATTGTAATGAGATAGAAAGTCCGTCCGTCTTTAGCCTTTCGTTACTTGTTTGGGAGATGCCCATATGTCCATACTTTGGTATAACCCAAATGGGGCCCCATTCTGATCTATTACAGCTCTAGAAACTACATCTTACATCGGATCTTTATCAAATTTTGCAGATCATGGTATTTTTCAACCAGGAATACCTACCGTGAATGAATTCATCCTATTACTACTGCATAATTTGTATTTGTCTGTCGGATAATTGGATCAATTACCATATTATTAACCATATTCGTTAAATATGACTAAAGATGAATTTATAGTAAAATTTATACTGTATAATTTATATGAACTACATAAAATTGCTCCCATGAAATAAATGGGTTTAGTAATCAAAGCGAGGTACATACGCAGGGAGTGGTGTAGGGTATTATATAGTCGGCCCCGCCCGACTTTAGCCTTTCCTTACTTGTTTTTTGCGTATGATATGTCTAGTAAATGTGCAAAATTACAAGACTGTATGTTTATTTTTCGACTTTATGCCATAAAAAATGGATTTGGGACCAGTGTGCAGACAACAAACCACTGACAAAGCCAATATGTCGACGTCTTTCGACACCAGCGATATTAATAACAATAGTAGATATTCCAATTCCAATTCTGCTATGGAGCCCAGTGAAATTTTCCGGACACGACAGGCATCCACTTTGAACAAATTGGCAAATGCAACATTATATCGAGTATACGGACATTTATAATATTTAAAAACTGAGGTACAAACACAACAAAATATCCCTTCAACACATATGTCAACAAATCCAACGGAAATGCGAAGATCTTGTTACACACTTCCAACACATCAACACAGATGTATCAATGTCAGAAACACTTGACCGTCTCAGATCAATCATAACTTCCAGATAGAAATAGAAAATATACTGTTGAACTCACTCCGTGGTGGAGGGCATATAAGATTCGGAACGGTCGAACTTAACGTCTTTTTACATATTTCTGCTAGTGTTGTCTAGTTTAATTTTATATTTTTTATAGTTGATTTTATATGAAAAGGGGAATTAATCGTAAAAGAGAGAGAAAATTTTGAGAGACAAAAAATACAGCAGACATTTTTATATGAAAACAATTATTTATTACATATAAAGAAAGAACAACATTTACGTAGGAAGGAACATTATGGAACCCGCAGTTCTTTTTTTGGTTTCTGCTGAAAACTTCAGCATAACCTGTTATTGTTTGTATGACGACACATACAAACAATAACAGTTAATTTAGCGAAGTATGATTTAAAAGAAAAATATCCCCACTACGCCAATGAACACAAATAGCTACATATTGAATCCGATCTATTATAAAATTTAATACTTCCCACTTATGACCTAAGGGTTATTAGACGTAAAACGGAAATTCTGCAAAAACCAGAGGTTACACGTAATTAAAATGGTAAGTATCAACTTAATATGTGGGACTGCAAAACGATGAATGGTTTAAAACAATCCCGTGAATTGCATAATATGATGAAACACACATAGGCCACTTCGATTGGGCTTAATAGCTTACAGTTAAGAGACTTGAAGGGGGAAGAAGTCTTGCAAATGTACAGATCAGAGGCGATGGTGAATTCCTCTTAAGTTAGAACATTTTATACAGTGTTGTGCAATGGACGTCAGTTTCCACCGTGAAGAAGAACGTTTAAAAATTGGCCACTGGATTTCATTAATTATAGTGAATTAGCTACGACTGGCATGTTTATGGTATATGGGTGTCTTGGATAAAAAAATTGATCATTGGCAACGTGACGATCAGCCAATATCCGAACATATACGCTGTTATCCGAGTTGTTCGCTGTTGAGACGACATTCCACCAACAATGTGCCCATAAATCTCGACCAATTGTATAGCATACTACCTGAGACCTCTTATGATGTATGTGGCGTTCATAATGTTGAAGTTGTACATCGAAATTCTGTGCCTCAATCACCAGTGCAGCATAAGCTTTTAATTTGTATTCTGATCCTTTACATTTATCAACTAATAAACGCAAACAAAGATAAAAACAGAAATTTATTTTCATTTTTAATGTTTTATTTCGTCGCAAATTAATTCACCAATTTTACAATCGTTCTGTTCTATAAAAACAAAAATTTTGTGGCGTTCATAATATGGAAATTGTACATCGAAATGCTGTGCCTCACTCACCAGTGCAGCATGAGCTTTTCAATTGTATTCTGATCCTTTACATTTATCAACTAATGAACGCAAACAAAGATAAATAAAAACAGATTTTATTTTCATTTTTAATCTTTTATTTCGTCGCAAATTAATTCACCAAATTTTACAATTGTTTTGTTCTATAAAAACAAAAATTTTGAACAAATTATTGAGAGCGCATTTGTATTTCATGTCGTTATGAGTTGGACATTTTTTTAACTTTTAATCTTTTATTTCGTCGCAAATTAATTCACCAATTTTACAATTGTTCTGTTCTATAAAAACAAAAATTTTGAACAAATTATTGAGAGCGCAATTGTATTTCATGTCGTTATGAGTTGGACAAAAAGTAAAATAATTTGTCAAAATTATCAAAAGGGAGTCCAAATAAAAAGTAGTACCACAGATGCTCCACACATAAAAGCTAGTTCCTTGATATGATCTTCTCATTTCTATGACAATATTGGAAGTCAACTACAGCCATCTCGGCTCTGTCGAATTTAAACATTTCACTGGTGGAGTTGAAAAGCAACTGAAGGAGACAACGTTGGAGATATCGCTTTGATTTAGATTTTGCACATTATTTATTTACATTTAGATAAAAACAGCAAACATAAATGTCCACAGTTGAAAAAACCGAAATTTTGTTCCCTTTTGTAATTATAAGTTATATTATCTCCCAAATAACGCAATACTTCACCAGGTTTTTGGAGATTTCCGAAACTATCAAAATTTTCAATAATATTCTGATTTCTGTAGTAAGCTAACCAGTGTGTTCCAGGTCCTGCATGTGAGTCTAAATTAATTATTCCACATTCTCTATATTGAGTGGTTTTTTGGGAATCTGTCTCTCATGTAGACTCCTCTAAAATATGAAATATACTTTTGTACAGATGTTTTTAAACGATTTTCCGATAACTTTTCGCGCAATTTGTATGCCACTGCTTAAATCTTCCGGCTTCTGTTTCTTTAAAGTGCTGTTTGTATTTTTAATATTCTGTTTTTCTTCTCGATGTCCATGAAGAATTTTGTTTTGGCTTTCATTGCGTTGGTTACGATGTATGCACTTATTTTTATACACTCCACCTCCAGGATGGGGGTGTACTAACTTTGTCATTCCGTTTGTAACACCTTGAAATGTCGACCTGAGACCCTATAAAGTATATATATTCTTGATCGTCATAAAATTCTAAGACGATCTAGCCATGTCCGTCCGTCTGTTGAAAGCACGGTAGCATCTAAACGAAAGGAGCTAGGACCTCCAAATTTTCCATAAAAGCGTCTTATAGTTGTAGATCGGTTGGGATTGAAACTGGGTGAAATCGACCCGAAGGGAAACATTTTTCCTTCACAAGGACTAAAAATACCCATAATAACCCCTAACATTTTAGGGTATTTAAGCATATTTGTTCAATATCTCTGCTTGTACTTACCAAACGTGCTCCATAAAGTAATTGTTATTCGTAGGGTGTGATATGGGGCAAAAAGGGATATAAATGGTACCTATTAAACGACAACAACTAGAAACATGAAACTCGGTGTGTACATTCCTCAAACTGAGTAGAGACATAATATAAAAGTATTTTTCCAAATTCGTACTTTTAAGGGGTAAAATGGGAATAGAGGGATAAAAATGGTACCACCCAAACAGCTGCACTTGAATAATGAAATTCGGTGTATACATTCATCTGATTAGACTCGTAAAATAAACGAATTTTTCGAAATTCGTACTTTTTGGGGTTGAAATGGAAAAAGGGATTTAAAATAGTACCATCCAAATGACCGCAGCTAGAATCATGGAATTCGTTGTATACATTCCTCTGACTGGATAGACACACAAACTAACAACATTCGTACCTTTTACTTTTACGGCAAAAATTGGTTGAATCATGAAGGTTATTTTGCACATGTACGTGAGATAATGGATTTTAAAAAATTTTACTTTTGGAATTAAAATAGAAAGGAAATACAACAAACTGAAACACCCGCTATCTGCCAATATTTATGGCATTTAAGCTTTTTGAAAATACAAAAATAAGATTTTTTGTTGAATTGACTTGAAGTATTATTTCGATATATAAACGTATAGGTAGCCTTGCCTTAAATGAGTGGTTTGAAATAATAAAAATACTATATTTATTTATAAAATTATTTTCTTAATATTTGTATTTGTTTTGGTTTGGCTACATTATAACAATTTATATTATATAACTTAACGCCGTTTTTACTTGTTTCATCTACTGTGCTGTCTTTAGATTTCACTCTCCTCCACGTTTTATCAGCTAGTTCTATATCGGCTTGATGACGTTTATTAATATTTTCTGTTTGATATCGTGTACCTTACAGACTGCATCCAAATCGTTTATGCCTTTATCACCCCTTTTGCAATCTTTTCTCTAACTTTGTTCCAGGCCCGCAAAACTGATATCCAGGTGGATGAATTTCGAGTGGTAGTGAATTAATTAAATTATTTCATAGTCCTCTTCCATGGGCGTTTTTTGCTATTAACTTTGTTTTTAGCGTAAACTAACATTTATATGATTATGTTGCCCTGAAATTTCATAAATTAAAACTTCTCTCATTTCTTTATTCAGTTGTCAAAATGCGTTTCGTTAAGCAGGATATTACAGTAAGAAACTTAGATTTCCTACAGAAAAATATTAACAAAACAAGACACAGTGCTATACTACCAAATTCTATAAGAGCTAATAATTGTGGGACTATCGCATTGTGGGAAGACTAATATCGTGATTAACTTAATCGAATCTCCAAATGGATTTAAATTTGAAAACATTTATCTATACTCAAAGTCCTTACATAAGCCAAAGTACGAATATCTAAGGGCTCTTATTTCACCTTTAAAAAATATGGGCTATTATCCGTTTTCTGAAAATGCCTGATGAGGCAAAACCAAATTCAATCATTATATTCGATGACGTTGCATGTTGGGACCGATATGAAATTTGAAAAATTTCATGATATGTGTCGTGAATGTTGGAATGATAAATATGGATTTTTAATTATTTGTAAAGACGATACCATTGAATGCGAGCGATATAGAAAAGGCTTTAACCTATTTATTTAACTTTAATAATAATGAAATATTTGTATGCAACGGACGTACACGCAATCTTGACCGCAAACTATTTTCCACCCATTGAATTGGTTGATGAATATGGGTGTTGTCTTATAGATTATATAGATGATAACAATTTATTCCATATTGGTGACAAAGTAATAGAAATTCCTATCAGATCTTATGAATTAGAAGATATCGTCGTTGTGTATAAAAAGGAGCACAATGGAAACAAAACTATTGACATATCAGCAAATAATAATACTCTATAAATCGAAATACACTCTTCCCACGATAGAATCTTCTTCGACTGGAACGTTCAATAGGAAAGTTATTTGGGTGCAATGAACGAAAATTGAAAGCAAAAAAGAAACATGGATACATGTTTCTTTTTTGCTTAAAAAAACTATCACAGTTATGTACCCTACATCCAATCGTTTAAAAATAATGATAAAATGTCCTACCCTTCGAAAGTTATATATATATATATAGAAGGCTCTCTAACGCTGTCAGAAGTGGGTGCATTATCTAATAATGCTAAATTGCGAAATTGTGTTGCCCATATGTTTGACGAAATTCGCTATGGAATATAAACGGTATTGACATTGATCGAACTCGCTTTTTGGGTATATCGAGCACGATAAAAAATTATGTTTCCTTAAATGACTTTGTTTAATTACAAATGTTGTCATTCTCAACTTCCACCTTTTCTTGGTGTGTGGCATACGGTCAAATGACATTCCTTTATTTATTCCCCTACGTTAGATTTTGTCTACTACTTTCTTCATACGACTTTGTGATATTACGCACAAAAACACCTTCTAACGAGTAGCGAATGCACTGAGAGCCGCCTTTCTCCATCTAAGCTCTGCTTTAGTTTACTCGTTATATTGTAAATCTCTTGTTCATTGGATTTCGTCCATACAACACCCTCACAAACTTTTGTACAAAAGGTAATATTCTTTACGACAATAAATTGAATTAAGTTTTATTTGAAAATATTAAATTTTCGTATTTTTATTTATTTTCATCCTTGCTAAGCAAACATTGGTCCTTCGAGCCGGATACTTGCTTCCAGCAATTAATTGGTTTTTTATATTTTTCTTCAAAAGGCAAACCTGACTCCGTCAGCAACAACAACACCCACATAAATCAGCCATCTTCTTTCGCCCATCTTCATAATATATATTATTAACAAAAGGTGCGTATTGTCAGTTTTATTTAAAAGTGAGCATATCCCGTTTTGTTTATTTATAAAGAGATATATTTCCGAAAAAATAATAATAAAACGGTCGTTTTAGAACATCGGTACCGCGTCGGTTTGTGTCTTTGTGTGATTCTCATACATCCAGATGGACGGACATACATCCGTACATTAGAACATATTTTCGTTACGCGAAAATAAAGATAAATATGAAAATATTGCCGTCGCATATTCAAAATATTTATCAGTGAGTGAAATAAGAGAAAAGTGTGCTGTTAATAATTATTGAAACAGATAAATAAAGTGCTGGGTTTTCAACGTTGATCGATGGTGGTTTTTTGCAACAACAAAACATATGTATTCAAACGAGTAATTGCATTACTCTCGGTTAAAAGAAGAATAAACAAAACAACAACAACATACATTTGCTTACCATACGGTTCGAAGTTGCAAACCAACATCATAGGCATAGGCATATACGAGACCCATCAATATTTTATTTAAAAGTATTGAAAGTACCATTAAAATGGTACACAACATCATTCACCTTTTTGTACATATGTATACATTTTACTTAATTTCTTGAAATAATTATTTAAATTGCAGTTTAAAGTATACTATTTGAAAGCTATATTTTGCTTTTGTAATAATGTTTAGAAAAACACATTACGTCAAAATAAACAACTCTTCATTCTTTTAAGCTTTCATAAAATTTTGTTTTTGGTCACCCTGTACCAATACAGGGTGATAATTATATTGGTTATATATTGAGTTTATATGGGAGGTGGTAGTGGGCGTGGTCCGATCGGCCCAATTTTATTTTTATTTTTTGCGTATGATATGTCTAGTAAATGTGCAAAATTACAAGACTGTATGTTTATTTTTCGACTTTATGCCATAAAAAATGGATTTGGGACCAGACCCAGGATACTCAATACAACAACTATATTAGCTTAACGATGATCTTAAAGCAGGTTTAACGAAGGCAGCTGATAATCGCGTATTTTATATATGTACACTTAGAATAAAAAGACTGATAGTAACAGCAGACATTGTTTGCTGGCCATCAGCAGGCACTTTTTCTGCCATTACAGCAATTTGTCTGCTATAACAGCAAATTATCTGCAGTATTGCTTCAGCAGCCACCAAACTTTTAAGCAGTGTTAAACATGCTTTAAGCTCATCGTTAAGCTAATATAGTTGTTGTATTGAGTATCCTGGGTCTGGTCCCAAATCCATTTTTTATGGCATAAAGTCGAAAAATAAACATACAGTCTTGTAATTTTGCACATTTACTAGACATATCATACGCAAAAAATAAAAATAAAATTGGGCCGATCGGACCACGCCCACTACCACCTCCCTTTTAAATAAAATATTGATGGGTCTCGTATATGCCTATGCCTAATCAAAAACTGTGCTAAAATAAAATTACAATTTTTGGAGTTTGCCGAAAAATGCTGACGAGATATTAATTCCACCATAAACTACAACCTCAGACAAACACTTTCACATTTACACTTTGAGTCAAGTTGAGTCATACATATAACTTTTGGTCCACGACATTTATAGATTATGTTCTCTACAAATCACAAAATTACAATACCTATGAATACTTACAAGACCACATTAATCATAAAATGTTAAATATAATTTTTCAACTACTAACTCTTGCCGTCAATTTTCATAATATAGTAACTTTATTTTTTTCTTTTTAAGTCTTGACTTTAATTAATTTGTAAAACTGCTTTATATCAAAATTAATCTCACTTTTTTTGAACGGCAAAGTTTAAGTACCATTCAGGCTTGTGGTGTTGCCACCTAATTTTCTCCAGTATATTTTTTGATCGCTTGGAGTCTTGCCATAAAGAAAATATATACACATTTACCACTTTCCAATTTTATTTTTTTTTAATTTCTGCCAAAAAATGGATTTGGGACCATAGTGCACTGGTAGTTTCTGACCACACTTTTACACCAATGAATTGCTCATAAGTAAATTGCAAAAATAATAAAGTTGATGAACCAATGGTCTCTTGCTGGCTTTGCTTCACAACGTACCATGCTAAGTGTGAATTAGCCGCGCGAATTGCTGATAATTTACTTGAAGATAAAGGACTTCGCTGCTGCTGCAAAAAATGTAAAATCTTCGATGTTTATTTTATTCAGTCTCTAAAAATACCAGTAAGGAATTTGATCAGATTAATAATGATCTCATATCCCTCATGGGAAAGTTTTCCAAATACAAGAAGTGCTTTGATAATGCCACTTGCGTAGAACAGTTTCTTCAATCTCCGTCTGATTCCCTTCGCAAAAGAAAGAAAACGTCTGATCTTGTTCCTCAATCCAAATCTTAGATAACTAAATTATTGAACCAGCTCAACGTACGGCTTCAATTATTAATATAACTGAAGTTCCCGGAAATGTCGCCACTAATTTACAAGTTGAAAAAACTATTCCACAAAATACTGCTATTGTTTGGATCTACCAATTCTACTCGCCCGCACACACACACCTAATAAATCCAACCCTCCCAAACAATTAGTAGTGGTGCCATCGAAAAATAAACTATATTCGCTGCTCGATTTGCTGTTGATACAGTAGAAGATGTCGCTTCTTGTGTAAAATCAAAGTTAGATGAAGATATTGAAATTAACGTATTTATATCGATCTGATATAGCATATCTTAAGTGAGGTGTCAAAAGACTAATATATCTACCTTCCGATAATTATGTACATTTAATTCATCAAAACGTCAGAGAATTAAATTCTAATTTGTCTAATTTATATTAATTATCATCTTTACTGAACCTTTACTGAATCCTTGCTAACAAACAAAAATTTAAATTCCGAAATTCTATGTGGAAAATAACAGTAAAAAACAATGGGGTTCTATTGCAGACTCCATCGACTTTCCTGCCGAACAAATTATATTACCTTCCGTTGTTTGGTATTGAATTTGTAGCAGTAAAAGTTCGATTCGATTTAGAAGTTTGTCTTTATTTTACACCAAAGACGTTTCCGCAAATTAGTTGGCTTTCCAAACTTCTTCTTCTCGCCATATTCTAATTTTATTAGCCAGCCGTCTGAAGTTTCGCTGAACTCGTCTAGTATGGGTAACGATCGTTATCATCATACAATTGATTTAAAAATTATGATTCCTTCAAATTCTTGTACTAACACTTCAAAATGTATTAGAAGTAAAAAAGAATACCGTTTTTCTAAAAAAGATTACTCCAACCTCAACTCACTCTGCTTTGCCTTCTAATTTTATTTATTTATCGGTGCAGGTAATTCATACTAAATGATAAAAATTATATACATAATTAGGAGAATGTAAGTGTTATTCATTATAGTGGACCCGGAGAACTTCGTCTCACAGGCGTTATCCATGCAATTGATTATTTTTTAAAATATTTGCTGGATTGGTTACGGTCGTGTCTATTTTCGCTCAGTGAATCACAGGTGCGAAAACGATCAAAGCGGATGGTTTTCCGACAGGGAAACATGCGACATACATTTGACCGTGTGAAAAACATTCAGTGGATCAGTGAATCCCTTGTGAGACAACAAGGAGCACTGAGTCTTACGTGCATTAAAATCTACTCTATTCACTCGACCCCATTCAGAAATGGCCAGCAAATCCTGGCTAAGTGACTCGGATGAGAACCCATCTACAACAACACGTATAGTGCGATCGCTAAGGAAGCTCAATATAAATCGAGAGAAGTCAATACCAACACCAAAAGCGATAAGCTTTGATATGAGTGCGCCGTGCCAAACTCTATCAAAGGCCTTGGAGGTATCTAGAGCAACGTCCATACTATCTCCAAGCTGGTGGATGGATCGATTCCACTTTTCGGATAGCAGTGTCATCAGGTCTCCCGTAGATCGATTCCTACGGAAGCCATACTATCGTAATAGTAAGTCATTGTTTTCTAAATACCTCACAAGATGGTGGTTAACCATACTCTCCATAACCTTTGAGAACGCTGAGCATATCGCGATCGTTCGATAGTTAGCAGGGTTATTAGCCTCACCTTTGCGATATTCTGTCGTCTATGGTTTTAGATGTTGTGATACATAATTTGTGCAATGCATTCCTAAAACGTGATAATATTGGCCCACCTTGGAACACTAATCAATTAGCAAGATCGAAGAATAAGAAAAACAAATTATTTAAAAATACAAAAAACTGGTTCTCCAACAGACTTTTCTAAATAATACATCTGATTACAATACTGATAACAACAGAGCATAAAATAATTACATAATCTGTATGAAAACCCAACCAAAAAGTAATCCTAAATCTTTTCTGTAAATTCCAAACGCCGATTATGTACTTTTCCAAACTCTTCGAAATTTGGCTCCGTTGTTTGCTGACAACGACCTATTCTAGTAAAATATTTGATCAGCCAAGTTCTTATCCTTCCAGCATTGTTGAATTTTCACCAGTAAATGTTTCAAATATAAGTAGGTGTTCGGTCTTGGAAAATTTGTAGTCATTAAATAGCACATTTAATCGTGGTCCTAATGGAATCCCCACTAACATACTAAAATACTGGGCTGATGTTCTTTCGTATCCTCTCTGCTTAATCTTTAATAAATCAATATGTTATAGTTATTTACCATCTTTGGAAAGAATCATATGTAATACCAATGTTTAAATCTGGCAGCAATGTGGGCGTGTTGAATTATAAGGCATTGCAAAACTTAACGTTACACCAAAGCTTTTTCGTCATTGTTGCCCTGTTGTTAACACGGATTTCGTAGATCGCGGTCAGCCATAACGAATGTTTTGTAATTGGTGGTTTTAGAAACCGAATGCAAACGGATAACATTTACACAGATTTTCTATTGAGAAAATTAGATTTTATGGGCTATAGTAACTCACTATTATATCATGATTAAAATGTTAATTATGATGTGGCATCTAAGGGTAAAATGCTATATGTTTACATTTCAAAATATTTAGTGTCATTAAATTTACTTTACACAATTCATGAAAACAATCAATAGGTCTGTTCGATTGGCAGTAAAGTTTAACATGTGTGTGGAATTTACTCGCTTAACAAGAAAGTAGCTTACTACTCACTTAATTACCGAGTAAGGTGGTGTCAGATTTTTATCTCTGATTATTTTTAAATGAAACCAATGAATAAAATTTTGCCACCTTATCAAGTCTCTTAATTTTAAGCTAGTAAGCCCAATAGAACAGGCCTATTGATTCAGATTTGATCATGAATAGAATGTCTATAAATATTATTACTAGAAATTTTCATTTGATTTTGATTGATTACTTCCGCACAAATTATGCTAATAATTTCGAATGATACATAGCTCTTATTATCCGCTCCAATATGGTAGCATATTCAAGAATAGCATTTTTTGCTTTTGTTGACATTAACATACCGCTTGTTCCCTGAATATATGAAATAGTGGCCAGATGTTAGCCGTAATCCTAGGATGTCCAGTTTATAAGTGTTAAATGAGTTGCTTACTTCCTCATTGGTTCATAAAGTAACCTATATTTATATTATAGGCGTGCAAGGGATATATTTCATACTTTTTTGATTGGCACTTCAGAGGGGAAACATTTTTCTTTGCGCATCTTCCTACTCCCTGCGACGATTTTTTCTTCCATTCAGAACGCCGAATCTAGTCCCTTGACACCAAAGACTAATGATCATTCTGACCTGTCAGCATTGACACAAGAACTGCTACTGATTGGAGAGGCTACCACAGCACAAGTAAATAGTGAAGTCAGGTCAAATAATCTTTCACTTCTGTCCCGATGGTATCTCGCTACACAATTGAAACGTGAGTTCTGGAATCGGTGGTCCAGTGAAAATCTACACGAGCTTCAACATAAATGGAGAAAGCCATCCCGATCATTAAACCAGGAAACATGGTCAACATTAAAGACAAGACGCCTGTCATGAAATGACCATTAGGTTAATTCAGGAAACGATGGAACTACGCGGGTGGCTAATATACAAACTGAACAGGAAGCTTCAAACATGCAGTACATCTTCTTACCTTACTTTCTATTGAAAATGACCAACCAGACGCTGTTCAATCAGGCCAACCTCTGATGAAAGTTCAAATGAAATATTTCAATCGCCACCATCATTCCCATAGACCACTATGGTCCCAAATCCATTTTTTTTGGCAGAAATTCAAAAAAAATTAAAATTGGAAAGTGGTAAATGTGTATGTATATATTTTCTTTATGGCAAAACTCCAATCGATCAAAAAAATATACTGGAGAAAATTAGGTGGTAACACCACAAGCCTGAATGGCACTTAAACTTTGCGGTTCAAAAAAAGTGGGAATAATTTTGATATAAAGCAGTTTTACAAATTAATTAAAATCAAGACTTAAAAAGAAAATAATAAAGTGACTATATTATGAAAATTGACGGCAAGAGTTAGTAGTTGAATATATTTAACATTTTATGATTATTGTGGTCTTGTAAGTATTCATAGGTATTGTAATTTTGTGATTTGTAGAGAACATAATCTATAAATGTCGTGGACCCAAAGTTATATGTATGACTCAACTTGACTCAAAGTGTAAATGTGAAAGTGTTCGTCTGAGGTTGTAGTTTATTGTGGAATTAATATCTCGTCAGCATTTTTCGGCAAACTCCAAAAATTGTCATTTTATTTTAGCACAGTTTTTGATTAGCCATAGACATATATATATGATTATATCTCTGAATTCGTTTTGTGTACGAGACCCATCAATATTTTATTTAAAAGGTATTGAAAGTACCTTTAAAATGGTACACAACATCATTCACCTTTTTGTACATATGTATACATTTTACTTTATTTCTTGAAATAATTATTTAAATTGCAGTTTAAAGTATACTATTTGTAAGCTATATTTTGCTTTTGTAACAATGTTTAGAAAAACACATTTCGTCAAAATAAACAACTCTTCATTCTTCATAAAATTTTGTTTTTGGTCACCCTGTACCAGTACAGGGTGATAATTATGTTGGTTATATATTGAGTTTATATGGGAGGTGGTAGTGGGCGTGGTCCGATCGGCCCAATTTTATTTTTATTATACCCTACACACTTCGTGGTCTAGGGTATTATAAGTTAGTTTGTTTGTAACACAAAGAAATAATCGAGCTAGATCCACCTTTAAGTATACCGATCGGCTTAGAATCACCAGCTGAGTCTATTTAATGATGTCTGGCTGTCCGTCTGTCCGTCCGTCCGTCCGTCCGTCTGCTGTCCATCTAAGCTTGTTCGCACTCTACAGGTCGCAATTGTTGTCCGATTGTCATGAAACTTGGCAGAAGTTATTTTTTCTGGCCAAGGACTGTCGGTATTTGGAGGAAATCGGTTCAGATTTAGATATAGCCCCCATACAAATCTCGCTAACCATTTGACATTTTCCGCTCTAGAAACGACATATTGTACCCGATTTTCTTTAAATTTTGCAGAACATCTTATAATCCAACTAGAAACACGTATGCAAAAATTGGGTAAGATCGGTTCAGATTTAGATATAGTCCCCATACAAATGTCGCTCCCGATTTGACATTTTCCGCTCTAGAAACGACATATTGTACCCGATTTTCTTTACATTTTGCAGAACATCTTATAATCCAACTAGAAACACGTATGCAAAAATTGGGTAAGATCGGTTCAGATTTAGATATAGCCCCCATACAAATGTCGCTCCCGATTTGACATTTTCCGCTCTAGAAACGACATATTGTACCCGATTTTCTTTAAATTTTGCAGAACATCTTATAATCCAACTAGAAACACGTATGCAAAAATTGGGTAAGATCGGTTCAGATTTAGATATAGCCCCCATACAAATGTCGCTCCCGATTTGACATTTTCCGCTCTAGAAACGACATATTGTACCCGATTTTCTTTGAATTTTGCAGAACATCTTATAATCCAACTAGAAACACGTATGCAAAAATTGGGTAAGATCGGTTTAGATTTAGATATAGCCCCCATACAAATGTCGCTGCCGATTTGACATTTTCCGCTCTAGAAACGACATATTGTACCCGATTTTCTTTAAATTTTGCAGAACATCTTATAATCCAAGTAGAAACACGTATGCAAAAATTGGGTAAGATCGGTTCAGATTTAGATATAGCCCCCATACAAATGTCGCTCCCGATTTGACATTTTCCGCTCTGGAAACCACATATTGTACCCGATTTTCTTTAAAATTGGCACAACATCTTATAATCCAACTAGAAACACCTATGCAGGAATTGGGTAAGATCGGTTCAGATTTAGATATAGCCCCAATAATGTCGCTCCCGATTTCACTTTTTCCGCTTTAGAAACCATATTTTACCCGATTTTCTTTAAATTTGGCACAATATTTTATAATCGAACTAGAAACACTTATGCTGAAACTGGGTAAGATCGGTTCAGATTTAGATATAGCCCCCATACAAATGTCACTCCCTCCGCTCTAGAAACCACATCTTGCACCCGATTTTCTTTAAATTTGGCACAACATCTTATAATCTAACTTGAAACACCTATGCTGAAAGCGGGTATGATCGATCTTTTTTACCGAATTGAATTGTAATGAGATAGAAAGTCCGTCCGTCTTTAGCCTTTCGTTACTTGTTTGGGAGATGCCCATATGTCCATACTTTGGTATAACCCAAATGGGGCCCCATTCTGATCTATTACAGCTCTAGAAACTACATCTTACATCGGATCTTTATCAAATTTTGCAGATCATGGTATTTTTCAACCAGGAATACCTACCGTGAATGAATTCATCCTATTACTACTGCATAATTTGTATTTGTCTGTCGGATAATTGGATCAATTACCATATTATTAACCATATTCGTTAAATATGACTAAAGATGAATTTATAGTAAAATTTATACTGTATAATTTATATGAACTACATAAAATTGCTCCCATGAAATAAATGGGTTTAGTAATCAAAGCGAGGTACATACGCAGGGAGTGGTGTAGGGTATTATATAGTCGGCCCCGCCCGACTTTAGCCTTTCCTTACTTGTTTTTTGCGTATGATATGTCTAGTAAATGTGCAAAATTACAAGACTGTATGTTTATTTTTCGACTTTATGCCATAAAAAATGGATTTGGGACCAGTGTGCAGACAACAAACCACTGACAAAGCCAATATGTCGACGTCTTTCGACACCAGCGATATTAATAACAATAGTAGATATTCCAATTCCAATTCTGCTATGGAGCCCAGTGAAATTTTCCGGACACGACAGGCATCCACTTTGAACAAATTGGCAAATGCAACATTATATCGAGTATACGGACATTTATAATATTTAAAAACTGAGGTACAAACACAACAAAATATCCCTTCAACACATATGTCAACAAATCCAACGGAAATGCGAAGATCTTGTTACACACTTCCAACACATCAACACAGATGTATCAATGTCAGAAACACTTGACCGTCTCAGATCAATCATAACTTCCAGATAGAAATAGAAAATATACTGTTGAACTCACTCCGTGGTGGAGGGCATATAAGATTCGGAACGGTCGAACTTAACGTCTTTTTACATATTTCTGCTAGTGTTGTCTAGTTTAATTTTATATTTTTTATAGTTGATTTTATATGAAAAGGGGAATTAATCGTAAAAGAGAGAGAAAATTTTGAGAGACAAAAAATACAGCAGACATTTTTATATGAAAACAATTATTTATTACATATAAAGAAAGAACAACATTTACGTAGGAAGGAACATTATGGAACCCGCAGTTCTTTTTTTGGTTTCTGCTGAAAACTTCAGCATAACCTGTTATTGTTTGTATGACGACACATACAAACAATAACAGTTAATTTAGCGAAGTATGATTTAAAAGAAAAATATCCCCACTACGCCAATGAACACAAATAGCTACATATTGAATCCGATCTATTATAAAATTTAATACTTCCCACTTATGACCTAAGGGTTATTAGACGTAAAACGGAAATTCTGCAAAAACCAGAGGTTACACGTAATTAAAATGGTAAGTATCAACTTAATATGTGGGACTGCAAAACGATGAATGGTTTAAAACAATCCCGTGAATTGCATAATATGATGAAACACACATAGGCCACTTCGATTGGGCTTAATAGCTTACAGTTAAGAGACTTGAAGGGGGAAGAAGTCTTGCAAATGTACAGATCAGAGGCGATGGTGAATTCCTCTTAAGTTAGAACATTTTATACAGTGTTGTGCAATGGACGTCAGTTTCCACCGTGAAGAAGAACGTTTAAAAATTGGCCACTGGATTTCATTAATTATAGTGAATTAGCTACGACTGGCATGTTTATGGTATATGGGTGTCTTGGATAAAAAAATTGATCATTGGCAACGTGACGATCAGCCAATATCCGAACATATACGCTGTTATCCGAGTTGTTCGCTGTTGAGACGACATTCCACCAACAATGTGCCCATAAATCTCGACCAATTGTATAGCATACTACCTGAGACCTCTTATGATGTATGTGGCGTTCATAATGTTGAAGTTGTACATCGAAATTCTGTGCCTCAATCACCAGTGCAGCATAAGCTTTTAATTTGTATTCTGATCCTTTACATTTATCAACTAATAAACGCAAACAAAGATAAAAACAGAAATTTATTTTCATTTTTAATGTTTTATTTCGTCGCAAATTAATTCACCAATTTTACAATCGTTCTGTTCTATAAAAACAAAAATTTTGTGGCGTTCATAATATGGAAATTGTACATCGAAATGCTGTGCCTCACTCACCAGTGCAGCATGAGCTTTTCAATTGTATTCTGATCCTTTACATTTATCAACTAATGAACGCAAACAAAGATAAATAAAAACAGATTTTATTTTCATTTTTAATCTTTTATTTCGTCGCAAATTAATTCACCAAATTTTACAATTGTTTTGTTCTATAAAAACAAAAATTTTGAACAAATTATTGAGAGCGCATTTGTATTTCATGTCGTTATGAGTTGGACATTTTTTTAACTTTTAATCTTTTATTTCGTCGCAAATTAATTCACCAATTTTACAATTGTTCTGTTCTATAAAAACAAAAATTTTGAACAAATTATTGAGAGCGCAATTGTATTTCATGTCGTTATGAGTTGGACAAAAAGTAAAATAATTTGTCAAAATTATCAAAAGGGAGTCCAAATAAAAAGTAGTACCACAGATGCTCCACACATAAAAGCTAGTTCCTTGATATGATCTTCTCATTTCTATGACAATATTGGAAGTCAACTACAGCCATCTCGGCTCTGTCGAATTTAAACATTTCACTGGTGGAGTTGAAAAGCAACTGAAGGAGACAACGTTGGAGATATCGCTTTGATTTAGATTTTGCACATTATTTATTTACATTTAGATAAAAACAGCAAACATAAATGTCCACAGTTGAAAAAACCGAAATTTTGTTCCCTTTTGTAATTATAAGTTATATTATCTCCCAAATAACGCAATACTTCACCAGGTTTTTGGAGATTTCCGAAACTATCAAAATTTTCAATAATATTCTGATTTCTGTAGTAAGCTAACCAGTGTGTTCCAGGTCCTGCATGTGAGTCTAAATTAATTATTCCACATTCTCTATATTGAGTGGTTTTTTGGGAATCTGTCTCTCATGTAGACTCCTCTAAAATATGAAATATACTTTTGTACAGATGTTTTTAAACGATTTTCCGATAACTTTTCGCGCAATTTGTATGCCACTGCTTAAATCTTCCGGCTTCTGTTTCTTTAAAGTGCTGTTTGTATTTTTAATATTCTGTTTTTCTTCTCGATGTCCATGAAGAATTTTGTTTTGGCTTTCATTGCGTTGGTTACGATGTATGCACTTATTTTTATACACTCCACCTCCAGGATGGGGGTGTACTAACTTTGTCATTCCGTTTGTAACACCTTGAAATGTCGACCTGAGACCCTATAAAGTATATATATTCTTGATCGTCATAAAATTCTAAGACGATCTAGCCATGTCCGTCCGTCTGTTGAAAGCACGGTAGCATCTAAACGAAAGGAGCTAGGACCTCCAAATTTTCCATAAAAGCGTCTTATAGTTGTAGATCGGTTGGGATTGAAACTGGGTGAAATCGACCCGAAGGGAAACATTTTTCCTTCACAAGGACTAAAAATACCCATAATAACCCCTAACATTTTAGGGTATTTAAGCATATTTGTTCAATATCTCTGCTTGTACTTACCAAACGTGCTCCATAAAGTAATTGTTATTCGTAGGGTGTGATATGGGGCAAAAAGGGATATAAATGGTACCTATTAAACGACAACAACTAGAAACATGAAACTCGGTGTGTACATTCCTCAAACTGAGTAGAGACATAATATAAAAGTATTTTTCCAAATTCGTACTTTTAAGGGGTAAAATGGGAATAGAGGGATAAAAATGGTACCACCCAAACAGCTGCACTTGAATAATGAAATTCGGTGTATACATTCATCTGATTAGACTCGTAAAATAAACGAATTTTTCGAAATTCGTACTTTTTGGGGTTGAAATGGAAAAAGGGATTTAAAATAGTACCATCCAAATGACCGCAGCTAGAATCATGGAATTCGTTGTATACATTCCTCTGACTGGATAGACACACAAACTAACAACATTCGTACCTTTTACTTTTACGGCAAAAATTGGTTGAATCATGAAGGTTATTTTGCACATGTACGTGAGATAATGGATTTTAAAAAATTTTACTTTTGGAATTAAAATAGAAAGGAAATACAACAAACTGAAACACCCGCTATCTGCCAATATTTATGGCATTTAAGCTTTTTGAAAATACAAAAATAAGATTTTTTGTTGAATTGACTTGAAGTATTATTTCGATATATAAACGTATAGGTAGCCTTGCCTTAAATGAGTGGTTTGAAATAATAAAAATACTATATTTATTTATAAAATTATTTTCTTAATATTTGTATTTGTTTTGGTTTGGCTACATTATAACAATTTATATTATATAACTTAACGCCGTTTTTACTTGTTTCATCTACTGTGCTGTCTTTAGATTTCACTCTCCTCCACGTTTTATCAGCTAGTTCTATATCGGCTTGATGACGTTTATTAATATTTTCTGTTTGATATCGTGTACCTTACAGACTGCATCCAAATCGTTTATGCCTTTATCACCCCTTTTGCAATCTTTTCTCTAACTTTGTTCCAGGCCCGCAAAACTGATATCCAGGTGGATGAATTTCGAGTGGTAGTGAATTAATTAAATTATTTCATAGTCCTCTTCCATGGGCGTTTTTTGCTATTAACTTTGTTTTTAGCGTAAACTAACATTTATATGATTATGTTGCCCTGAAATTTCATAAATTAAAACTTCTCTCATTTCTTTATTCAGTTGTCAAAATGCGTTTCGTTAAGCAGGATATTACAGTAAGAAACTTAGATTTCCTACAGAAAAATATTAACAAAACAAGACACAGTGCTATACTACCAAATTCTATAAGAGCTAATAATTGTGGGACTATCGCATTGTGGGAAGACTAATATCGTGATTAACTTAATCGAATCTCCAAATGGATTTAAATTTGAAAACATTTATCTATACTCAAAGTCCTTACATAAGCCAAAGTACGAATATCTAAGGGCTCTTATTTCACCTTTAAAAAATATGGGCTATTATCCGTTTTCTGAAAATGCCTGATGAGGCAAAACCAAATTCAATCATTATATTCGATGACGTTGCATGTTGGGACCGATATGAAATTTGAAAAATTTCATGATATGTGTCGTGAATGTTGGAATGATAAATATGGATTTTTAATTATTTGTAAAGACGATACCATTGAATGCGAGCGATATAGAAAAGGCTTTAACCTATTTATTTAACTTTAATAATAATGAAATATTTGTATGCAACGGACGTACACGCAATCTTGACCGCAAACTATTTTCCACCCATTGAATTGGTTGATGAATATGGGTGTTGTCTTATAGATTATATAGATGATAACAATTTATTCCATATTGGTGACAAAGTAATAGAAATTCCTATCAGATCTTATGAATTAGAAGATATCGTCGTTGTGTATAAAAAGGAGCACAATGGAAACAAAACTATTGACATATCAGCAAATAATAATACTCTATAAATCGAAATACACTCTTCCCACGATAGAATCTTCTTCGACTGGAACGTTCAATAGGAAAGTTATTTGGGTGCAATGAACGAAAATTGAAAGCAAAAAAGAAACATGGATACATGTTTCTTTTTTGCTTAAAAAAACTATCACAGTTATGTACCCTACATCCAATCGTTTAAAAATAATGATAAAATGTCCTACCCTTCGAAAGTTATATATATATATATAGAAGGCTCTCTAACGCTGTCAGAAGTGGGTGCATTATCTAATAATGCTAAATTGCGAAATTGTGTTGCCCATATGTTTGACGAAATTCGCTATGGAATATAAACGGTATTGACATTGATCGAACTCGCTTTTTGGGTATATCGAGCACGATAAAAAATTATGTTTCCTTAAATGACTTTGTTTAATTACAAATGTTGTCATTCTCAACTTCCACCTTTTCTTGGTGTGTGGCATACGGTCAAATGACATTCCTTTATTTATTCCCCTACGTTAGATTTTGTCTACTACTTTCTTCATACGACTTTGTGATATTACGCACAAAAACACCTTCTAACGAGTAGCGAATGCACTGAGAGCCGCCTTTCTCCATCTAAGCTCTGCTTTAGTTTACTCGTTATATTGTAAATCTCTTGTTCATTGGATTTCGTCCATACAACACCCTCACAAACTTTTGTACAAAAGGTAATATTCTTTACGACAATAAATTGAATTAAGTTTTATTTGAAAATATTAAATTTTCGTATTTTTATTTATTTTCATCCTTGCTAAGCAAACATTGGTCCTTCGAGCCGGATACTTGCTTCCAGCAATTAATTGGTTTTTTATATTTTTCTTCAAAAGGCAAACCTGACTCCGTCAGCAACAACAACACCCACATAAATCAGCCATCTTCTTTCGCCCATCTTCATAATATATATTATTAACAAAAGGTGCGTATTGTCAGTTTTATTTAAAAGTGAGCATATCCCGTTTTGTTTATTTATAAAGAGATATATTTCCGAAAAAATAATAATAAAACGGTCGTTTTAGAACATCGGTACCGCGTCGGTTTGTGTCTTTGTGTGATTCTCATACATCCAGATGGACGGACATACATCCGTACATTAGAACATATTTTCGTTACGCGAAAATAAAGATAAATATGAAAATATTGCCGTCGCATATTCAAAATATTTATCAGTGAGTGAAATAAGAGAAAAGTGTGCTGTTAATAATTATTGAAACAGATAAATAAAGTGCTGGGTTTTCAACGTTGATCGATGGTGGTTTTTTGCAACAACAAAACATATGTATTCAAACGAGTAATTGCATTACTCTCGGTTAAAAGAAGAATAAACAAAACAACAACAACATACATTTGCTTACCATACGGTTCGAAGTTGCAAACCAACATCATCATACCCAACGGTCAGCGTATGAAAGAGTACATACGTACATACATATATATATTTTCTCTTATTTATTAGCGCGGGTCGTTCTCGGTGAGATTCGAAATTTATTAGCGTGGGTCGTTCTTGGTGATATTTGAAATTGTTTATCGATTTTTTTTTTTCGTTTCGTATCTCGGGTAGTATTATTGTTGGACTATCCGGATATAGTAAAAATTTTGGTTTCGCGACACCGTGTACCCTACAGTCGGTCTTCTACACTGTCAGAAAAATATTTAAAAAAATTTCGGTTTATTTTTGATTTTTTGCTTGATACGAGCGTACATTTATTGCGTGCATCATACAGTCCCTACTCTCGGTCAAGTGAACATACATAGGAATTTATATTTTTTCCGATTTGTCCATTGACTTTCTTTTACAGAGAAATATTTTGGGGCATTTTCGTGCTTCTAAATAAAATTTCGTGTATTTTTCGATACACTGGGAAAAAATCTGTGAGGTTTAATAATTTTTAATAATTTTTCCATTGACTTTCTTTTACAGAGAAATATTTTGGGGCATTTTCGTGCTTCTAAATAAAATTTCGTGTATTTTTCGATACACTGGGAAAAAAATCTGTGAGGTTTAATAATTTTTAATTAAATTTTTTGTTAAATTTAATAGCAATTTGGCCAAAGTTCGTGACTGAACTAATTTTCGTGTATTTTTCGATACATTTTGCGGAAATTTGGTTGGCCGTGTTCGAATTAACTCATTTTTAGTATTTTTAACTGATTTGGGAAGATTTCGAGCTCAGCTTTGAAAATTCAGTGTATTTTTCGATACATTGGACTATTTTTGGGGTTTCGTTCTACCTTATTGCTGGATATTTTTCATTCATTTAGCATTTTCGTGCTTTTTTAAAATAATCAGGGTATTTTTCGGTACACTGTGAATGTTTTTGGATTTCTTTCTGAAATATTTTTTGGATAGCTTTGAATAGTTTTCATTCATTAAGCACTTACGTGTTTTTTCCTGGTATTTTTTTATTCATTTAGCAAAGTTTTTTACTTTTTTGGGTTTTACTTAATTCTCGCTTTGTTCAATATGCCTCTCACTCCACTCGGCTTCTTTATCAGAGCAACTGATGCTTTGGTAAAATTTGATGCGAACTTCAGTACCCTACGGGATGAAGACCTCGACATATATTCCCTTGAAATACAGGGTTCAGAAGCCAGAACATTATGGAGTAATGTTAAGGACAGGTACGATAAGTGTCTCAGTCATCTCCAAACTGCTCAGGATGCGGAGAAGGAGGACATAGATTCTGCTAACAGCAAATATGATGTAGCGTATAAGGCATTTGTACGTGTCCTCGCTGCTATTAATAGGAAAATGGATGAACTTCGAGCTCCGCTGAAGTCATCCCATCCGACTCCGCCCCGTACTTCTACGGATACATATTCGATAGATCACTTGGATTCTCCTTCTGATCGATCGAAATCGATAAGGCAGCAGCAGGAGCAACGTGGGGCAGCAACAGTATGGCTCACGGCCTTTCGTTGCCGCCATGCGATACTGACGTTTTCCATGGCGATTTCCTCTCATGGCCTACATTTAGGGATCTTTTTTCAGTGGTATACATTAATAACTCCCGCTTAAGTGACATTGAACGGCTATGTCATTTGATTAGGAAAACGAGCGGTGAGGCTCGCGAAATTGTATCCAAATTTCCACTCACCCATCGCAGTTTTATTCTAGCCTGGAAAGCCTTGAAAGATGTGTATGATAACACTCGCATCTTGGTGAACAACCAGCTCAAGATGCTTTTTGATCTTCCGATCCTTGATAGCGAAAGTAGCTTAGGTTTGAAAAATTTGCAACGCGGAATAAATGGGTGTCTTTCTGCAATGTCCATTTATGACGTAGCCACGGATAGTTGGAATCCTATATTAGTTTTTTTGTGTATTAAGCGATTGCCCAAAAGTAGTGTAACGTTATGGGAACAGAGTATGAAGAATAAGTCGGCTTTGTCTTCGTGGAAAGATTTGGATCTCTTTCTTACGGAAAGAATACAAACTCTGACATGTCTTCGTGACATGAAGGGTATCGATTCCACGAAAAAGTCCGACGGTAGGAAGGTGGGTGCGCATTTTACAAATGCAGGCTCATCTGAATCTTCACGTTCTCATCAGAACAAACTGTGTATTCCCTATCCCAGACAATTTCATCAACTTCGTGATTATCCACGATTTGGGGGCCTTTCGGTCTCCGACCGGTTTGACACCGTCAAACGTCATCACTGCTGTGTAAATTGCTTGATGCGTGGACACGAAGCTAGGAAGTGTGGAAGTATTCACAAATGTATAAAATGCGAGAAGAGACATCATACTCTTTTGCATCGTGATACATCGAATTCTGAGGGTTCGGCTGTTGTAGCGAATCCTGCGGGGAGTTTGGTTCCGATCACACAGCATACTAATCCTCCATTTGTGAATCCTTCGCTGCCGTCAACTTCTTCTGGAGGTTCATCTGGTGCTATAAATAGACAGGTATATCATGCTTCGCAGGATAGAACTGTGTTATTAGGGACAGCAATGGTAAATATCGTACACCAAGGTACTTCGTACCCAGCTCGGGCTCTTATCGACCCGGCGTCAGAGGCTTCATTCATTACGGAACGATTGCAAAATCGCCTCAACATTCCGGCCAGTTCCACTCAGGCTAGAATATCGGGTGTAAATCAGTCATTCTCGGCTACTTCTCGAAAAATATGTTCTTTGTGTATAGGGTCCATTTTGGATACGGCGCTGTTGATGGAAACTAATGCCTTAGTTCTTCCGCATATTTCGGGCAACTTGCCATCTTTTTCAACGAAATCAGATGTGACTTCTCGTTTGCCAAATATTCGTTTGGCCGATACGCATATTTTTGATTGTCGACCTGTGGACCCTTTACTGGGAGCAGATCTTTATCCGAGAATTCTCTTGGAAGGAGCTCTTCAAAACGTATTAGGTTCATTGATCGCGCAAAACACGGTCTTTGGCTGGATCATTACTGGTCCCGTTTCCTCTTCTTACATTCGAGTTTTTTCTACCTCCATTGAGTTCGCCGAAGAAGATAATCTTAACAAGAATCTTCTTCGATTTTGGGAACTTGAGGAGACCCCGAGAAGGTCTATGTTTTCTCCTTCGGACAAATTTTGTGAAGACAATTATAAACTGACGACCCGTAGAGATTCGGAGGGGAGATATATTGTTATACTTCCCATTAAATCTGAATTCTGCGGACAACTGGACTTAGGACAATCAAGGGGAAATTGTTTACGACAATTTCTGCACAACGAGGCCTCTCTCCTGAGAAAACCACATATCAAGACAGTTTATGACGGGGTGGTAAGGGAATATTTGGACTTGAACCATATGAGGCCAGTTTCAGCCCCTTCTTCGGCAACCCCCACAGTATGTTACTTGCCTCATAATCCGGTAATTAACCCGGATAAAAAGACTACCAAACTTCGAGTGGTTTTTAACGCCTCAAATAAAACATCAAATGGGAAGAGTCTTAACGATATTCTTCATAGGTCCGACCTTACAATTAGATCTAGTTCTCCTCATTCTGAGGTGGAGACTATTTAGATTCGTTTTCAACTGCGATATTACTCAGATGTACCGCCATATTAGAGTCGATTCGGCCCATACTCCTCTGCAGAGAATACTCTTTAGGAATTCTCCTCAAAAGATTGTTCAAGATTATGAGCTGCAGACGGTAACCTTTGGAGTTAACTGTGCTCCATATCTAGCCATACGGACGTTATTACAACTGGCCGATGACTCTGAAGACGAATTTCCCCACGCTGCACACATTCTACGAAAGTGCATGTACGTTGACGACGTTTTAACGGGTTACCATGATCTGGAGACTGCATTGACCTCTTCTGCGAAATTCGAATTGAGGAAATGGACGTCGAATGACCGGACTATTTTAGAATGTTTTCCTACGGAACATTTAGTCGATGCGAAGCTTCTCACTTTCGTCGAAGCTAGTAGTTCTAAGCCTTTAGGCATTCGTTGGAATGCTCAGTTAGATGTATTCTATTTCAGTATGACTCCTCTAGAGCGAAAATCTAACTATACAAAACGGGAAGTGTTGTCCACTATTGCGAGATTGTTCGATACTGTAGGTTGGTTAGGCCCGGTGATAGTACTGGCAAAGATAATTATGCAGCGAATTTGGCTGGACAATTTTGGGTGGTATGATTAACTTCCGTCTACGACTGAACTTGAATGGCAGAGGTTTGTGGATACCTACCAGGAAGTGAATTCCATTCAGATTCCTCGGGTGGGTTCGATATTCTCCCAGTTGCTCAGCTGAACTTCAGAAAAGGCATACGCGGGGGTGGTCTACATTCGAATTGTAGCACCGAATGGGGATATTACTACTCATTTACTTTCGGGTAAAATGAAAGTTGGCCCACTTAAATCAATTTCTTTGCCACGTTTAGAACTTTGTGGCGCTGTGTTGGCGTCCGAGTTGTTGAAAACCATCATGAGGGAAATAGATATAGATCTTCAAAGAGTTTATTGTTGGACTGATTCTACGATCGTCCAGAGCTAGCCACGTCTCAGATTTGGTGGCATGGACCACAATGGCTCCGCTTAGATAGCGCTCAATGGGATATTAGGGATTTAGCTCCTCTCGACACCGATATTGAATTACGTGCTGTCAACAGTCATGCATCGTTCTTTACGAACTATGAGGATATCCTTGAAAGATTTTCGTCTTGGGATAGAGCTTTACGTGTTGTGGCATATATCTTTCGATATTTTTATAGAACTCATCCTTCTCATAGGGGTCATAATCTTTTCCGTGATTCGACTATTTCGAGTTCTGAGCTGAAAGCCGTCAGGCTACGTCTGGCTTAACTGGCTCAGAAGGCATTATTCGCGGATGAATATGATTGTTTGTTGCAAAAAAGACCATTAGATCGTAAGAGTTCGCACTAGCCGCTAAATCCATTCCTGGATGAAGCGGGGGTCATGCGGTCATCTCTTAGTACAGTTTGTTCATGTGATAACTAATCATGGTGGAAACCAGTTAATGCTTCGCATTCTGCGTATTGAATATTGGATTCGACGTCTGACTTCTTTAGTCAGAACGACCATTAATCGTTGCAAACGCTGCTGGTTAGGTTAGGCGATCTTGCACTAAAATTATGGCCGCTCTTCCTCCGGAGAGAACTGTTATCACAAGGCCCTTTGTCACTACTGGCGTAGATTTTGCGGGTCCTTTCGAAGTTAAATCTTTTACTGGTAGGGCATGTAGAATAACAAAAGGTTACGTTTGCGTCTTCGTTTGCTTTTTTACGAAAGCAATACACCTCGAGGCTACTTCAGATTTGTCAACTACAACCTTTTTAGCCGCATTTCATAGATTTATTTCTCGTCGTGGGTGTCCAAAATCGATATTTGCGGACAACGGCACTAATTTCGTTGGTGCTTCTAGGGAATTGGAACGGGATTTCAAGTGTGTGCTTCGTGAGAGTCGAGATCAGGTTTGTTCCGCATTCCAGTATCAAGAACTTTCATGGCAGTTCATTCCTGCCGGAGCCCCTCATATGGGTGGGCTTTGGGAAGCTGCTGTGAAAAGCTTTAAGCTGCATTTCCGCAAGCAAGCACAAAACTTCAAATATACGTTAGAAGAATTTTCAGCGGGTTTTTTCCAGAATCGAAGCTTGTTTGAATTCCCGTCCTCTGTGTCCTATGTCTGACAATCCACATGATCCGGTGGCGCTTACGCCGGGTCACTTTCTGATAGGGTCGCCGATTCTGGCTCCACCGGAGCCGGTCATAGAAGAAGCGCTATTGCACATCGTGAATCGATTTAGGAAAATTAAGGATTTAACTCAGCAATTCTGCCTACGGTGGAAAGATGACTATCTGAATTTTGGGTGGTATGATTAACTTCCGTCTACGACTGAACTTGAATGGCAGAGGTTTGTGGATACCTACCAGGAAGTGAATTCCATTCAGATTCCTCGGTGGGTTCGATATTCTCCCAGTTGCTCAGCTGAACTTCAGAAAAGGCATACGCGGGGGTGGTCTACATTCGAATTGTAGCACCGAATGGGGATATTACTACTCATTTACTTTCGGGTAAAATGAAAGTTGGCCCACTTAAATCAATTTCTTTGCCACGTTTAGAACTTTGTGGCGCTGTGTTGGCGTCCGAGTTGTTGAAAACCATCATGAGGGAAATAGATATAGATCTTCAAAGAGTTTATTGTTGGACTGATTCTACGATCGTCCAGAGCTAGCCACGTCTCAGATTTGGTGGCATGGACCACAATGGCTCCGCTTAGATAGCGCTCAATGGGATATTAGGGATTTAGCTCCTCTCGACACCGATATTGAATTACGTGCTGTCAACAGTCATGCATCGTTCTTTACGAACTATGAGGATATCCTTGAAAGATTTTCGTCTTGGGATAGAGCTTTACGTGTTGTGGCATATATCTTTCGATATTTTTATAGAACTCATCCTTCTCATAGGGGTCATAATCTTTTCCGTGATTCGACTATTTCGAGTTCTGAGCTGAAAGCCGTCAGGCTACGTCTGGCTTAACTGGCTCAGAAGGCATTATTCGCGGATGAATATGATTGTTTGTTGCAAAAAAGACCATTAGATCGTAAGAGTTCGCACTAGCCGCTAAATCCATTCCTGGATGAAGCGGGGGTCATGCGGTCATCTCTTAGTACAGTTTGTTCATGTGATAACTAATCATGGTGGAAACCAGTTAATGCTTCGCATTCTGCGTATTGAATATTGGATTCGACGTCTGACTTCTTTAGTCAGAACGACCATTAATCGTTGCAAACGCTGCTGGTTAGGTTAGGCGATCTTGCACTAAAATTATGGCCGCTCTTCCTCCGGAGAGAACTGTTATCACAAGGCCCTTTGTCACTACTGGCGTAGATTTTGCGGGTCCTTTCGAAGTTAAATCTTTTACTGGTAGGGCATGTAGAATAACAAAAGGTTACGTTTGCGTCTTCGTTTGCTTTTTTACGAAAGCAATACACCTCGAGGCTACTTCAGATTTGTCAACTACAACCTTTTTAGCCGCATTTCATAGATTTATTTCTCGTCGTGGGTGTCCAAAATCGATATTTGCGGACAACGGCACTAATTTCGTTGGTGCTTCTAGGGAATTGGAACGGGATTTCAAGTGTGTGCTTCGTGAGAGTCGAGATCAGGTTTGTTCCGCATTCCAGTATCAAGAACTTTCATGGCAGTTCATTCCTGCCGGAGCCCCTCATATGGGTGGGCTTTGGGAAGCTGCTGTGAAAAGCTTTAAGCTGCATTTCCGCAAGCAAGCACAAAACTTCAAATATACGTTAGAAGAATTTTCAGCGGGTTTTTTCCAGAATCGAAGCTTGTTTGAATTCCCGTCCTCTGTGTCCTATGTCTGACAATCCACATGATCCGGTGGCGCTTACGCCGGGTCACTTTCTGATAGGGTCGCCGATTCTGGCTCCACCGGAGCCGGTCATAGAAGAAGCGCTATTGCACATCGTGAATCGATTTAGGAAAATTAAGGATTTAACTCAGCAATTCTGCCTACGGTGGAAAGATGACTATCTGAATTTTGGGTGGTATGATTAACTTCCGTCTACGACTGAACTTGAATGGCAGAGGTTTGTGGATACCTACCAGGAAGTGAATTCCATTCAGATTCCTCGGTGGGTTCGATATTCTCCCAGTTGCTCAGCTGAACTTCAGAAAAGGCATACGCGGGGGTGGTCTACATTCGAATTGTAGCACCGAATGGGGATATTACTACTCATTTACTTTCGGGTAAAATGAAAGTTGGCCCACTTAAATCAATTTCTTTGCCACGTTTAGAACTTTGTGGCGCTGTGTTGGCGTCCGAGTTGTTGAAAACCATCATGAGGGAAATAGATATAGATCTTCAAAGAGTTTATTGTTGGACTGATTCTACGATCGTCCAGAGCTAGCCACGTCTCAGATTTGGTGGCATGGACCACAATGGCTCCGCTTAGATAGCGCTCAATGGGATATTAGGGATTTAGCTCCTCTCGACACCGATATTGAATTACGTGCTGTCAACAGTCATGCATCGTTCTTTACGAACTATGAGGATATCCTTGAAAGATTTTCGTCTTGGGATAGAGCTTTACGTGTTGTGGCATATATCTTTCGATATTTTTATAGAACTCATCCTTCTCATAGGGGTCATAATCTTTTCCGTGATTCGACTATTTCGAGTTCTGAGCTGAAAGCCGTCAGGCTACGTCTGGCTTAACTGGCTCAGAAGGCATTATTCGCGGATGAATATGATTGTTTGTTGCAAAAAAGACCATTAGATCGTAAGAGTTCGCACTAGCCGCTAAATCCATTCCTGGATGAAGCGGGGGTCATGCGGTCATCTCTTAGTACAGTTTGTTCATGTGATAACTAATCATGGTGGAAACCAGTTAATGCTTCGCATTCTGCGTATTGAATATTGGATTCGACGTCTGACTTCTTTAGTCAGAACGACCATTAATCGTTGCAAACGCTGCTGGTTAGGTTAGGCGATCTTGCACTAAAATTATGGCCGCTCTTCCTCCGGAGAGAACTGTTATCACAAGGCCCTTTGTCACTACTGGCGTAGATTTTGCGGGTCCTTTCGAAGTTAAATCTTTTACTGGTAGGGCATGTAGAATAACAAAAGGTTACGTTTGCGTCTTCGTTTGCTTTTTTACGAAAGCAATACACCTCGAGGCTACTTCAGATTTGTCAACTACAACCTTTTTAGCCGCATTTCATAGATTTATTTCTCGTCGTGGGTGTCCAAAATCGATATTTGCGGACAACGGCACTAATTTCGTTGGTGCTTCTAGGGAATTGGAACGGGATTTCAAGTGTGTGCTTCGTGAGAGTCGAGATCAGGTTTGTTCCGCATTCCAGTATCAAGAACTTTCATGGCAGTTCATTCCTGCCGGAGCCCCTCATATGGGTGGGCTTTGGGAAGCTGCTGTGAAAAGCTTTAAGCTGCATTTCCGCAAGCAAGCACAAAACTTCAAATATACGTTAGAAGAATTTTCAGCGGGTTTTTTCCAGAATCGAAGCTTGTTTGAATTCCCGTCCTCTGTGTCCTATGTCTGACAATCCACATGATCCGGTGGCGCTTACGCCGGGTCACTTTCTGATAGGGTCGCCGATTCTGGCTCCACCGGAGCCGGTCATAGAAGAAGCGCTATTGCACATCGTGAATCGATTTAGGAAAATTAAGGATTTAACTCAGCAATTCTGCCTACGGTGGAAAGATGACTATCTGAAAAATTAGCATAAAAGATATAAATGGAAATTTCCGCAGCGCGATGTTCAAATAGGCGATTTAGTTGTTATTCGAGACGAACAATTGCCTTCCACTTCGTGGAAATTAGGTCGGGTAAATAACGTCCATCCGTGTATCGACGGTCGCGTTAGAGTCGCAGATATTCGAACGGGAAACGGTGTTGTAAGACGACCTATAGTAAAGCTGGTCACTTTGACCCAGTAATTTAAAGCGTTTTCGTTATACTATCGCGCCATTTCTATTTTCGTAGAACAATGGAAAGCATCCGATCGCTATTTGTGTCCCTCCCTGACTACGAAGATGACGTCCCCATGTCTGACGAGGAAAAAGGCTCCGCCGAAGTTCAGTTAGACGTGGTAACGGCTCCGAATGAGCCGGTTCCAGCTGTCGAGCAGGCCCCTGACGTCGGGATAACCCCAGTCGTCGCGCCCTTTCAGGGTGTCGTACCGGCGCTCTCGTCAGATGGTTGCGGTTACCAAAACCGTAACCACTATTTGTCGAATGCTTTGTCCAATTTTTCAATAGAAAACAACAAAATCATAGAACAAAAATACTTGGAGAAAGGACACACACAGATGGAGTGTGACAGTGCTCATGCAAAGATAGAGGCTAAGTTGAAAAATCAGACCATATATTTGCCATACGACTACGTCAGAGTAACCAAAGATGCCCGCAAAACAGTCAAAATCAACAATAAAATCAATAAAAAGCCATTTGATGCATTATATTTAGATTATAGTTTTTTTAAAAACTATAAGGATACTAACCTTATTCGATTTTCAAGTATTAGACCTGGTCGAGCAAAAAATGATCCGACAGTATCCCAACTAAGATCTCTCTTATATTCGCCAAGTGGTAGCATTCAGTTTAAAGTGAATTTTGATCATAATTACACTGAACTACCTATTACAATCAAGCAATATGAAGGTCACATAGAACCAAAGCTATTGCATACCGGTCGACTCCCAATCCAGCAAAACAAATGGAAACATTTACAGGATCTAAAGGTGGTAATTCCAGAGGAGTATCACTATTTCTATGATAATCTCAGCCAGGCGCAGTAAAAATTCTGAAAATGTATTATAATCCTTTAATATAGCTTTCACTACAAAATTATAATTACACAAGTTTTTTTTCTGTGTAGGGTGCAAATGTTAGAACAGGTCCTGCCATTTTTCCACCCCAACATTTCTTGTGAACATATCTACCCCCTATCTCCCACCTTTTTGTGGATCCCCATACAAAAACCGTAAAACAAACTTAATTTTAAAATAAGGCAATACCCTCTATCTACATATTATTTTCCTACGCAATGATTTCATTTGTGAGTCAATACCCTCTATCTACCAAAGAAGCTAAAATAACTCGAATTTCAACAAAATTTTTAGTTAGGGTGTTTGTAAGACACATTTTGTTAATATTGTGGAAGATGAGTTCATTAAAATTGTTGCTAATTTGCGAATAAAACAGTTTTTTGGCTTTCCTGAAAAATTGTGTTTTTGTAGATAGAGGTAATTGAATATAAGCCCTCGATATGAAATTTTGATTGAAATTGTTTTACTTAACTTTACAACATAGCGGGATGTTGCAAGGCGGGCGGCAATGTTTAATTACAAATGTTGTCATTCTCAACTTCCACATTTTCTTGGTGTGCGGCCTACGGTCAAATGGCATTCCTTTATTTATTCCCCTACGTTAGATATTGTCTACTACTTTCTTCATACGACTTTGTGATATTACGCACAAAAAGAGTAGTAACACCTTCTAACGAGTAGCGAATGCACTGAGAGCCGCCTTTCTCCATCTAAGCTATGCTTTAGTGTACTCGTTATATTGTAAATCTCTTGTTCATTGGATTTCGTCCATACAACACCCTCACAAACTTTTGTACAAAAGGTAATATTGTTTACGACAATAAATTGAATTGAGTTTTATTTGAAAATATTAAATTTTCGTATTTTTATTTATTTTCATCCTTGCTACGCAAACAGACTTTGAAATCAATATGATGAGGAATGCTGGATGGAATAATGGTGGGTGCATTTAATTTTTACGTCCCCCTACATCTATTACTTGGTTTTGCTGACGACTATAAGAAGGTGATTCTGAATAGTAAGCATGATCTTATTCTCCTTCGGAATACATTTTATTCAACTGATGAAAACGAAACATTGAATTTATCGATTACAAGTATAACCTGGAGAATTCCGCATGTAAATCTGTCGGATTCATCTAAGATAAAGTTTCTGAAAACTATAAAGGATGGACTATCCTTACCCATAGCATTCGGAAGCTGGGATTGTCATTTCAACCCAAATTTCCAGGTAGAGTAAAACGTAATTGAGACGTAAAGTTTGCGTTAGAAAGAGGAAACAAATTTCTTCACTGTAATTTAAAAACATTAAAGTTCATCTAAATTCAGATTCGTATCCATATGATGATCTGAACTTAAATTTCGATCAAAATCGTTATGCCGTTCTATATGAAATGTATGCCAAGTTTCAACAAACCACTCATAACATGTGAACATTTTAAGCAGATAGAAGCTTAATTGATGTTAGCAATCAAAACGAAATCGGCAAATCAATTCCAGAAAATACTGCTTAGTACTCCATGATCGTTTATTAGATTACACACCGGTAACTATGAAAAATTATACGAATTTTATACTTACATGATTTAAGAATTTAATAAATAAAATCAAATTTTTATATTATTTAAACAACAACCAAATTGTTTTTTATTGAATAGTATGAAAAGTGTATACAATATTTTAAAAACGTTATGAATTAACAATCGTCATAATCTTCTTCTTCTGGTACTGTCTCAATTGTTAATTGACATTTCTTCGTTAATTTCTTCGTCTAATTCTATATTTACATTTCTAATTTTGTAATGACCAAACGTAGATATTTATACCATCACTCCTAATTTTTCTCTTATCATCATTGTAGCTTAGGGTTACCTTATTTAAATTATTTGTTTATATTTGATGCATCCTTGATTTGAATGTCAGCATATCGTCGATATATTTTTTATTTAACATAGTCTCTGTAGTTGGCTATACTATATTTATCAAAGACATATTTTTTATACCTTTTGACTTTTTGACTTATTTTATTTCTTCGTTAGAAGTTTGTTTTTGCTATCCAATCTTATGCTCCTAGATGATTTTTAATAGTTCGATGCCAATTTGTTACTATGCGTACGTCTTTCCTCTTGTCCACATTCTCCATGGTTTTTCCATAGACAGAATTGTTAAGTAATTTAAAGAAATCTCTTTCAAAATTATTCTTTGCTGCCGTTCTATGTTTAGTATTTTCATCAATATACACTTTTAATCATGGTTCCTGACTAAACGAGAGAATTGGGTGAACTTTTTTCTGAATTAAACCATTTGCCAAGCATTGCTTCAGAACTGAAACCAGCAATTAACTTTTTGCATTTGGATACCCCTACTGTTTTGTTTTCAGCAAAAAATGGTAAGTCGTTGTGCAGGTCATGTAGTTCGTCAGGATATTCTAAACCAACTTAAATCCATAATAATAATCAAAATAAATCCAGTTGATGACTCGTCAGCATTTTTTCTATATTTTACTTACTACAACGTTTTTCAAAATCTTCCCCTTCCAACCATTTAAAATTATTTATAGGTAGACTTTGAGACATGGCCCATCCATAAAGATTGTTAGAATCAGGGTATGTAATGGGCTCTGCCGGTTTGCTAGAGTCAAAATCTTTCATGTATGCATTATTCGCTTTTGAATGTCTCTTAGAACATTGGACGAGACCTCCTCGAATACTTCTTTTGCAAAAATTATACAAGTCAATATTAGGTTAGGAGATGCAACTTGACTCCAGTAAATTGAGGCATGACATCCCATGACAGCACAGGGGCAGTATAATACTGATATGGATCTAAGCAATATTTTTTTGCAAATTTTTCTAAAGTTTTAAAAAACGTCGGTGAGCAAATGGACGTCTGTTTTTATATATAATTCCATATAATTGCGTAAACTATTGCAATTGAAAGTTTTCCATACTTTTTTAGCATGAACGTAATCTGCTGCAGAACAACTTTTGTAAAGCGCCTTGGAGACGATCAAATAATTCCATCAATCGCGTGCATATGTATTAGTGTGTGCCTTCGTGTTTTGCCCGCAAACGCACCACAAAATACGGCAATCATCACTTTGTGTTTGACTTCGTTGTGTTCGGTTGAAACTTTCATACTACTTCTGCTGCATTCCGCCAGTCGATGTTTCTCCCGTCGCCACAGTGGTCAATTTCGCGAGATAGCGGTCAAAACTCTATAACTTTTGGCCGGATTGGTATTTTTTTACGCAAATTGTTTTGTTCAATAGGAGGGACTTTAAGCTTCAATTTGCGTGTTCAAACGTAAAAATCGACTGATAGGAACGTAAGTAATGTGGAGTTAAAAATGCATTTTAATTTTTTGTTGAGTTTCCATGTAAAAGTTGAATATTTTGACATTTTAAATAGGTATATTTTTTATAATTTCTTATTTTCTTCAATCGTATTTTACAACCAATACTTATTTATTATTCCTAAACTTAATTTTGGTCAGAAAATGCCAACATTTGGCCCCTGACATTTATTTAGTCTCAATATTCACAGGGGCCAAAGGTTGGTTTTTGTGGAAGAAAGCTAATTCTTGTGAGGATTAAACTGAAAAATAACACTGAAATTCCCAACAATATCAATACCATTTGGATATATTATATACAAAACACAACATCGATAAAATTTTAAGTAAACTTTTACTATTGATTTAAAGTGCACATATATTTTATTTAAATGTATTAATAAAAATGTATACTAAAATTAGAAAAAAAATTATAATCTTTAAACTAGTGTTAATTAAACAATATTAGTAAAAATTTCTTCCAAATAGCTTTGATTTTCATTTTGCAGTAGTTGTTTAGCTTCTTCATCTAACTCTAATGAGGTTGATTTCCATTTTTGTCGAATACTGGACATATATGGGTCTGATGTGCACAACAAAATATTAATAAGATCTTCATTAGTACAATATCTGGAAATTTTTCTTGTATTGTGCTCGCGAAAGAATCTGTAGTCTTTGTTCCTTTTTTCTTGCGCTTCTTCTGAGAGATCTCCAATTGGAAGCATATTGTGCTGAATTATTTGTTCTCCATGGAACAAAATTTTGTGAACTGTGGTTGGCATATGTCTCCAAGACAGGTACTTGTAAATGGGTGCATATTTTTTTACCGTCGCTATATACCTGTTTCACCATGTGTGAGGTTTAAATTTTCCGAATAATGACCACCCCTAAATGTGAAAAACCCAAATAATTAAAAGTTACTTTGCTTACTATGGGTTTTTCAGTTGGCTACCTGTTTTTTAAGAATGATTTAAGAATTTAATAAATAAAATCAAATTTTTATATTATTTAAACAACAACCAAATTGTTTTTTATTGAATAGTATGAAAAGTGTATACAATATTTTAAAAACGTTATGAATTAACAATCGTCATAATCTTCTTCTTCTGGTACTGTCTCAATTGTTAATTGACATTTCTTCGTTAATTTCTTCGTCTAATTCTATATTTACATTTCTAATTTTGTAATGACCAAACGTAGATATTTATACCATCACTCCTAATTTTTCTCTTATCATCATTGTAGCTTAGGGTTACCTTATTTAAATTATTTGTTTATATTTGATGCATCCTTGATTTGAATGTCAGCATATCGTCGATATATTTTTTATTTAACATAGTCTCTGTAGTTGGCTATACTATATTTATCAAAGACATATTTTTTATACCTTTTGACTTTTTGACTTATTTTATTTCTTCGTTAGAAGTTTGTTTTTGCTATCCAATCTTATGCTCCTAGATGATTTTTAATAGTTCGATGCCAATTTGTTACTATGCGTACGTCTTTCCTCTTGTCCACATTCTCCATGGTTTTTCCATAGACAGAATTGTTAAGTAATTTAAAGAAATCTCTTTCAAAATTATTCTTTGCTGCCGTTCTATGTTTAGTATTTTCATCAATATACACTTTTAATCATGGTTCCTGACTAAACGAGAGAATTGGGTGAACTTTTTTCTGAATTAAACCATTTGCCAAGCATTGCTTCAGAACTGAAACCAGCAATTAACTTTTTGCATTTGGATACCCCTACTGTTTTGTTTTCAGCAAAAAATGGTAAGTCGTTGTGCAGGTCATGTAGTTCGTCAGGATATTCTAAACCAACTTAAATCCATAATAATAATCAAAATAAATCCAGTTGATGACTCGTCAGCATTTTTTCTATATTTTACTTACTACAACGTTTTTCAAAATCTTCCCCTTCCAACCATTTAAAATTATTTATAGGTAGACTTTGAGACATGGCCCATCCATAAAGATTGTTAGAATCAGGGTATGTAATGGGCTCTGCCGGTTTGCTAGAGTCAAAATCTTTCATGTATGCATTATTCGCTTTTGAATGTCTCTTAGAACATTGGACGAGACCTCCTCGAATACTTCTTTTGCAAAAATTATACAAGTCAATATTAGGTTAGGAGATGCAACTTGACTCCAGTAAATTGAGGCATGACATCCCATGACAGCACAGGGGCAGTATAATACTGATATGGATCTAAGCAATATTTTTTGCAAATTTTTCTAAAGTTTTAAAAAACGTCGGTGAGCAAATGGACGTCTGTTTTTATATATAATTCCATATAATTGCGTAAACTATTGCAATTGAAAGTTTTCCATACTTTTTTAGCATGAACGTAATCTGCTGCAGAACAACTTTTGTAAAGCGCCTTGGAGACGATCAAATAATTCCATCAATCGCGTGCATATGTATTAGTGTGTGCCTTCGTGTTTTGCCCGCAAACGCACCACAAAATACGGCAATCATCACTTTGTGTTTGACTTCGTTGTGTTCGGTTGAAACTTTCATACTACTTCTGCTGCATTCCGCCAGTCGATGTTTCTCCCGTCGCCACAGTGGTCAATTTCGCGAGATAGCGGTCAAAACTCTATAACTTTTGGCCGGATTGGTATTTTTTTACGCAAATTGTTTTGTTCAATAGGAGGGACTTTAAGCTTCAATTTGCGTGTTCAAACGTAAAAATCGACTGATAGGAACGTAAGTAATGTGGAGTTAAAAATGCATTTTAATTTTTTGTTGAGTTTCCATGTAAAAGTTGAATATTTTGACATTTTAAATAGGTATATTTTTTATAATTTCTTATTTTCTTCAATCGTATTTTACAACCAATACTTATTTATTATTCCTAAACTTAATTTTGGTCAGAAAATGCCAACATTTGGCCCCTGACATTTATTTAGTCTCAATATTCACAGGGGCCAAAGGTTGGTTTTTGTGGAAGAAAGCTAATTCTTGTGAGGATTAAACTGAAAAATAACACTGAAATTCCCAACAATATCAATACCATTTGGATATATTATATACAAAACACAACATCGATAAAATTTTAAGTAAACTTTTACTATTGATTTAAAGTGCACATATATTTTATTTAAATGTATTAATAAAAATGTATACTAAAATTAGAAAAAAAATTATAATCTTTAAACTAGTGTTAATTAAACAATATTAGTAAAAATTTCTTCCAAATAGCTTTGATTTTCATTTTGCAGTAGTTGTTTAGCTTCTTCATCTAACTCTAATGAGGTTGATTTCCATTTTTGTCGAATACTGGACATATATGGGTCTGATGTGCACAACAAAATATTAATAAGATCTTCATTAGTACAATATCTGGAAATTTTTCTTGTATTGTGCTCGCGAAAGAATCTGTAGTCTTTGTTCCTTTTTTCTTGCGCTTCTTCTGAGAGATCTCCAATTGGAAGCATATTGTGCTGAATTATTTGTTCTCCATGGAACAAAATTTTGTGAACTGTGGTTGGCATATGTCTCCAAGACAGGTACTTGTAAATGGGTGCATATTTTTTTACCGTCGCTATATACCTGTTTCACCATGTGTGAGGTTTAAATTTTCCGAATAATGACCACCCCTAAATGTGAAAAACCCAAATAATTAAAAGTTACTTTGCTTACTATGGGTTTTTCAGTTGGCTACCTGTTTTTTACAGAAATTCAACGCACATTTAGGGGTCGTCATTATTCGCAAATGTATTTAAAACAGGTATTCTGAACGGACCTGATATTCGGAAATTGATCAAAAGTGATTCTTTCATGAACAACCTACGAAGAAAACAAGATCATCAGAACCACAAGCGTCAACTTCTGCAAGCATGGATATTGCCAATAATTGAAAAAATGTTCTGAATTTGGTTTTTATGCATATTATTATTGCGTATTAATTGCATATTATTTTATTTTCATAAAGTTTTTATAAATATTTTCTTTTTTGCATGATAATTTTTTAATTTTTATTTTTATTTTATTTTTTGAAATTGCGAATAAAAGCGAAACGCGTGCATCGATTTTCATGATCTTTGTCTCATTTTGCTCATAGGTTATGTGACTTTGCGAAAAAGTAACTACACTTGAAACTTATTTCCGTTTTGTATTTTTTATGAATTTAAAAAAAATTTTCTTCATTTTTTATTGGAAACTTATTTTTAACTTGTAAACTGTTGCTTGCATAGGAAAACAATATATGAACAGATTAAGGGAATTGTAATTCTTAATTTTTTAAAATTTATTTCAACTAAATCGGGCTAGTGGCTGTCGAGCTATGTCAAACAACAGGGCCTAAAACGTGATAAATTCCCCTATACGATAGTACTAACTTCAAATCGATATTAAAAATATTTCGGCAGGTAAAAAGACAAAACGAATGATGCAGAAATTTCACATACTGTTCTCAGAATTGAGTTGGCAAATCATGTGTTGTACTGTGTAATGAATAATAATGACTTTGGATGATATGTACGTCAATCGTTTCGTTTGTTTTCGTGCACTGGATAGCACTAAGTTGTGACAGTGCTGTTGTCTCTTTCATTTTTGTGATTCATTCTCGTTTCTAATGTTCTTTTCGTTGTGTTCTGTCGTTAATGTTGGTAAAAATTGAATTTAATGTTCTATTTGGTTTGTAAGCAAAGCGAATGTTGTCAGATTCTATTGTTTTTTTGACAAAATTTTGATACACCCTTCTATGTGGACTAGGTCCAAATGTGGGCCAAATTCTCCTAATTTCAACAGAATTATTTTTTGGGTCAATAAGAACTCTTGTACAAAATTTCATCAAAATATATGCATAATAGCCACTTTCACATACAAATAACTTCTCAAAAAATATGACGTGCATTTGTACCGAATATCTTACCTTGGGTCAGAAAAATTGCTGTAGCTCAAAAAGTGCAGTCCCGATGCATGGACATGTATATATAGGAATGTAGGGGAGGGTTAGGACTACAAAATAGTAAATTTGTGTTTTGACTCAGCTTGACTCACAGGAGTTGTGCTCTATGAAGTAGGAAATTTCCGATAAATTAGACCTTTTTAAAAAAAATATTTAAATTGTTCTGCAAACAGTAGAGCTTCAATTTTTTCTACCAGTGATAGGAAATAAGTTAAGTTACAACACAAAATTTATTTCGTCCAAAAATATTGAAAAACAAAAAAGTTATGATCATTTCAACTTTAAAAATTAACTAAAAATATCATAAATAAAGGGTGATTTTTTAAGAGCTTGATAACTTTTTTTAAAAAAAAACGCATAAAATTTGCAAAATCTCATCGGTTCTTTATTTGAAACGTTAGATTGGTCCATGACATTTACTTTTTGAAGATAATTTCATTTAAATGTTGACCGCGGCTGCGTCTTAGGTGGTCCATTCGGAAAGTCCAATTTTGGGCAACTTTTTCGAGCATTTCGGCCGGAATAGCCCGAATTTCTTCGGAAATATTGTCTTCCAAAGCTGGAATAGTTGCTGGCTTATTTCTGTAGACTTTAGACTTGACGTAGCCCCACAAAAAATAGTCTAAAGGCGTCAAATCCCATGATCTTGGTGGCCAACTTACCGGTCCATTTCTTGAGATGAATTGTTCTCGAAGTTTTCCCTCAAAATGGCCATAGAATCGCGAGCTGTGTGGCATGTAGCGCCATCTTGTTGAAACCACATGTCAACCAAGTTCAGTTCTTCCATTTTGGGCAAAAAAAAGTTGGATATCATCTCACGGTAGCGCTCACCATTCACAGTTATGTTACGATTCGCATCATCTTTGAAGAAGTACGGTCCAATGATGCCACCAGCCCATAAACCGCACCAAACTGTGACTTTTTCTGGATGCATTGGTAGCTCTTGCAATGCTTCTGGCTGATATTCACTCCAAAATCGACAATTCTGCCTATTTACGTACCCATTGAGCCAAAAATGAGCTTCGTCGCTGAACACAATTTCTTTCTTTCTGAACTTTCTTAACAGAGCACGCATTTTGATAATAAAATTCAATGATTTGCAAGCGTTGCTCGTTAGTAAGTCTATTCATGATGAAATGTCAAAGCATACTGAGCATCTTTCTCTTTGACACCATGTCTGAAATCCTACGTGATCTGTCAAATACTAATGCATGAAAATCCTAACCTCAAAAAAATCACTCTTTATCATAAATTCTGAAAAAGCCCATTTTGGACCACCCTGTTCTCAGTGAAATAGTTAAAATAGAGTTCTGATTTTTTGGCACCCGAGGTTTACTACTGTCTACTTTCATATAAGTCTAATAACTTTAAAATCGGTGAACAAAAACCAAAAGGAGTTTTGGCCGCTATCTCAAAATAATGACCACGACGCGTCGGAAATTTGTCCGTAGAGAATTATTTTTTTTTAACATCATTAACTGTCCCATTGGGATACTCCTCATTAAAAACATCCAGCAGTAGCTCATACTGCTTCCTTTTTTCCTCCCTGTTGCTGTAGGCATCCACTTTGGTGTTCCACAGAGCCGGTAAGCTCTCATAGCATTCTATAAATTTTAAAATGATTTTTTTTTCACACGCGCACTTGTCAATCTCGCACAATTTTTTACTACTAAATGAGTCATGTTTGACAAGCGTAACTGGAGACCATCAACGAAAATATCAAAAAATTTTGTTTTTTATGTCAATCATTGCCGACGTCGTGTACGTGTAGCCGACGAAACCCGATTAGAGGCACACACACAACCGATTGATGGAATTATTTGATCGTCTCCAAGGCGCTTTAGTGAGAGTATTGAAAAATACATCTTGTTCTTTGTCATCTAAACGATCAAAAGAATTCAAATATTCATAAGGCAAAACACCTTCTCTTTTCATGAGCAAACATTTATTTATGTCTTGAACTGTGACTTAACGATATGAAAATCATCATCTGAAAGATTGCAAGCTAGTGTATCTAAACTTTTAGCCATAAATCTTATTGAGTCTAAAAACTTCAATTCTAAATGGCTGTTTTCCATCTTTTGAGATATTTGAGAAAGCGATACGTATAACTTCTTGTTTAAATGTATCACTTTTATAGTCCCTGAAATTTTAGCTAATTCTTTAACTAACTTTAGCTGTTGTTAATGTAATAGCTAAATGCACATGGAATATATATGGAATATGTTTGCTCTTTAGCGTACTCCTCGTACTTAATTCTTCATCTATACTTTCAAGAATACACTCAAAGTCCGTATAGACTGGAAATAGAACATCAAGCATCCTTTTGTACTGCGTGAACTGCAAAACCGCCTTTTCTGGAAGTGACATTTCTGTCACAAGCTTATTGCATTATATTTTATGTCTTGTCTAAATGGGTATATTTCAAGCATCCATTACAAAGCAAAAGTTTTTCGCAGTGGTTTGTAAGTTGATGTTTTAAAAGTCTATAAAGTAAAAAATTAATAGAATACTAAAAATATATATTTAAATATAATATATAGAAAGGTCATTGACCAATATATAGTGGTATAGTCCATTCTTCTCCAACAGCAATATATTTATATTCCCCTTTAACATCATGCCAACCAACCACATTAATGCTGATGTTTCGGTTATCAAAGATTTTTATTTGTTTGACCGACAATAGAAAATTTAAAACTTTAAAGTTCATTATGATATCATTTCGTAATGTAATAACATCTAAGCAGCGCAGTAGGTTAAATAACGATATGCGTTCACATCTCGTTTGCCCAAAGTTGCTACTATACACCATTTGATGCAAATCATCGCTATTTATATTTAGACAAGCTCTTTTTGATGCTAGTTTATTCATGTAGTGGGAACCTTTTACTAAGCTTAATTCATTTATATTTATGTCCAGCCAGAGTATTTTTAACAATGCCACCCAGAATTCCTTTCTTGGAATTTGGACATTTTAATATTTATGTCATCCAACTGTTTTTGATCCATCTCCTTCACGCAGTGTTCTCTCGTCAGCAGAACCATTCTGCCTCTATGAGTAATAAAAATCAATTCTGCTTCATCTTCGGTTTCATCGAATTTTTTATATATTCTGTTATTAGCTCTATATTAAATTTTAAAATAACTGTCTTCTAACAGTCGAATAATATGGACTTTCTTGTATTTAACAAATTCACTTAGAAGAAGTCTTTCACATTCTCCTCAGATGAATATGTGGAATTCCTCTTGAGTCAGTACATACATTTGTTTTGAAGTGGGGGCCTTTACCATAATTCCTAGTCTTCTTTCCCCCTTCCCCCATCCAAGTTGGACGCTGCTCACCCACCCCTGAACCACCAACGAAGATCTTTGCAACGATCTTCATCGCACAGCGACTCAGCCAATTGATTGAAATTACACGTACATTCGCACATACATACACGTACATTCGAATACGTAGATTCGCGCAAACTCATATTCGCACGTCCACACCAACGTGTCCGCGTCGTGAAATATGATACCCCCCAAAAACAAATGTATGTTCGAAATCAAGAAGAATTCCACATATTCCTCAGAGGAATTGCTCTAATTACCTCATTAACACATACGCCGACAAAGGGATTCCACATATTCCTCTGAGGAAAGCCATTATTCCTAAGAGGAATCTTCTTGATTTCGAACATACATTATATATAGTCGGTCCCGCCCGAATTTCGTTTATTTTATTGATTCAGTCAATGGAAGTAAAATTAATTACAGACTATGATTAAAAATATTACATAGTATTTGTTTGTCAGTCGTCTGATTCACACACGTTTTCTTTGTCGTCCGAGTTTTTGTGTCGAATTACATGTTTGTGTGACTAAAAAAAATAACAATGGTTCACCATAATTAACTGAACATTTATCCATAAAAAAGTGCAATACCTCTACCAAAATCTACAATAAAATTAACTAAACAAAATAATCTACAATATTGCAATATCACAACGAAGAAAAGGATAAACAGCCAAACTTCAATAACAACACAAAAAAAAACCAAATAGAATTCGCGTCGCGAACACCCATCAACAGCAACTTCAATAACAACAATAAAAACAGCAGCCGCAACTACAATAACAACACAACAACAGCAGCCGCACACTCACTAACCACACATGCAGTTTTCGTGGTGCATTCGTTGCCCCCCTTCCCTTCCTTCCCCATTCCTTTTCGTTTAATTCAGTTGGCACTATTTCCTTCGTGTCGTTGTTCGCTCAATGCTTAAGGCATAACACTAGGCATTGGGCGATCGCAGCAACGGCAGGGAGTGAGGTTTGTCAACTGATGTTACTCTTTGATTTTGTTTTGTTTTCTCGTTTGTTTGTCGTAATGGTTGGTAGGTTTCGATTACAATTTGCCAACATACAAGGGTTGAGGCCGAATTTTTTCTCTGTTATCTCCCATATTCATTTCCATCGACCAGATGTACTTGCCCTTTGTGAGACTCAGGTACGTGAGGGTTCTGATCCACAGGATTTTCACGTGCCTGGGTATCACACCCTATCACTTTTTATTCCCCACAGAGGTCTTGTGCTTTATGTACGAAATGACATAGTGTTCCAGAGCCAGCAACACTTGAGCTCACAAAATCCGGAATTTTCTTATAGCGCTCCTGGCAGCAATCATCTCTGTAAAGTGGTCCAGAGATGGGTGATGTAGAATTACATCCAATGCTGCTTGTGGAGTGCTTTTTATGGCTCCCGTAATGCTCAGTCCTGCTTGCCTTTGCGTTTTCATTAATTTTGCCCGGAGTCTACTCACTCTCATTGCACCCCACCATACCAGACATCCATAGGTAGTAATGGGTCTAACAACCGATCGGTAGATCCAGTCTACAACTTTTGGTTTCAGACCCCAGCTCTTGCCTATGGAGTTCCTGCACATGTAGAGCGCATTTAGACATTTTTTATACCTTTCCTCAGTGTTCCTATTCCAATTCAACTTTCGGTCTAGGACGATACCAAGGTATTTGGCCTCATGAGAGAGGTTGAGCTCCGTTCCATCAAGGATTGGCTTCCTAAATGGTTCTATGTTATATCTCCTTGAAAATAGGACTCGCTCAGTTTTCCTAGGATTAATGCCCAGGCCACTGTCTCTAGCCCAATCAGATAATTTCCTCAGTGCTCCTTGCAACAGATCGCTGATTGTTGGTAGAAATTTTCCTCCTACCAATATAACAACGTCATCTGCATATGCAACTACTTTGTTACCTTCATAAGAAAGGGATCTGAGGATACTGTTGACAGCAAGAAGCCACAGAAGAGGAGATAAAACTCCCCCTGGTCAGTAGTTTCCTTATAGTTAAAGCTCCCAAGGTTGAATTTATAACTCGATGTCGTAGCATCGAGTCAATCCATTCAATCAGGAAGTTTGGAACATGTAGATCCCTTAATGAATTACTAATTGTATTGAAATGCTGCAAGAGTATAATTCTTACTTTCTAGGTTCCATTCTATGTAACCAACGACCTCATGAAGAGCGCTCTCGGTAGATTTGCCTTTGAGATAGGCATGCTGAGCGTCGCTTATAAGATTGTTGTCTATGCTTCCTATTAGATAAATGTCTAAGATTCGTTCCATTGTCTTAAGGAGGAAGGATGACAGACTGATTGGTCTAAAATCCTTGGTGGATGAATGACTTGGTTTGCCTGCTTTGGGTATGAAGACTACCCGCACCTCCCTCCAACTCGTTGGTATAAATTTTAGGCGCAGACATGCTTTGAACACACAGACTAGATGTGAAACGATTACATCTGTAGTATGTTGTAGCATGACTGGTAATACACCATCCATTCCCGGAGATTTATAGGGTTGGAATGTATCAATTGCCCATTTGACTCTATCTTCATTGACTATATTATCTATGATAGCTTCATCAAAAAGGGAAGAATTGGATGCTGTGGTCATAGTGACCTCGCCTTCAATATCCTCACAATTTGGGAAGTGGGTCTCTGCCAAGAGGCTAAGTGTCTCTAGGCCCGATGACGTCCAGATGCCATCCGGTTTCTGGATGTGTCCTAGAGGTTTCGGATCCTTCGACAAGACTCTTCTAAATCTCGCGCAATCATTTACGTTATCTATTGTCTCGCAATAGGCAACCATGATGTTCTCTTTGTCTTTTTTAGTTCTGCCTTGTATTTGTTAAAACTAATCTTATAGTTTTCTCAATCATTATTGCTCCTTGTACAACCAATTTGTTGCAACATCGCAAGTAGATTGCTATGCGATAATTTGTCAATTGGCCTGTAACAAGTTACATCATCATTCTTTCCATCCTTAAAAACTGGCGTAATCGAGGCCGTTTTCCAACTGTCAATAAAAGCGCCTTCTTTAATCATTTTTTTTTTTCGAATTTTGAGATAAAACTTTCATGTTATCAGTGGTCCACTCCAGAAGCTTTGGCGAACGTCTGTTTTTTACCGGCTCGTTCTGTCATTCGATCACCTCCACTACGAAATTTATTTGCCAATTTTGGGAAGGAATTTGGGAAAAAGGGAAGGTACAATTTGTATTGGCTTTTAATATATTTTCTTTTATTTTTTGGCAAGTAGTTTAATATTCGCTAATATTAGCCGATATTAGCCTAATTTCATATTAATATCCCATTCAATTATTTTTTGAGAGTTGGAATCCATTCACAAAATTTGTATAATATGGATGAATACAATATTTTTTTCTATTACACATTTTCATATGAGGCATATTTGACCAGAAATCTTGAATTCATAACCCATAATCCTTCCAAAGAAAGGTAAAGGTAAAATAAGCACAATAAGAAGGTTCGTGTTCCAAAAGTGTCCGAACAGTGCAAATGGTAATGTAGTCGGATGACAGTGGAACTTCATGTCCTAAATATACATGTGTGTGCCGACGAAGATCACAGTTCCGAGATTTGTGTGTCCTACTCAAGTTGTAGTTGTTGTTTATTGTTATTTTTTTATAATAACACATGGCCACGCATACTGTAATTATCTATTGTCACATTTATGACTTTCAAATAAAAATACAATCATTCAATTTACTATAGACGTCATCATATAGTGGGACACCGACTTCAATGAAAGATCCATATATTTCACAGTAGTATTGATGGCTAAGTCAAATATTTATATTTTCTTTTGTAAACTTACTGCAACATTGCAACATTTCTGATACTCATGCAGATAAAGTGTATTTACTATGAAACCCCTTAGGCACAAAAGGGATGATATATTCTTGAAACACAATATTTTTAAGTACAATCCAATTTCATCAATACAATTTGGGTTAAACATTTTGAAAACGTTATACTAAATGTATTCCATAATGAAGCATTTGCTATAAGAACGGACTCGCGCGACTCACTCTTTCGAGACCAAAAAATAAATAAGAAAATGAAAAATAACGGCAATAACATGTTTTCATAAATATATACAGGAGTTAGAACTTCGACAGATCTAAAAAAATATCGGCGGCGTGGTTGAAGTCGATGTGAGCCGATGAAATCGGCGGCGGCGCGGCTCGTATAGGAACATGCGGCGGCTAGTCGGCTCAAAATCGGTCGGCTTATATCTCTGCAAATATTTTGAAAACCATATACAATTATCGAAACTACAAATTTAAAAAAGTTAGCGACCATGTTAACCGCATCATCACAAGATTGGGATATGTAGTCATTATACGTGACAGTTTTTTTAAAGGTTTAAAATGATTTAGGGTTACCTCTAATTTCATTCTCTTTCCCCAGAAGAAATTGTTTATAAAAAATTATTTAACTCTTTGTCGACCGACGGAACTTTCCAGTATTAGTACCAGTACTTTTTTTCGTACCCTAAAAATTGTACGGGTACACTTTTAGAACTTGTACCCATCAGTTCTCTAAAGCACCATCGCCAGCTCCCATAAGCCAAAAAATTAAATAATTCTACAGTTTTCAGAGCTCTCATAATTACTTTTTAGCCATAATTTCAAGTTGTGGAGCCACTGATAACAGTGACATTCAATTTGGCTAAAAATTAAAGAAAAGTCATAAAAGTAAAATAGAGTGGCGTTAGTTACTACGCTTATAACTCAAGAACGCATGGACCGATTTCGATGATTCGCACCAATTCGGATTGGTCGCCGGAAGAGTACCTAAGAAAATTCCCGAAATATCACCAATTTGTATGTAGTGATTTTACGACGCCATCTTCATGATAGATGATGTTTATGTTTGAAGTTCAGTGGAGAATCGCCTGGATTAAGCTGTCTCAGTGTGAACGAGATCCTGCCAGGATGGTGGACTCGTTAGGTTCTCAAAGACGGAGTCTTGTGAGAAGCCTGTGTAGTGTGGTTGTTGTTGCACGAAAATTCAAGCAACGAAAACACAAAGTAACACAAACGAACGTAAGTAAAAGGTGTTTACGTGGTGGTTCCTTTCAGTGAAAACACAGAGGGTTTGAATTAGTAAGAATTACTATTTATTTATAATTATTTATTGACACGGTGGTCTAAAACACTGTCACTGTTTGCGAAAACAAAAAGTAAAGTGGACATCACAAACATATTAAGTTGGCTGCAATCCTGGCCTACCAGTGTAAGGGATCACACTTAGTCGTTGAGATCGATCAAGTCGATGTCATCATCGACAGGACCTGATCGATCGTCAACACAGTGGCAATGTTAAATTGCCACTAAAGCCATTGCATTTTTTGCTTCATTGTGAAAGACCAGAATCACTTCATCTACTATCGAATATAACGGATACTTTCAAATGACCTCATTTGGAGCAGATATTACTGACGAACGCGGATTCTGTTGTTAATTCAATAGTAGTTTATTCCAGACTGACTGGTAGATTTGAAAATGAGTACAATGTATCATAGTAATGTAATAAAATGACATGTCAAAAGATAATAGATAAATGTACATAAAATGCAGTGTTGTAAAATGAGGTATGATCGTGAGTGACTACTTTGTACTTTTCAACACCTCCCCTCAAAGTAGGACATCCTAAGGATCTTCAGTCACACCCAGCTCTCGAATATGTTGTTGACGCTTACTGGAACCAAGGCCCTTCGTGAGTACTTCTGCTGCCATTTCTTCAGTTCTTCTGTATTCCAATTTTATGTCATCAGAATTTTGCTTTTGCTGTAGGAACTGGTGCCGAACATCAATATGTTTGGTTCGAGAATGGTACCCAATGCTTTGAATTAACTTTTGGGCACTCTGACTGTCGTTGAAAATTGTAAAACAGTTTTTCGGTAGTCCAATTTCTTCGAAGATTCGTTGAAGATACAGTGCCTCTTTTGCAGCCTCTGTAATGGCAAGGAGTTCTGCTTCTGTACTCGATAAAGCCACTGTCCTTTGTTTTCGAGCTTCCCAACTGATTGCTCCAGCAGACATAATGTAGGCGAATCCACTGTAGGAGCGTCTATCGGATAGATTCGATCCCCAATCAGCGTCTGCTACTCCGTATAATTGGATATCACTTTTAGTATAAACTAGCCCGTGATCGATTGTTCCCTTAAGATATCGCAATATCCTTTTAGCAGCCTGCCAATGTTCAGCATTGTAATTTGAGTTAAATTGACTTAAAAAGTTCACGGCATATGCGATATCAGGTCGAGTGTTAACAGCTAAATACATAAGTGCGCCGATCAAATTTTGGTAGGGATATTTTTGCATGACTGTCATATCCGGTGTCGAAGGCCTATCCAATTGACATTATTGTTCCAATGGTTTTATAGCCGGTTTGCAATCCTGCATGTTAAAGCGGATAAGGACGGATTCAATGTACTCCTTCTGCTTAAGAGATATTTGGCCATTCTTTAAATTTTGCTTAAATTCAATACCCAAACATTTGTTTACTTCTCCAAGATCCTTCATTTCAAAGGATTCAGCTAGCAGTTTCTTATCATTTGTGGCTATCAACAAGTCGTCGACATAAACGGTAACTAACATGATTTTCTCACCTTCTCTGCTTATGAATAAACAAGGATCCTGCTTCGATGGTATTAATCCGAGTTGTTGTAGCTTGTAATTTAATTTTTGATACCACAGAAGTCCTGATTGCAGCAGACCATATAGTGCTTTGACTAATTTGCATACCGGGTTTTTGCATTCTTTCAGATCTCAAAGCCACCTCTGAGCAATTACTTTGGCCTGTCGACTTTTCTGTGCGCACGTTCCGACTGTTTCATTTCGCGAACATTTTTGTAAAACGTCTTCCAAATAATCCGCTATTTCCATAAAAACATTTTCGTCGAGATCTCCATTCAAATATGCCGTCACAAAATCCATCTGATGAATTTCGAGATCATTTTCGGCCGATACAGCAGACATGAGACGAAGTGTCTGAAAAATCCTCCCCTGGCCGTTGGGAACACCCCTTTGCCACTAGACGAGCCTTTTTCTTATGATCCATTTTGGTGCGAAATTTCCCAAGTACTATTCAATATTTGCGCCAAAAATTCATCCTCAATTGCTAAACGCCATTTAGCACTATCTGTGGAACACAAAGCTTCGTTACAGGTAACAGGATCATCAGTAAAAACGGCATTGACGAATTCGCAATCTTCAAAACCTTCGAAGTCGTCCATTTTGTCACTGCCACTTTCTATTTCGGTTTCATGGATTGTTTCGACATTCGCAGAATTTGGTGGAATTTTTCGTGGTCGTCCTCTCTTGCCGTTTCGAAAAATCTGTCTTCTGCCTTTGTTGCCTTTTTGTGTTTCTTGCCCGGATGGTTCTTCCAATTCTTGATTTTGATCTTCGGGCACTTGATGTTCGTACACTGGCAAATCATATTCGCATTGTGGTTGCATGTTGTCATCAATTATTGATTCAAACGTCTCTCCATAAAATTCGTCAATAAACTTGACGTCACGGCTGATAATGATATGACATTACTTCGGTAACCACAAGCGATATGCCTTTACCTCTTCAGAGTAGCCCACCAATAAGCATTCATCCGAACGAGAATCCAATTTGCATTTGATTTGTCCTTGATTATTGGTAACCACAAGCGATATGCATTTGCCTCTTCAGAGTAGCCCACCAATAAGCATTCATCCGAACGAGAATCCAATTTGCATTTGATTTGTCCTTGATTATTGGCAATTCTCCGTTCAGAGATCTACTTGGACATCTATTTCTCAAGTAATTGGCCGTATTAACGGCCTCCGCCCAAAATGCTGGAGGTACTCCTGCTTGCTTCATCATAAACCAGGCCATTTCTAGTAAGGTCCTATTTTTCCTCTCCGACACGCCGTTCTGTTGTGTTGTGTGAGGAGCGGTCAATCTTCTTTTAATGCCAGCTTCCCCTATATACTCGTTAAACTCTACTACCTCCAATAATGCACTGGTACGATTTTACTGCCGCTGCCGAAACTATTTCGTGTTTGTTTTTCACTTAAGCACACCTTACAAGTTGACAAAGGCTGGCCTGACTTTATTTCAATCCCGTGTGCACCCTTAGTGTCGGCAAGCAATTTTAAATCACGTTCATTCAGATGACCTAACTTTTGGTGCCACATATCGATGTCATTCAATTTCTCCTCGGCCGAATTTGCAGCATCCATTGTGTTGTTCAAAAAATAAAGATTCCCTTTGCGATTCGCTCTGCAAATTATTTCATCTTCCTGCATGATGAATGCCTCTTTCTCATTGCAGCGAACCTGGTATCCCTTGTCTGTCAGCTTTGATATGGACAACAAACGTACATTCAACGTACATTACGTCCCTTATGGTAAAAGGCTGCTTTTGTCCATCATCAATGACGTTTATTTTCACGTCGCCTACACCTGATATTTTGCTCACCTCTCCGTTTGCCAAACATAAGCTTTTGTTTGTGTTTTCCACTCAAGTGCGAGGTGCAGCCGCTATCCAAACACCATTCGTTAGAAATATCAAAACAACTGAAAACAACATCAACATAATTAAACAGCGATTTTTCATTTTTATTATCGTTCTCTTCAGCATGATTTGCGTTTTGATTTGATCTGCAGTTTCTGGCGATATGTCCAATTTTTCCACATTTAAAACAACCCTGTTTTTGCCTTTGTTTGTTTTGTTGAGTTTTTGCATTTTCGCCCTTATTCTCTCTTGGCTCTCTTGAAAATTTTCCGTTGACGTAATTCTCCTTTGATTTTGCATACAACGCATTTTGTTCATCTCGTTCTGTTTTTGCTTTGCGTGATTGGTCCTCTTCGAGTATTTTCACTCGCAGTGCATCGGGTGTTGGCAATTCGTCCCTCGTTTCTAATGCACAGCGAAAAGTCTCGAACGAGTCAGGCAAGCTGTACAGAAGCAAAATAGCGAGTAGGTCGTCTCCGATGCTAATTTTTATTTCCTTGAGTTTGCCAACTGGGTCAAAGAAGTCATTTATATGGTCTCGAGCACTGTCACCCTCCTTCATGCGTGCTAGAGCAACACACTTCAGTAATGTGGCCTTCCTGGCCGGACACTTTGATTGAAAGGTGGACTGCAATTTTAGCCATATATCTCTAGATGTTTCGCACTCGGATATTAGTCCTAATTCTGATGGCGTTATTGATAATAATAAATGCGCACAGGCTTTTTGGTCGGCAGTCATCCATTTCTGGGCATCAGCACCCTGGGGACACGTTATCGTGCCGCTGACATATGACCACAGGTCATTCTTTATAAGAACTGCACGAATCTGCAACTTCCATGTATCGTAATTCCGGGAATTTAAAGCTTCAATACGTATTAAGTTGCCCGACATGATTATTTTTCATAACCGTATACTTCTAATATAAAAATTTATTTTTTCTTTCACGCGTTTCCTTGAAACTGGGCCCATAACCTGTTGTTAATTCAATAGTAGTTTATTCCAGACTAACTGGTAGATTTGAAAATGAGTACAATGTATCATAGTAATGTAATAAAATGACATGTCAAAAGATAATAGATAAATGTACATAAAAGGAATATAAAATGCAGTGTTGTAAAATGAGTTATGATCGTGAGTGACTACTTTGTACTTTTCAACAGATTCAATACGACATTCAAAGTAATAAATTAATCCTTTCTTTTCATGCTCAAAAATCATTGAATCCACAGATCCAAGGCCAAATTCTTCATCGTATTGGATAATTGCTACTGCATGGGCTATTCGGAAAATCAACTCGATCAGCGCCAAACAGTCAATATGACAATGAAAAAATGAACTTTTCGAGACCTGCAGCAGCTACTTCATGAACATCATGCAATTCGGTAAGTGTACCAAAAGTTATCCACGAAGTTTGAGTGGCGAGACCATCACTGGCCACGATGGTTATCCACTGTATCGGCGTCGATCATCTGACAATTGCGGTAGAACAATCACACTCAAAGTGAAAGGAAATGATTTCATGGATGACAACTCTTGGGTTGCTCCGTATTCGCCACTTCTTCGTAAAACATTGAAGGAACATTATAACGTGGAGTATTGCAATTCAGTGAAGTCCATCAGCCAATTGGTTCGACCGATTGCTTGAGTGAAAGAGGAATTTTAGCGGCAAAGAACAAGGATGGGGATCACTTGGATTGCCACCGCACAATTTACAATTGAAGGTTGGTTCAGTTGCCATCATGCTTAGCATTCTCAATCAATCAAAATTATTCAACGGAACGCGTTTAGCGGTCACAAAACTCATGAGCAATGTGATTTACGAAATAATACTAAAAGTTCAAAGGTGAGGAAGTTCTCATTCCGAGAATGCCAATGATCCCAACCGATATGCCATTTGAGTTTAAGCGAATCCAATTTCCAATTCGTCTCGCATTCGCCATGACAATCAATAACTCACAAGGCCAATCACAAGGAGTGTTTGTAGCCTCAATCTAGAGAATGAATGCCTTTTGCACGGTCAACTGTATGTCGCATATTCCCGTGTCGGAAAACCATCCGCTTTGATCGCTTTCGCACCTGACAACAAAACGAAAAACATTGTTTATCACAGAGTACTCCAATGAAGGGAAATACAATCCAAAATCAACACGACCGTAACCCATCCAGCAAATATTTAAAAACAAAGAATAATTTGCAATGGGCCACAGATTTTCTGCAATTTGAAATGACGTAGCACAACTGTGAAACGAAGTTCCCCGGGTCCACTATAATGAATAACGCTAACATTCTCTTAATTATGCATAATCTCATTTAATAGTTCATATACTATTCACATTTGTATGTTTTTTTTAATAAATATGAATTACCGATCATTTTAAATATTATATTATATTATACCCGTAACAATAAAGCATTAAATGTCTAAATCAATTCTTTTCTAGGCAGAACGAAGTCCGCCGAGTCAGCTATTTAAATATAAATAATATTTGAAGGCCGTTGCGGGTCAGCTAGTAGTAGAATAAAAAAGTATTTCAACTTTAAAAACGGGTTTTTAATTAAAAAATATACTACTTGTACATGATTTTTTGTCGTGGACTCGTAAGTACCGTTGACCTGTGAACGCTTGTGACTTGTACTGCTTCACATGCTTAACTTTTATTTGATCTTTGTTTCGTGTCATTTGCATTTACAGAAAATTATGCCTGGAACACAAACTCATTGATCCCTAAAAGATTAGCGTGCCATAATAGATTTGCCATAATTGTACTGCAACAATAACACAGGGACCCAAAAAAGAAAACAAAGGCCGTTTGATTAAAATTAGATCAATAACACTAGTCAACAGTCAAAATGTACTCGGGATGCGATAATTTTTTCTGTGTAGATAACCTTGACATGAGCTCGAAAAACGCAATAAATTTTTTTTTTTTCGTTTGGTTTTTTTTTTATTATTTTTTTTTTAAATTTAAAAAATTTTTTTTTGGTTAATTTGTTTCGTCCGGCATAACTCGGTAACCACTAGCCCGATTTAATTGAATTAAATTTAAAAAAATTTAAAATTACAATTCCCTTAATCTGTTCATATATTGTTTTCCTATACAAGCAACAGTTTCCAAGTTAAAAATGAATATATAAAGGAAAAAACTTATTTTTTGCCTAAAGATTTAATTTTTTTTTTTTTAAAATCCATAAAAAATCTAAAATGAAAAAAAATGTCAAATCTTATTACTTTTACGTAAAGTCACATAACCTATGAGCAAAATGAGACAAAGATCATGAAAATCGATGCACGCGTTTCGCTTTTATTCGCAATTGAGTAAAGGTATGAATTTCAAAAATTTAAAAAATTTTTTTTGGTTAATTTGTTTCGCCCGGCATAACTCGGGAACCACTAGCCCGATTTAATTGAATTAAATTTTAAAAAATTTAAAATTACAATTCCCTTAATCTGTTCATATATCGTTTTCCTATACAAGCAACAGTTTCCAAGTTAAAAATGAATATATAAAGGAAAAAACTTATTTTTTGCCTAAAGATTTAATTTTTTTTTTTTTAAATCCATAAAAAATCCAAAATGAAAAAAAATGTCAAATCTTATTACTTTTACGTAAAGTCACATAACCTATGAGCAAAATGAGACAAAGATCATGAAAATCGATGCACGCGTTTCGCTTTTATTCGCAATTGAGTAAAGGTATGCATTTCAAAAATTTGCTCGACATATGCACAACTTTGTCTATGGTAAGGTTTTTTCTTTTTTTTGATTCTCCGAATTAACAAAACGGAATAAACAAAGGGTTATTTAATTTTTATGATTGCGTAAGCAAAGTAATAAACGCTAATAAATGTGCGTGAACAATTAAAAGGAAAAAAGGAAAGGGGACTTTTTTAATTATTTGGGTTTTCCGTTGGCTACCTGTATGATTTTTTTACAGAAATGCAACCCACATTTAAGGGTGGTCATTATTCGGAAAATTTAAGACTCACACATGGTGAAACAGGTATGTAGCCACCGTAAAAAAATATACACCCATTTATAAGTACCTGTCAGTAAAATACTAAACAATACACAGTATAAATAGGTCTTCATTGATCGATTTTACTCATTCAACAAGTGTCGACGAACGCGATAGTTAAAATGAGCAAACGTTCGCGAGGATTTGAATGCAATACCAATCCAAGTAATTTTTGTTACATGTGCGCCATGCTCGTCACTCACATCGCCCAGGTTGTCCGGAAAGAAGTCCAAGTGCGAGTGTAGAAAATGTATCTTAAGCGACATATTTGCTCTAATTTTTTTATAATTTTGGAGTAGTTGTTCGACGATCTCTCTGTAATTTGAGCTTTTGTTGTTTCCAAGAAATCCGGAAACAATTTGCCGAAATGAGTTCCAAGCTGCAGCTTCATTTGGTGATAAAATGTGCTCAAACTGTTGGTCTTGCAACAACTTTTTAATTTGCGGACCGTCGAAAACGCCTTCCTTAATCTTTGCCGATGAAAGGTGAGGAAAAATGGTTTTTAAATAGGCGAACGCTTCGCCATCTTTGTTGATAGCTTTCACGAAGTTTTTTATGAGTCCGAGCTTTATGTGAAGAGGTGGGAGAAAAACATTTTCCTTTTTTATGAGTGGTGTATATTTCACGTTGTCGCTGCCGGGGATGAAGTTAACTCTTTCTGTCCAACTCCTCCTGGTGTAATGATGTTGACGATCGCGGCTGTCCCAAAGGCAGAGAAAACAACAGTACTTTGTGAATCCACCTTGTAATCCACAAAGGATACCGATAACCTTAAGGTCGGCACAAACTTTCCAATCGTGCCTCTCATAGTTAAGGCACTTTAGTAGATTGTCCATGACTTCGTATGTTTCCTTGGTGTCAACGGCATGAGCAATTGGAATCGAAGGTTTCTCGTTGCCGTTGTGCAGTAAAATTGCTTTAAGGCTCTGCTTGTTGCTGTCGATGAAAAGACGCCACTCTCCTGGATCGTAAGAGTACCTTTTTTTTCCTTTTAATTGTTCACGCACATTTATTAGCGTTTATTACTTTGCTTACGCAATCATAAAAATTAAATAACCCTTTGTTTATTCCGTTTTGTTAATTCTGAGAATCAAAAAAAAAAGAAAAAACCTTACCATAGACAAAGTTGTGCATATGTCGAGCAAATTTTTGAAATTCATACCTTTACTCAATTGCGAATAAAAGCGAAACGCGTGCATCGATTTTCATGATCTTTGTCTCATTTTGCTCATAGGTTATGTGACTTTACGTAAAAGTAATAAGATTTGACATTTTTTTTCATTTTGGATTTTTTATGGATTTTTAAAAAAAAAAAATTAAATCTTTAGGCAAAAAATAAGTTTTTTCCTTTATATATTCATTTTTAACTTGGAAACTGTTGCTTGTATAGGAAAACAATATATGAACAGATTAAGGGAATTGTAATTTTAAATTTTTTAAAATTTAATTCAATTAAATCGGGCTAGTGGTTCCCGAGTTATGCCGGACGAAACAAATTAACCAAAAAAAAATTTTTTAAATTTTTGAAATTCATGCCTTTACTCAATTGCGAATAAAAGCGAAACGCGTGCATCGATTTTCATGATCTTTGTCTCATTTTGCTCATAGGTTATGTGACTTTACGTAAAAGTAATAAGATTTGACATTTTTTTCATTTTGGATTTTTTATGGATTTAAAAAAAAAAAAAATTAAATCTTTAGGCAAAAAATAAGTTTTTTCCTTTATATATTCATTTTTAACTTGGAAACTGTTGCTTGTATAGGAAAACAATATATGAACAGATTAAGGGAATTGTAATTTTTTAATTTTTTAAAATTTAATTCAATTAAATCGGGCTACTGGTTCCCGAGTTATGCCGGACGAAACAAATTAACCAAAAAAAAAATTTTTAAAATTTAAAAAAAAAAATAATAAAAAAAAAACCAAACGAAAAAAAAAATTTTTATTGCGTTTTTCGAGCTCATGTCAAGGTTATCTACACAGAAAAAATTATCGCATCCGGAGTACATGCAATTTTTTTCAATTTGTTGAGTAGTGTAATCGATTGCAGATTTCAGTTGATGAGTCGATGATACTATTCAAATGAAGCAGTATTTTCCAATGAAGCCAATAAAGCGGGGATATCAAATGTGGTGTTTGGCAGATCAACGCGGTTATGTGAAAAATATACCAAAGGATAGGTGGTGCCCTTGAAGATAAATTTGAAGGTTTTGGACTTCGGGAAAGAGTAGTTTTTATCATTGACCGTGAATGAATGGGGAAAAAATAAACTGTCCAGTAGTTATAAGAGATTATTACACATTTATGGGTGGAGTGGATCACACAGATCAATTTCGTGGTGCTTATGGGCTTGATCAAATATCAAAGAAGTGGTGGCACAGAATATTTTGGGCTCTATTTTAGATCGTTGTTTATTGTCAACTTAATGAAAATACCTCTGCTTCAATATAGGCGAGCCATTGCGCAGGGATTAATTACACTAAAGGGCATTCCTATTAACATAAAAAATTTTCCCGTTGTAACCTCGATTTAAAAAAAAAAAAAAAATTAAATCTTTAGGCAAAAAATAAGTTTTTTCCTTTATATATTCATTTTTAACTTGGAAACTGTTGCTTGTATAGGAAAACAATATATGAACAGATTAAGGAAATTGTAATTTTTTAATTTTTTAAAATTTAATTCAATTAAATCGGGCTACTGGTTCCCGAGTTATGCCGGACGAAACAAATTAACCAAAAAAAAAATTTTAAAATTTAAAAAAAAAAAATAATAAAAAAAAAACCAAACGAAAAAAAAAAATTTTATTGCGTTTTTCGAGCTCATGTCAAGGTTATCTACACAGAAAAAATTATCGCATCCGGAGTACATGCAATTTTTTTCAATTTGTTGAGTAGTGTAATCGATTGCAGATTTCAGTTGATGAGTCGATGATACTATTCAAATGAAGCAGTATTTTCCAATGAAGCCAATAAAGCGGGGATATCAAATGTGGTGTTTGGCAGATCAACGCGGTTATGTGAAAAATATACCAAAGGATAGGTGGTGCCCTTGAAGATAAATTTGAAGGTTTTGGACTTCGGGAAAGAGTAGTTTTTATCATTGACCGTGAATGAATGGGGAAAAAATAAACTGTCCAGTAGTTATAAGAGATTATTACACATTTATGGGTGGAGTGGATCACACAGATCAATTTCGTGGTGCTTATGGGCTTGATCAAATATCAAAGAAGTGGTGGCACAGAATATTTTGGGCTCTATTTTAGATCGTTGTTTATTGTCAACTTAATGAAAATACCTCTGCTTCAATATAGGCGAGCCATTGCGCAGGGATTAATTACACTAAAGGGCATTCCTATTAACATAAAAAATTTTCCCGTTGTAACCTCGACAAATAAAAGACGTCGAGGTAAAACTGAATCACTTTATATATGTAAGACTAGGAAACATCTGCGTACATTGGCCAAAATTTTTAGATACTCGTGGAAGATGCGAACTATGCCGCATAAAAAAAAATACAGTAAAGACCATACTCGAAATGCAGCCACTTTTTGTGTTGCAATGATAAAAAACTGTATTGTAGAATATCATGGAATAAATATGTAAACATTTTCAATTCTATTTTTCTGTAATTTTCAAATTACCTATGTTCCTTTTAGTTATAAACAAAATTTAATAAATTAATAATAAAAATTAAATAATTAATTAAATTATGTATGAAAAACTCTACAGCCTAATGACGTCGTTATGGGCCAACGGTACTTCTAAGTACCAGGGATATTTCAACCCCTTCCCGGACCATAAGAAAAATGAAACTTCTTTTTTGTACTCAAAATCATTTTTTTAAATGAAAACAAACAGTTAAAATCCCGTTCGTAATATATAAATTTAGCTTGGCAATCACCCGACTGCATGAAGTGCTTATTAAATTTACTGCGTAGGTTCTTAAGCCTTTTAATGTCTCTAGTATACCATGGAAGCTTATAAGGCTTATCTTTTTTAATAGGGATATTATCCCTTAAAACACCTAAAATTTCAATCAAAAATGTTTCATAACAAACGGAAGTTACCTTGCCAACAAGAATTGTCAGCCAGTCCACCGAGTCAAATATAGCATTTAGCATATAAAAATTACAAAAGTTGAAGTTTAAATTCAAATATTTAGGCCACGGAGAGTATTTAAAGATACAATAAGAACCTACTTCAATTACTAAAGGTATGTGATGTATACTAGATGGGGATATTAACAGTAAAGACTCATATAAGTTGAAGTTATAATCATGTGGAACAAAAATCGGAGCAATCTATTAGAAATATTGTTAATTTGAACCAAATTTAAACTAAGCAAAGTATCAATGCAATTAATTTCATATTCCTTATTTACATTATGAGGAGATAAAAAATATTATCACCAATCTTAGACCAAATAACACTTTCAAGATTAAAATCACCGATTACACAAATACGAGAGATTACTTCAATATTCTCATCTAATAATAAAATATTGGAAATGTAATTAGCATAAAGTCTTTCCGAACTTCCCGGAGGTATATAAGATACGCATAATAATAAAGTTATGTTAGAACCTAAAATAGCGAGTTGATCTAATAAATCATCCTCATCATCAATCAAGAGGAAGGAGGATTTATATTGGCATTTAACAGCAACTAGGACACCACCACCCCTAGAAAACCCCGTCAAATTCGCACTCCTATCGTTACGATAAACATTATACAGTCCAGCATCAAAAAAGTCCGAGTTTAGCCACGATTCAACTAAAACAATCACAACAAATTCACATTGAGACGAATAATCAAAAAACACTTTTCGATTTAGTTCGCAGTCCAGATAAGTTTTGATAATATATTTTTAAGCCGTGTTCGGAATCGGCTAACGATGACCTGTTTGTGCTTCTTTCCTGGGAAAATTTAAAAAGAGCGTACCCTTATATCTGTAGTTATGTAGTTTTCCAATTTCAGTATTTTTTTCTACATAATCAATTAACACAATCAGTTAAAAACAATGTTTATATTATTGTTGAATATTTCACCAAATTTATCATCAATTTTGGCACAGATAAAATGATATTTAGTCCTGCATTAGAGTCTAAACCCAATCAAACACGCTGGCAGCGGCGGCGAGAAAATTCGCTGGCGTCCAAACCAAATAAAGAGAGAGCGGCCAGAATTGCCACTTTTTGTTGTTTATCGTTAACGTTTAGTGTTCGATTTAAATTCATTTAAAAAATGTCACAACGTTTAGTGAAAAATTATTGGTGTTGTAACAATAGCGTGTTAAAAAGTAAAAACGTTGTTTGTTGGCTGTGGAGCGGCTGTTGTTGGGGTTGATGGTTACTGAGTGTCTGTGGAGCGGCTGTTGTTGAATGGTGTGTGACTGGTGGCTGTTCTGTTGTTGGTTAAATTATGTCTCTTGGTTGGCGGCTGTTGGTGGCTAATGTGTGAATGTGGGTTGTGCTGCCAGGGCCGTGCGCAGGATTTTCCCCTGGGGGGCGCTTTCATCTAGTTTTACAAAAAATAAAGTCAGACTATGGCGCAATGATAAATGTCGTTAATTTGAATATGTGTGATTATTTGAGCGTTTGGCAACCATTCATATTTTAATACCAGGATCTTCGAGAAATATTTTGATACATTCATCGGCAAAATTGCATTTCAGTAATCCATTATAAAGCAATTTATTACCACGGAAAGATATTGCGAAGACAATCGCAATAAAAAGGGACGCTTATCTATTTTTATTAATTAATTAAACGCAGTCAATTTTACTGCAAACTCAGCTGTTTGAATGGTGATGTAAGATTGCAGAATAACTGCTGTTATGAAAAAAACTGATGTAATAGCAGAAAAGTTTCTGCTGATAGACAGCAGACAATCACCGCTTTTATTAACCGACTTGTTCTCTGTTTTTCAAATAGTTGCTAGAAAGTATATACATAGATATATATTTTGAAGAAATATTACACAATTAAAATAAATAAAAACAAATAAATAAAAAATGTTTAGAAACTTTTCTTAATCTTAAATATGTATAAATTCGAATAACAAAGATAGCTTTTTTGTACTCGATGAAATGCAATAAGAAACACCTACAAATGTTAATTCCAAAAACTAAATACAGTAAAAGCTCTCTTAAGCGGACAGTGACGGTCGCAGCGATTTTGTCCGCCTGAGGGAGATGTCCGCCCAATAGAGCGTTTTAAGGTAAATAAAAAAAAACAAATATGTATAATGTTCCCACCACTATGGAAATGAGTATGTTAATACATTTCACAACATTTTGTAATAAATTTTTATTATTAAAGTAAAATATTCATGTATAAAAAATTCAAATTCATAAATCATAAACTTAAATGAAATTAGTATTAATTATTAATACATATAAAAAATTTAAAAATTAGTTTTGTTGCTGGAAAAATTGACGAATTGATGATTGCTTTAGGTTGTTTTGCTTCCATTTTTTCTCATTTTCCACAAGACGAATCTCTAAAGACGTTAATTGTTGATATGCAACAACATCACTTTTAACAAACGTTTTCAAGCGAGAAATTTGTTTGAATGCTTCATGATAATTATTAATTAGATCCGAGTCTTCCACAGCTACCTCCTCATCAGAATCACTTAAATCCTCCCCAGTATTAGTAATGCCTTCATAATCAATTTCAATATTGTCATTTTCTGTGTATGCAACGTTATCAATATTTAAATAATCCTCTAATATAAAGTCACTAAGTTGTGCAATTTCATTTAAATTAAAGAGCGTTGCTAATGGAATATCATCCTCAGGCTCAAACAGTTCGACATTCGAATTTTGTATAAATCCCGATTTTCGGAAACAGTTTTCTATGTTTGACGCTTCAATTTTGTCCCAAGAAGCTTTTACAAAACACAGGGCATCAAGTACATTTATTTTTTTTTTTGCTAATTCTGATGCGGATTTAGCTGTATCCATATTTGATAGCATATCTTTTATAATGAAGTTTCTGTATATGACTTTAAAATTTTGTATTATGCCCTGGTCCAAGGGCTGGCATATGGATATTGTATTAGGAGGTAGAAACTCTAAAGTTATGTTTGTCAGGCAGATATCTCTGGGATGAGAGGCAGAATTATCTAAAAATAAAAGAATATTTCTTTTGCGAGATTTCATTTTTGTGTCAAGTTGTCGTAACCACTCTGTCATAATTTCTCTTGTCATCCACGCCTTTTTGTTCGATTTCCAATCGACTGGTAAATCGGCAATTTGAATGTGTTTAAAAGCTCTCGGGCGGGCCGCTTTTCCGATGACTAATAGCTTTTCTTTTTGTCCAACCATATTAACGCAAAACATAATGGTAAGTCTTTCCTTCGACAATTTACCACCAGTACATTTCTCTGATTTTAGAGCCAACGTTTTGTCAGGCATGGCTCGAAAAAAGAGACCGCTTTCATCGGCATTGTACACATCTTCAGGTCTGTACTGACTCAGCAAAGAAGGAAGTTTTTGCCTGAATTGGTTTACATCTTCTGGAGTAACATCAGCAGCTTCACCCGATATGCATTTAAATGCGACGTTATGTCTAGTTCGCCACTTCTGAAGCCATCCATCTGATGCGGAAAATGTTGTGTATCCTATGTGTTCTGCTATTTCTTTGGCCTTGGATTTTATTATTGGACCTGAAAGAGGGATGTTTTTGCTTCTTGCTACAGCGAACCAGTCATAACACAACTTATCGACCTGGGAGCCCTTAGGTGTGAGGAAAATTCTTTTTTGGTTAATATTAAATCCAGACTTCCATTTAGCTTTGATGTCTTCTTTATTTTTGATAATTGCTGCAGATTGCGTTTTTCCAATGTTAAACCTTAAGAAAATCGTAAGAATGAATTGATGGCCGACCACTAAAAATACAAAAATGTTACCTCTTTGCAATATCACGCGCAGAAATTTTTTCTTTTTCTTGGAAATTTATTATTTCCATTTTTTCTTTTAAGGAGAGCACATTTCGCGATGACATTCTGATTAAGAGTTACACACAAGTGATCGTTTTCAACAAATGTTTATCAAAATAGTACAGCATAAAAAACACATTTCTAAAGTAACGGTTAATCGCAGTAGCTACGGAATTTTTTGTCTATGAACAAAATACGGGGAATCACAGCTTAACGCACATTACTAGTCTGACGCATGTTGCTAGCCACGACAGTGAAAAGCAAAATGTTTGATTAAGTATGCGAATATGATTTCTTCTTTGCTTGTTTATAAATGTGTACATAGTTATGAGAAAACTGTATAACAATTTGGGAGAGGGAAGAGAGCAACTAACCCACACAAACTCTAAATTATGGTTGTATGTGTTTGCCGACCAATGATTTAAAAACTAGATAAAGCAAGACAAATGGTGAAGTTGAAGAGAGAGTTGTCCGCTCATGGGAGATGTTTCGGAATAAAAAAGTGTCCGCGTCCGTCCAAGGGAGCGTCCGCTTAAGGGAACATAATTTCTTCCTGAAACAAGGCAAACATTTTGGGACCAAGAAATTTGTCCGCTTAAGAGAGCTGTCCGGCTATAAGAGCTGTCCGCAAGTAGAGCTTTCACTGTAATTGGTATTTTAGAGTTTCGTCTTCCTACGTAGATCCAAGTTACTGAATTTGTTGTTTCTCTTTTGAATAGTACTTGTTACATATGTACACAAAAATAAAAAATATTAACTCTGAAAAATATTTGACACTGGTGAGAAATATGACAAAAAATTTCAGTAAGGTAAAACTCATTTCTTATTGTTTCGCAACTTTAAAGTAGATTTTAAAATAGAGACCTACACGCAGAGAAAAAATGCATTACGTAGAAACGAAATTTTAGACACGTGAACACCGTTTTTGAGTTTCTTTTATGGGAACAAAGAGAAATACATATGTTTACATATATCAAACAGTTTTCTTCGTTTATCGAAATTGATTTGTATTATCATTACAAACTCCCAAAACATTTAGAAGTAACAGAAATCGTTCTTTTTTCATCTGTGATGAAAATAGGTCATATCGGTTCAGATTTAGATACAGCTCCATAAAAATATCGCATCTCAAATGTTACAAACCACGCATTGTAAACGGAATATGCAAATACCCACACCATATTATATTTGACCTGTGAACATCTGTTATGGAAGTGAAATATGTGGGTCAATGGTTTGATATAGCCCTTATACAAATGTCCCATCCGATTTCTATACTCAGAGAATGTTTATTAAAAATGCATATCGTATTTTATTTAAAAATTAAAGTATTGTACTTTCTTTTGTATAAGTAAAAATGTCTACATAAAAAATTCTTAGGTTACTCCAATAATTTTTCGCAGAAGCGAAGAATTTTATCTCGTCAGTAGATTTTTGCATTTTTGGATTAGATTTTTCCACAAAAAGGAGAAATTCGAGCAATCATTTAGTTTATTAGGTGGAATAGCCCATGGAATCACTGGCGTTTTCATTGATAGTTTTCGGCAGTCTTCCCAGATCGCAGCTGAAATTCCTGAAACATCACTTTAATTTTGCGAGCGTTTTTGCCAAAATCGGGAGCGTCCAAGAAGAAAATCACTACAGTACTAATTCCTAGCATTAATCGCATTCATTCATTCAATGCATCATTTTCAGACATGTCATCTTTGTATTTGTTCATAAATCATTCGGGTACAAATGAAAACATTTTGAAATAATTATGGAATTGGATGTGCATTTGACGGGATTGCGTAATCCCGATGAAAATACATGTAACTGAATTTCCTGTTTATTTGATGACTGATTACGAACTGGAATTACAAACCAAACAAAAAGAAATCAACAACCTATGTCGTTCCTATCGTCAGCTCTGACCAAAAGAGTCCGAATTGTTGACTTTTCTTTATTTTATTTACATATATATTTTTATACCCTCCAGGATGTCTGTCTGTTGAAAGCACGATAGCGGCCGAACGAAATGAGCTAGGAGATTCAAATTTTTCCTAAATGTGTCTTATGGTTGTAGATCGGTTGGGATTGAAAGTGGGCGAAATCGGCCCAGAGGGAACAATTTTTCCCTCACAAGTACTAAAAATACCCCTAATATTTAGAGTATTTCAGACTGTTTTTTGAACATATTAGCTTGTATTTAGTTGATATTTGCAATGCGCATTCCCTTTATAGCATAAAGGGGCACCATAGAGTGATTTTTATTTGTAGGGGGCGAAATGGGACAAAAAAGGATAAAAATGGTACCTATCAAACGACAACAGATAGAAACACGAAATTTGGCGTGTACATTAGAGCGTACCAGGTTACAAGTAAAAAAAAAAAGTTCGCCGTACACCTTCGAATATGAAGTATTATTGAAAGGTAGTTTCAAAAAAATTTTTTTTATTTTTTTATGCCGAACGTAGGGGTCGCGCTTTTACATTTTTCTATATAACTTCTGCATTTATAAACGGATTTTAAAGTGTGATACATCGATGTTTTTGTCCGATTTTTTTGTCTTTGAAGTCATTGAGCTCAAACATGATTCATGATTTTATGCGAGCTTTAATTTTCGATTATTAGAGTGGTACATTAGGGTAGTAGCAACTGAGAAATGATGGGTAAGTACCAGAAGGGGGTGCTTGAGCTCAATGACTTCAAAGACAAAAAAATCGGCCTCGTCGAGACAAAAACATCGATGTATCACACTTTAAAATCCGTTTATAAATACAAGTTATATAGAAAAATGTAAAAGCGCGACCCCTACGTTCGGCATAAAAAAATAAAAATTTTTTTTTTGAAACTACCTTTCAATAATACTTCATATTCGAAGGTGTACGGCGAACTTTTTTTTTGAGGTACGCCCTAGTGTACATTCCTCTAATAGAGTATATACATAATATAAAAGAATTTTTCCTAAATTCGTAGTTTAAAGGGGTTAAATGGGGATAAAATAAAAGAATTTTTCGAAATTCGTACTTTTAGGGTGTAAAATGGAAAAAGGAAAAATGGTACCAAACAAATGGATGAAGCTAGAACTATGAAATTCGCTGTATACTTTGCTCTGACTGAGTAGACACGAAGAATAAAAAAATCATTTTTCCAAATTCGTTAAATGGGAGCAGAGGGATAAAAATGGTACCAACTTCGTACTTTATTTTGTTGCTTTTACGACAAAAAATGGTAGAATCATGAAGTTGTCTTATACTGCGTACGTGAGAGATAAGGTATTTTCAAAATTTATACTTTTGAAATTAAAATAGGATGGAAATACAACCAACCAAACGTCTGTAGCTGAAATACACTCTCTATCCCCCAATATTTAGGGTATTTATGATTGCTACCTTATATTTACTTTATTAATTGAAGTGTTATTTCCATTATATATATACAGCTGCGGTCAAAAAAATAGCAGCGACGAGATAAAAAAAATGTCGACAAAGAAAAATATCAATTTTACTTCGAAAATCCTAAACGTTTTTACGGCGATTGAAAGTATTAATATGACTTTAAATAAAAAATTAAGTTTTTGTAATTTTGAGATTAAGCCTTTAGAACCATTTATGTCAAAAATGAGTCAAAAAAATAGCAGCGCTAATAAAAACTAAAAATATTTGTTTCAATTCACTTTAATTGAAAGTTTTTTTGAATAATTACTTAAATAAGGATATTTTCTTGAATTTAACACTTAGTTGTACTACTTTATTGCTTATTACTGCTCCATAACGTCGTTTCTTGGAGTCGACTAGTATTTTGCACCTTTCATGCGGTATTTTTGACCATGCCTCTATAATTTCGTGTCAAATATCGTTATTGTCTTTCAGTATTGCTAGTGAGATCTCAATTTAGTCATCACACTTAAAATTTTTGATTATATTGAGATGTGGTGTCTGCCCGAACCATTCCATAACATCGATATTATTGACTTCAAGCCACCTTTTTGCAAGTCGGCTGGTGTTTTCGGGATAATTGATCTGTTAGAAGACTCATTTAAGTGGCATTCCATATTCTGCATACGTAAGCATAATATTAGGCAGTATTTTGATGTACTGGGTACAGTCCATAGTAGTTCTGGGCCAATGTACTGACCTAACTCCATAATATGAAAAACAAGCCCAAGCCATTATGCTTGATTCTCCCTATTTGTTTTGGTACTATACCTGGAAATGTATTTCATGTTCAGTGGACGTCTTAAAAACTGTCGAGGGACTGTCCCACCATATAAAACAATTTTTGGTTCAATTGACCATAAAAAGTGCACCCACTTTTTTGGCTACTGCAGGTGTGCTTTTGCGAATTGCAATTTTTTTGTGACATGTCTTTTATTTTTAAGTGGGACTTTTCTCAGACTTCTGGCTTACTGATTATGTTTTCTTAGTATGCTACGAACATTTTAAAGTCTCAAAGATGGACAGACATTGTTTTTTATTTCGGTGGCCGGCGTAAGTGGGTTTTTGTACTAGACGTTACTATTCGCGAATGGTTGCAGGTGATATAAACGGATTCTTTTGACGTGTTTTTGTTTTTTCTTCTTATAATATCGAATTTCTGATCATTTTAATGGAACACTGGAAAAAAATCGAACTTCACTATATGATTTACCCTCAGATTTCAAACTTTTTATATGAACTCGATTTTGTTCTCCACAATGCTCTCTTCGCCCTATTTATGAAGAAAAATAAAACAATAACATTTCAGAAATAGTGTACATTTAAAAATATCTTATTTATAACATAAAATCAAATTGAAAAAATGAGATAAAATTCCTTTTTCTTGAGATTTTTTTAATGCTGCTATTATTTTGACGGGTCCAAAATGTCGAATAGTTCAAAAAATGTGAAATTTCTTAAACAATTAAGAACATATTACCAAATAAACAATTATTTTGTGTTTGTAACCTCATTACACAGCATTTAATGCAGTAGTAGCAATAAAAAATATCACACAAATAAATATATGAAAATGTATGCTAAGCAGTGGTGCGCTGCTATTATTTTGACCGCAACTGTACATAGTATACAAATATAGGTCGCCTTGGCTTATTAATTAAATTTCTGATTTTCATAGAGTTAAAATTTGTTGCGGAAACTCCTCTTGTAGCTTGGAAGCACCACAAAAAATATAAAAGTTTTAGCGGGCGAAATGGGACAAAAAGGGATAACATATGGTACCAATGATACGACAACAGCTAGAATCATGAAATTCGGTATGTATATCCCTTCAATTGCATAGAGACGTAAAATAGAGGGATTTTTCGAAATTCGTACTTTTAACACATTGAGTGCCAAGCGATTTTGACGCAAACATTCCCAGGAGGCCAAACATTTTTTTGGCTATAAGTAAAAGCAATCACTGTCGTACCGAAACGTACGACGTAACACTCAATGTGGATATAATTGAAAAAGAGGGATAAAAATGGGAACTTCCAAACCGCTGAAGTTGATATTATGAAATTCGGTGCATATATTCGGTGTTCTGACTATGAAGACTCGAAACAAAAAGGTTTTTTTTTTCGAAATTTGTACATTTGGGCGGAGAATGGGGCGAATGGGGATATCTTTAAATTGTTACTTTTCTTATCAAAATAATACAGTCACTTTGTATGTATCTGAAAATGCTTCTCCCTACTGGCGACTGACAATCGCCTAATATTTAGGCATGTTCACTTTCACAATTACAGCATTGTATTTATTATAGTAGTAGATTTTAAACAGTGCGCATAAGTATACATTATAGTTTGAAATAGTAAACAAATATAGTAATGTGCATAAAAATATCACAATTTTCGTAATATGGTACTGTACTTCTATGTAAAGTCGACATCTTTTAATCTGCTGGTAATACTGTGGAGGGTATATACGATTTGGCCCGGCCGAACTTAACGCCTTCCTACTTGTTTATACTTATTTTATTATTTTTTAATATCTTTCAAAATGATTAATTTGCTATTCCCGGCTTAACTTTTCTCTCTGTAGAAATCCTATATTTGGATATTTTTATGAAAATTTGATTTCATTTTTTTTCAAAAAATCGAGTTTTAAAATAGATAGTTTGATAGCTGTCAACACAAACTTGGATGTTAAAGATATTTAATTTTGCGCTTCGGATCGGTGAATTGATAAAAATCTAAATATAACGCACAATAACATCGGCGATTTTTTCCATTGCAAATGCCCCAATGATTACATTGAGAATTATAGCCCAGATTGTGCCTTCAGCCCATTGGGCCTAATTTGAGTGTCTTGACGTGTTTAGTACGTCGGCTGTGCAAAATAAGGCGAAAAAAACATTCGAACGTAAATATTGCACAACCACCAAACCTGATCCCTAGACTTACTATGCGCCATAGTACATTCGGAACATATGAGCATATCAGATGTATGAAAGATTGTTCGTTGGATTTTCGTAAATATGCACATTCGTTGCAACCTGAGTGCTTTTCGACAGCCTTCCAACGACGCAGCTCCAATTCCTGATGTAATAGAATATGGAAGTAATAGAATATGGAATAGAAACATTCTGAGACTTTGGTCTTTTGCATATTTTACGTTTATTTTTGCATAATTTTTTGTATATTTTTTCACCAAGTTCGCATTAATTCTTCATCTTTTCGATATGCAGTCGAATGGTTTATATTTGAGCTATAAAATGTCGATGCAAAATTTGGTATACTATAATCCGAGGTCTAATGATTATAGAAAGCAAAGTTCGCATTTGACGGAATCAAAACATTTGTGATGGTGTAATCCCAATGAGCGTCGACCTGTTCATTGATGATTGCTACAAAGTATAACATGCTGGCATTACGGGGTAGAGCAACATTCGGCCGAAGTCATTATTATGTCATTATATCATTAAAAAACTGGTGATTCTATTTACACATGTTTAAAATTACTAAAAGTTTTTTATTAAATTTCCAAACTTCTATTGTAGTACACAATTAAAAGTTCATAAGATAATCCTCTAGTAAAATGTCAAGAAGTGGCGAAATTAGCATTACACAATCTTGAAATAATCACAATTCGTCTGTTTGTATTTTTCATAACCTTTGTCCGAAATTCAAGAAAGTGTCCACGATTTTTCATGTAATTTGCGTGTTTACATGATTTTACTGCAAAATTACCATTTCAGACGAGTTATTTTAAAAAGAACTTAAAAATTCTATATTCAGAAAGTCTAGAAGGTTTTAAAAAAGTATATGTTCGAAACCTCTCTGGGGGGGGGGTTGAACCCCCAAAACCCCTGTGTGCTGCTGTTGTTGGCTGGTGTATGGTTGTGGGTATGACAGATCAACGACTAGAAGCAGCCATCGATGGGATAAAATGTTTCAGTGGCATTTTCATCGTCATAACCAAATACCAATTACTTGCTCCAAATCCGATAGACTGTGGCCATTTAGTCGGTACCATTTTTATCCCCATTAACCCCCTTAACAGTACGACTTTCGAAAATCTCTTTATTTTACTTGTCTACGCAATTAAAGGGACGTACAAGTGGGCGAAATCGGCCCTAAGGATGGGGGTATATTCACTTTGTCATTCCGTTTGTAACACCTCGAAATATTCATCGGAGACCCCATGAAGTATATAAGTTCTAAGACGATCTAGCCATGTCCGTCTGTCTGTCTGTTGAAAGCACAATAGCGGTCGAACGAAATGAGCTAAGAGGTTCAAATTTTCCCTTAATGTTTCTTATGGTTGCAGATCGGTTGAGATTGAAAGTGGGCGAAATCGGCCTAAAGGGAACAATTTTTCCCTCACAAGAACTAAAAATACCCATAATAACCCCTAATATTTTAGAGTATTTAAGCATATATTTTCAATATGTCTGCTTGTACTTACTTGATTTTGGGTATGAGCATTCCATTTATAACAAATACGTGAACCATAAAGTGATTTTTATTCGTAGGGGGTGAAATGGAGCAAAAAGGGATATAAATGGTACATATTAAACGACAACAGCTAGAAACATGAAATTCGGTGTGTACATTCCTCTTTTAAGGGGTAAAATGGGAAAAAGGGATAAAAATGGTACCAACCAAACGACTGCACCTAGAATAATGAAATTCGGTGTATACATTCGTCTGATTGCGTAGACACGTAAAATGAACGGATTTTACGAAAATCGTACTTTTTGGGGTTAAAATGGAAAAAGGGGATAAAAATAGTACCAACCAAATGACTGCTGCTGGAGTCATGAAATTCGCAGTATACATTCCTCTGACTGCATATACGCGAAAAATAAAAACATTTTTCTTTTACGGCAAAAATTGGTTGAATCATGAAGTTAGTTTATTTTGCACTATGTACGTGAGATAATGGATTTTCAAAATTTGTACTTTTGGAATTAAAATAGAATGGAAATACAACCAACTGTAGCACCCATTCTCTGTCAATATTTATGGTATTTAAGCTTTTTGAAAGTATAAATATAAGAATATTTATTGTTTGAATTGACTAGAAGTATTATATCAATATGTAAACATATTGTTAGCCTTGCCTTATAATCGTGGTTTGAAGCAATATAAATGTTATATTTATTTATAAAATTACTTTTTTCAATATTTATATTTGTTTTGGTTTGGCTATATTAAAAAATTTATATTTTCCTGTAATATCACTGCACTTCTACGAATATCGACAGCCTCTGTGGAATGCAATCCATGGTGGAGGGTATATAAAGTTCGGACCGGCCGAACTTAACGCCCTTTTACTTGTTATTTTTCGTGTATACGCTCTCTGAGGAATGCATACTTCGAATTTCATGATTCTAGCTGCCGCCATTTTGTTGGTACAATTTGTATCCCCATTTTCCATTTTACCCCCTAACAGTTCGAATTTGGAAAAATCCCTTTATTTTACGCGTCTACGCAGTCAGAGGAATGTATATACCGAATTTCATTATTCTAGGTGCATCCGTTTGGTTGGTACCATTTTCACATTGTCATTCCGTTTGTAACACCTTAAAATATTCATAGGAGACTCCATAGAGTATATCGAGTGGCTATGAACAAAAACACAACATTTGAGGAGAGCAATAAAACTGATTTTCTCCATAATTTTAAGAGTAATTATGAATCATTCTTCTACAGTTCAATCTAAAGAGAATTACTAATTGTTTCGAAATTTCGTATTATTCGCGGTTTTATTGTTCGTAGCCACTTTTGCACGTTTCAAATTGAGCACTATGCATTTTGAAATAAGCCCATAGCCAGTAATGCTCAAATATATAAACAAGACTTATTGTAAACTCGATAACGTGTTTTATGAAATGTTGGCAATGTTGGGTAAAACGCATTTTCTGGGATGTACACAGCGAATTTAAAGATTCCAGCTTCATCTGTCGTTTTTTTCCAATTTTTTTACAAAAAGTGGATATTGCAGTAGAGCACGGTAAAAAAAATACAAATCGCTGCAATTGTTGAAAAATCCAAAATTCACGGTGGCAATTGCTTATATTTTAACTTTCATCACTCAGGATTCTGATACTTTTCTGACAGAAATATTCCCCATGAAGTCAGCAATCACGTGCCAAAGAAATATTTTGGTATTCTCAATATAATAAAAAGTTACGCGGGTTTTTCTAAAGAGACTTTTCACAATTTTTGACTTTACAGCCACTATTTATCTTATTTTTAGCCTGATAACTTGTGAATCAAAATGCTATTAACGCGAAATGATGGAATTTGATAGTACGGGTATATCGTAAATCAATAAAAATGCTGAAAAATGTTTTAAACAAAATCATTATAGCGAATTATAACCTTCGGTAATATGTTGCTCCATTTTGAACTATTTTATTTCTATTATTTTTATGTTCATAGCCCCTTATGAAGTCACCAAGTATGAGTTGATAGCCAAATCAGAAAAAATGGCTTTAGAAAAAATTTTCTTTTCCAAATTTATTTGACAGATGACATACAAATCTGAGAATAGTTTGGCATTAAAAACTCATTTTCGAGAAAATGGTTCATAGCCACTTTTGAATATAAGCCCTCGATATATATTCTGGGTCGTGGTAAAACGATATAGCCATGCCCGCCTGTCTGTCTGTTGAAAGCACGGTAGTGGCCGAACGAAATGAGCTAAGAAGTTCCCTAAATGTGTCTTATGGTTGCAAATCGATTGGGATTAAAAGTGGGCGAGAGGGAACATTTTTTCCCTAACAAGAACTTAAAATACCACTAATATTTACAGTATTTATGTATTTTTTTAAATTTCTGCTTTATATGCACTTGAAATTTGTTGCGTACAAAAAGTAAATACACGTTTTAGCGGGCGAAATGGGACAAAAATGGATAAAAATGGTACCAATGATACGAAAACATCCCTCTAATTTCGTAGATACGTAAAATTGAGGGATTGAGGGAATTCGTACTTTTAGGGATACAATTGGAAAATAGGGATACAAATGGTACCTACCAAACCGACTTCAGTGGTCTGACTGTGAAGATGCGAAATAAAGAGGACTTTGTCGAAATTTGTACTTCTAGCTGGAAAATGGGGCGAATGGGGATAAAAATAGTAGCAACCAAACGGCTGCAGCTATAATAAGAAATTCGGTGTGTACATTCATCTGACTGTGAAGATGCGAAATAAAACGGATTTTTTGAAATTTTTACTTTTAGCTGGAAAAAGGATTATATTTTGAGTAGGAATATTTCAATATTCCATTAGTTGAGCGTTTATCTCTTCATGGGATGTCGATTTTTGAAAATGTTTATTACGACTTGAGAGATCTTGTGATAATATTTATATTCCATTTATCTGCAAATTGTTTGCATTCCAATTAAAGACTATCTGCAATTATAATTTTCGTTATTCCAAATTGCGAAAAAATATCCATACAAATCTTATAATTTCTGGAGATGTTTTATTTTGTATCATTTTAATTTCAATCCATTTCCATCCAATCTCGATAAAAACCGACAGGGGAAAGTGGAAAAAACAATCCCTATTTTAGGAATTCCGTGTCGTACTTGAATTTCTTAATTTTCAGGTTAGGTAATATCGACCCCGAAAGTTGACAGACTCTCAGTCTCGAAAAGGCGGGCAGTGACATATCATCCGAGTCCGATCCGACGTATATGCGCCCTTAAGCGTAAGTGACCTGTGAGAAGTCCCATCGTGCTGCTTAGTTCGATTTCACCCAATCTCATCAGTCGTCTGGTTTCACTCTTCAAAGTCTACCGTTGAAGAGTCCCTGGTTAATCTAGCTGCTGCAGCTGCCTTCACGTACGTTCATGCACGAAGATTTTTTTCGTGATTCACGTAAATCACGCAAACAATCTCCACAAAGAAAACAATATATTCATGATCCCCCTCATTTCGTATTCTAAATCGAAATGAGTACCGCCACGCAAATCCGAAAATAATATTATTTAAATCACTCTACTTCTTCGATGTTGGTCTTAAATTCATATTTTTAAAGTAGTACACAAATTTACAGTGTGATATATGGTATAGTTAAAGCAAAATAAGTTAAAAATCCAAGTAGAAAACCAAGCATATAAGCATATATAAAGGGTGGTTAAATTGTATGTGCCAATGTTGAATGTGAACCACAACTAAACGTCAAGTTTTTTTCTGTATTTCATTAGACATTTCTCAATTTCAGACTAACTTAATTTGAACCATGGAAAGATACACAATCGAGCAACGCGTTAAAGTTATTCAGGCTTGTTATGAAAATGGGCGTTCAAATCAAAATGCATATCGTGCACTTCGTGATTTTTTCATCTTCAGTGATGAGGCACATTTTCACCTCAGTCGATTCGTCAAAAAGCAGAATTGCGGCATTTGGGCGAATGATAATCCAAGAGTGATTGTCGAAAAACCAATGCACCCACAAAGAGTTAGTATTTGGTGCGGTTTATGGGATGGCGGCATCATCGGTCCGTATTTTTTCCAAAATGAGGCCGGCCAGGCTTTTACTGTGAATGGTCTTCGCTATCGTGAGCTGATAACGAACTTTTTATGGCCCGAATTGGAAGATATGGATGAGGACGATATATGGTTTCAACTGGACGGTGCCAAATTCAATGGCCGTGTTATATCACATGGTGGCGATGCCAATTGGCCGCCAAGATTTGACACCGTTGGACTTGTTCTTTGGGGTTATTTGAAAGAAAAGGTGTACGTCGATAAGCCAGCAACAATTCAAGAGCTAAAGGATGAGATAATTCGGCACATTAACGGCATAGAACCTCAATTATGCCTCAGCGTCATTGAAAATTTGGACCATCGGATGGAGGTGTGGCACCGAGGTCGCTGCGGCCACTTGGCCAATATTTTGTTCCATACATAAGTGAACCATACAAGTATTAGAAAAAGAAATGATAATAATTTCCTAAATAATTTGTGTTTCATTCAAAATCAACATCGGTCCTTAAAATTTAACCACTCTTTATATATATCACTTATGTGGTTTTTTACCCTACACCACTTCGTGGACTAGAGTATTATAAGTTAGTTTCGCACCAAATGTTTGTAATACCAAGAAATAATCGAGCTAGACCTTTAAGTATACGGATGGGCTTAGAATCACCAGCTGAATCGATTTAACGATGTCCGTCTGTCCGTCTGCTGTTCATCTAAGCTTGTTCGCAATCTACAGGTCGCAATTGTTGTCCGATTATCATGCAATTTGGCAGAAATTATTTTTTGGCAAAGGACGATCGGTATTGACTTAGGATGAAATCGGTTCAGAATTAGAAACACCTATTTTGAAAGCCAGCTATATTGGTCAATGTTTTGATATAGCCCCCGTGTAAATGGCCCCCAGTTCACACTATTATCGCCCACATCTTACATTGGATCTTGATACAATTTTGCAGATCATGTTATATTTCAATAAAGAATATGTACTTTGAAAGTGATCTATAAGGGCCCACTATTTAATGTAGCGCCCTTACAAATGGGTCCACATTTTTATTATTATCCCGAACCCACATTTTACATCGAAAGTTTATTTAATTTTGCATATTATATTATATTTCAACTAAGAATACATACTATGAAAGTCAAATATATGGGTCCATACTTTGGTATAACCCCCATACAAATTGGGCCCCAATTTCTACTCTATTATAGCTCTAGAACCCACATCCTACATTGGATCTCTATACAATTTTGCAGATCGTGTTATGTTTCAATAAAGAATTCCTACTTTGAAAGTGATCTACATGGACCCACTTTTTAATGTAGCGCCCTTACAAAATGGGCCCCATTTTTATACCCTCCACCTTCAGGATGGGGTATATTCACTTTGTCATTCCGTTTGTAACACCTTAAAATATTCATCTGAGATCCCATAAAGTATATATATTATGGGTCGTGGTAAAATTCTAAGACGATATAGCCATGTCCGTCTGTCTGTCTGTTGAAAGCACGCTAGCTTCCGAACGAAATGAGCTAGGAGGTTCAAATTTCCCCCAAAATGTGTCTAATGGTTGCAGATCGGTTGGGATTGAAAGTGGGCGAAATCGGCCTAGAGGGAAAATTTTTCCGTCACAAGGACTGAAAATACCCCTAATATTTAGAGTATTTCAACCAGCTTTTTGTATATGTCTGCTTGATTTACTTGATATTTGGAATTAACGTTCCCCTTATAGCATAAAAGCTCGCCATAAAGTGATTCTTATTCGTAGGGGACGAAATGGTGCAAAAAGGGATAAAAATGGTACATATTAAACGATAACAGCTAGAAACACGAAATTTGGTGTATACATTCATCTAATTGAGTAGATACATAATGCAAAAGTATTTTTTCCAAATTCGTACTTTTAAGGGGTAAAATGGAAATATATATTTATATATTATAAATCTTATATATAAATATATTTATATATTATAAAAATGGTACCAACCAAACGGCTGCATCTACAATAATGAAATTCGGTGTATACATTCGTCTGATTGCCTAGACACGTAAAATAAACGGATTTTTTGAAATTCGTACTTTTTGGGATTAGAATGAAAAAAGGGGATACAATAGTACCAACCAAATGACAACAGCTAGAGTCGTGAAATTCAGAGTATACATTCCTCTGACTGAGTAGACACGAAAAATAAAAGTTTTTTTCAAATTCGTACTTTCAAGAGATATAATGGTACAGAGGGATAAAAATAGTACCAACTAAACTGCTATTTTGCACTATGTACGTGAGATAATGGGTTTTCAAAATGTGTACTTTAGGAATTAAAATAGAATGGAAATACAACCGACTGTAGCACCACTATCTACCAATATTTATGGTATTTAAGCTTTTTTGAAAATAAAGATATAAGTATATTTATTTTTTGAATTGACTTTAGGTATTATTTTGATATATATAGTGTAAACGCATTGCCTTATATATGTGGTTTGTAATAATAAAAATATTATATTTATTTATAAAATTATTTTTTTAATATTTGTATTTGTTTTGGTTTGGCTATATTAAAAAAATTATATTTTTCTGTAATATTACTGCACTTCTACGAAAACCGACAGCCTCTGTCGAATGCAACCCATGGTGGAGGGTATATAAACGCCGTTTTTACTTGTTATTACTACCCCTCTATGACCTACATTCTACATCAGAAGTTATTCAAATTTTTTAGATTTTATTGTATTTCAACTAAGAATATAAACCATGAAACCAAATATATATGTGTCCATACTTTGGTACAACCCAAATGGGGCCTCCAGTCTACATACATATACGCAGGGAGTGTAGGCACCGCCCGACTTTAGCATTTCTTTACTTGGTTTAATTGAAGTAATTTAATTGGTTTCCAATATAAATGCAGTACCAGTGTTGGCGCTAGGGTTTGCATCCCGGGATTTTCCGCGGGAAAAACGGGATTCCAGGGATTCAGTTTTACCTATTTCTCGCACATTTTTTCACCACAATGTGTAATAGGTACACAAATTTTTTAACAAAGATCACTTTTAATTGGATATATTTTATCTTGAATATGGTAATTTACTATATATAATTTATATGAAGTGAATATTAAAGAATAAAAGGTTAGAAATAATGTTAGTAATATTTGGAGATAATTGAATTTCAGAACTTTTTGTATGAATAAAGTCCGATTAACTGATATGCTTACATAATTTTTTAAAAAATTAACAACTATGTATTAAAAAAAGACAATATTGCTGCCTCAAAATATAAATTTAGGTTTTCGAAGGAAAGGGAACTGATAATTTTATTAACAATTAATAATAGTTTCGAGTGTGTACTATCACGTTCTCCAATTAGAAATAGGCTGTCTGGTGAGTCTATGAATGTGTTGTCTGTTTTAAAATGTTTTTATATTTCAAAAAACATCATCAAAATATGTATACAGATATATGTTTAGTTATTTTTTAATCTTTGGAAAAATTTTATTTCAGTAGGTTGCTGGAAATGCCCGTCAGTTGTCGGCTTAACCGAGTTCACTAGAGGCCAACTAAATTCGACCTATTGTGATTCCCGTAAATAATAGGCCTGTTCGATTGGGTTACTAGCTTACGATTAAGAGACTTGATAAGGTGGCATCATTGTTGCTTATCTTAAATGGATCAACAAGAAAAATCTGGCAGCAACGCTAAGAGAGTAGTAAGGATGAGGGTTGTTTTTCATAAATCCTTTAAAACTTGATTTCAATATGTTTTTTGTGCGAAAAATAATAATTTACTTTATTAAAGTTCGAATGTTTCATTCGGAAACAAGTGAAAATTGAGTTATATACCCTCTAGCATCCACAGAGGCTGTCGATTTATAATGGTAGTGACATTACAGGAAAATGTAAATCTTTTTAATATAGCCAAACCAAAACAAATAAAAGTATTTCAAAAATAATTTTATCTATATATAAATCAATGTGTGTCTGTATGTTGCGTATAGGACGCCAAACCGTTGGACCGATTCGCCTGAAATTTTTACTGCAGCTATCTTCTGGGCAAGGGATGGTTCCAGGATATACTATATACTGATCATTATACGAAAAAGAGGCGTGGAACCGCCCACACAAACTATATTTTAAAACTATCATAAAACACAAAGTTCGGATTCCCTTGAAAAATTTTCTGTATATAGCTTGTGAAAGGGGATGTTTTCTGGCTATAATAGGGGATGACACGACAAATGGGCAGGACACCGCTCACAAAAACTATATTATAAAACTATAACAAAATACATTGATTCACTTCAATATGTTATTGTAACGAACAGAGGATGACCCTTAACTAGGTCATGCTACAAAATGGGACGCGGCTCCACCCAAACAACAATATTATAAAGTAACACGGGTCGATTTTTTTTCTGCCGCTACATTCAGGTTGTTGCGGAGGCCCCGACGGTCGGTCCTAAAAGAACAAAAAAAAAATTAATGACCCCGGAAAATTTTGTAATATCGAATATATTTTTACCTTTTTGGTCACACCGGACCACTGTACCCGGCAATGAAATGCATCTGCAAGGGGAGATAGACCATTGTAAATGTTGGTTAAAATGTAGCGGAAAATATTCAAAAACTTACCTTTGTGTGGAAGAATTGAATTTGCCCCACCTCCTTTTACGCGTTAAAACAGTCAAAACCTGTGAAATAAATAAAATCTGCGTATTAAAAGTAAAATAACAAGACTTACCTCCAGTGTGCAGTGTGCTATCGTTTGGTTACTTGGTGTCTGGTGGCAATGTGTTTCCGCCAGCTGTTCACCATGTTGCCATAGTTCTGTTTGTAGAGTTGTTGCCACTGTTGATACAGAGTTGTGTTTTCAAATGTCTTGGTGGTGTTGCCAGATCTATCGAGTAATTTACATTAGTGTGGGGATTCATTAATAAAAAAATAACCGCCAAAATTTTGTTCGATTGTTGTTTGTGGAAAATTTGAAGGAAAATTAGTCGGAAAAACAACGACTAAGAGCGGGAAGAAAAGGCGTAACGCTTTTAATGAGAGCAAGAGTGGCGTGCGCTCTATAAAAGGGGTAAACTTGAGAGGCTCTGGACAGTGTGTGAGTGTAACAAGTGCAGTGCGGTTAAACATAGATTAAAAGGAATTTGTTAAAGTGGAAAATTAAGCCATAATTTAATAATTAGAAACCAGGCGGAAAAGTGCCAAATCTTACGGAAAATCCCAAAGCCAAAACGAATTTAAAAGTCAGAAACACAAATACGAAAGATTGCAAGGTTAAACAGCAGGCTCCAACAATCTGTATAGCCCGACTGGGAAGATTCCATCTGCTCCAATCAGTCAGGGAGAGGCACGAATCTAGGAGGAAGAGAAAACGAAACATATCAACGTGAAATAAAAAAAAAACGGATATCTCCAAGACACTCACCAAATAAATGGTAGGGTAGTATTTAGTCCAAGACCACGCACGCCAAAGTACTCCTAGACCTCCTGGGAAAGAAATAGTTTTAGAAGAAAACCGCCAAAGCTGTGGGTAAGGCCACCGACCTGAAACAGCACAATACAGGTTCACACACCTCATATAACCGGTAGAAGGTTCAGCAACGAACGGCCCTAAAAACAACATATAAAGACGAAAACTAGTAACCCTAACAAAAGGAGTAATAAGAAACAAATGTTAGAAAATATAAAAATCAAAAAAAAAAAAAAAAAAAAGTTGTCCTGAAAAGAAGATAAGACCTGAAAAGAAAATATAAAAAAATAAAATCAGTTTAAGTTCATGTGTACGAGTTAGTATAAATTGATTATTGTGAGAATTAAAATACCGAGAGAAAAATAGTGCTAGTTGGTTCCTTCCGTAGGACACAAATTGGAGTGAAGTTTGATCCGATGTTTTACTGCAAAGTGGCAGGATTCCAATGTTTAAGTGAGCTCATTTAGGCAGGGTTTCGGGTAATAAATCTGCGCGCAAAAAAAAAAGAAGCGTTAACACACCGATGTTTGCGTTCTCATAGGAAGTGGAGATTAATGTAATCCAACTATAAAAGAATAAGAAAAGGAAAGGTATTTTAGTTCATGTTTTTTCTTAATTTTTTGTCAATAGATTTAAGTATTTAATTGAGGTTCACCTTTTTTTATTTAGTCCAAATCAGGGATTCCGATTGGCCAGAGATAGGTTACAATCGCTGAAAATATAAAGGAAAATGAATCATTAGCATTTTTTTAATATAGAAATCAAAAAAACACATATATATATATAAACGAGGTAGTAATATAAAAGATAGGAATTAAGTTAAGGAACTAGATTTAAATAAATATGTGATGTTTTTGTCCTTAAGCAATTTATAGATATGATGTGTTAGTTTTTTTTTTGTCTTAGGGGAAGTAGTGGTATGAGGTAAGTAAAGTCGAGGAAGCGGTGTGGTATAAACGGGATCCTATTCGAACGAGGCAGGAAACAAACAAACATCAAGATTTCCTGATGATGATATTGTCCGTCTGAGTGTAAGTGTTTTTTTTTGTGTAAATTACCCCCTTAATAGATGTTCGGTCACTGGGCTAGAGTTTGGCGGGATGGAACCGTCCCTGAGGAAACGTAAGTCTGAGCAAGCCGTGAAGCCATCTCTAGCGCCACAAAGTGTCCCGTAACAAGGTAAGACTTTGGTTCTTGAATATAAGAGGTCGTGGTATGAACAATTGGCGCGTCTCCTCATACTTGAACCCAGAAAGGCGTTCCGGTAGATGGGTATCACAATGTTTACGCTTCATATGCATTGGGCCGTGTTTATACCGTACACCCAAACAACGCAGAATGTTATTATTTGAGAATGTTATTAGTTAGCATGAGAGGACCCACTTAATTTTCCAATATATGAGCAGTTGAGAGAGGCGTGTCAGAAACTGGGAGGCCACATTAATGTAAGCTTCTGTCAGCTGTCATCCTCTCCAGATACGAACTTTGTTTGCGATAATATTAAGAACTTGCTTGCCATTTAAACCAAAATACCTGTGGAATAAAATCAAAGAGGATATGAATGAGGACATTTTGCATCATTATCGCACCGTTACAATTCTATATCATTTGCGATTAACATTTTCAACGATACGCTGATAAAAATATAAGACATATGCCTAGCCATCAGCAACAATAATCTTAATTAACTTGGAATGGTAATGTCTGAACGTTCTACCATTGACATTACTGATGGAGATTTGATAAGAGAACGGCAATTCAATATTGAAGACTTGCGTTTGTTTGTCGCAACAAAAATTATAACTGCAGTAACAAATGACAGCGGCGGCCTTTTTTCTCGATCCACCAAGAGACACAGTTAAACCTTTCTCATTAGTTTGGTGTTAACGCACTCCACTCTCAATATGTGATGGCTTTAGCTATTGCTTCCCCCGGTATTGCTGCTACATTATTGGATGGAGGACGAGCGGCACGAGTTTTGAAATTGCCATGGAATATGCAATTTGTCGATTCTCCAACCTGTAATATTGGCAAAAGTTCAGGCATGGCGAAAATGCTCAAAACATGCAAGCTGATTGTGTGGTATGACTGCACCATGGCACATAAGAAATCCCTAGTACCACTTAATCGGACACTTCAAGATTTACAATCAAATACACAACCATTCGGTGGAACTCTTATTTTACTAGCTGGAGACTTCCGATAGGCCCTTCCAGTAATTCCAAAATCAGCACCCTGGCGATATGTACTAAAATTAATCTGACCACCACTATGCGTGTACATCTGCATCACGATGACTCAGCAGCTATATTTTCGAAATATGTACTGGATGTTGGTAATGGAAAAGTATCAGTTGATACAGTGAAAAGGGGTATTACATTTTCAAAAATGTTATTCAGGAATCAATTCTGCAATTAATCGAGAAAGTCTTCTCACAAATTTCCACAAACTATAGCAACAAAGAGTGGTTTTACGTCCGTGCTATATTGGCTGCAAAAAAACACGATGTTAATGCAATCAATAATTTAATTCTGGAACAAATTTCTAGGTGATTGCACACATTACAAATCGATAGACAGTATCATTAAAGCGGATGAAGTTGTCAACTATCCAATTGAATTTCTAAATGCTTTTATCTCTTAATATTGGCTCACCTATAATTCTCCTAAGGAATGTTAATCCTCCTCTGTCAAGAGACTAATGCCCAACGTCATTGAAGCAACGATTTTAAATGGAAAATCAAAAGGAAAATATGTCCTTATATCACGCATTCCGATGATTCACTCCGATATGTCATTCGATTTCAAACGACTACAGTTTCAGATTCGCCTAGCATTTTCGATGACTATAAGCAAAGTTGAAGTTTGTGGATTGAATCTGGAAAATCCAAGTTTTTCACATGGTCAGTTAGATGTTGCTTGCTCAAGAGCCTAAAAACTTATATGTACTTGAACAAGGTGGAAAAATTGTAAATATCGTGTATCCCGAAGCATTCCAATGAAATACTTTATGAAATTATGAATTTAAATAAATAAGTATTAATTTAAACTAATTTACAGAAGTAAAAATATACAAAACAAAAATTGCGGACATACGAAGTTACATACATATGGAGGAATAAACCCGTGCAACGCCGGGTACAAAAAGCTAGTATCAAACAAATTCATAAACTGAAGTGTTCTGAGCAATAAAATTGTCAATTTGCTATCCATATCAAATGATTATTTTTTTAAGTTTGTGTTTTATGTGAGTACTAACTTCGTAGCAAACCCACGAAATATTTGATTTAATTGATTTGGATGAAATTTAACATCATGGCGTCGTATCTTTGAAAAATTGCACCAATGGAATCTGTCATTCAATTATTCCGAGATATTTAGAAGGTATGCTTAAACGATCAAATTGTCGTAAAGTCTAAATTTATAGCACGCAATTATAATTATTATTGCAGTTCATGACCAGTTTTCGTCGCATGAGAGAGATCTGTAATAGGACCTTATATATACAAGACATCTCTCGCTCTTTGCCTGTTATTACCGGCGCAAAGTATTCTCAACAACAAAATTGAGAGCCCTGTGCATTGATCGTGGTGAATAAGCAAATGATATTTATTATTTCCATTGTAAGTGAAGCAAGTGAAAATCACCTAATGGCATTATCATAAATAATGAAACAAGCTTATGAATCTCAAACCGAAGGATAATATCTTTCGAAGTCAAATATAAACAGCGGGAATCTAAATGGAATTAAATTTGGCTACAAAGAAACAGTTGTAGTTAGAATCGCAATATTCAGTCTGTCTTCATAGACACGCACAATATGAGTATTTCTCCAAAATCGTACTTTTAGGGTCAAAATTTAAAAAATGATAAAAGTGGTACTAAGCAAGCGGATGGACCTAGAATCATGTTTCATTTCAATATGGTCGCGAAACATATCGGATCTTTGAAATTTGTACTTTTCTTATCAAAATTATACAGTCACTCTGTTTGCTGAATCAAGAAATTGCAAAAGGGAGAAATTGGCCCTGAGGAAAAAGTCTCTCTCTATTGACGACAGACAATACACTTAATATTTAGAGTACATTTTTGAAGATTGCTCCCTCATGTTCACCTTTTGATTACATGGAAGGGCACCACCATATTAGGAAAATTGTGATTCTTCATTATTATAATATTATTTCATGATTTTAGCTACAACCTTTTTATTTGTACCAGTTCCACTCCTTTATCCATATTGACGCTAAAAGTACGAATTTAGAAAAATTTTCCGCGTCTACGTATACAGACGAGTACAAATACTGAATATCGTGATTCTAGCTACAACATTTTGATTGTAACCAAAATTAATTCATTTTAGATCCTGATGCTACGAATATCGGAATATCTCGTTATTATTCGCGTCATCGCAGTCAGATAAGTGTACACACCGAATTACATTATTATAGCTGCAGCCGTTTGGTTGGTACTATTATTATCCCCATTCGCCACATTTTCCGGCTACAAGTTTCGAAAAAGCCTCTTTATTTCACATCTTCACAGTCAGATGAATGTACACACCGAATTTCATTATTATAGCTGAAGCCGTATGGTTGGTACTATTATTAGCCCCATTCGCCACATTTTCCGGCTACAAGTACAAGTTTCGAAATAGCCTCCTTATTTCACATCTTCACACTCAGACGAAAGTACACACATAATTTCATTATTATAGCTGCAGCCGTTTGATAGGTACCATTTTTATCCCTATTTTCCAATTGTATCCCTTAAAAGTACGATTTATAAAAAATCCCTCCGTATCTACGTAATTAGAGAATGTACTTTCCAATTTTCATGTTTCTTTCTGTTATCATATCATTGGTACCATTTTTATCCATTTTCGTCTCATTTCGCTCGCTAAAACGAGTATTTACTTTTACGCTACAAAATGAATGTACGCAACAAATTTCAAGTGCAAATAAAGCAGAAATTAAAAAACAAATGCCTAAATACTCCAAATATTAGGGATATTTTCAGTCCTTGTTAGGGAAAAATTTGCCCTCTGAGCCGATTTCGCTCGCTTTCAATCCCAACCGATCTGTAACCATAAGACACATTTAGGAAATTTTTGAACCTTTTCTCATTTCGTTCGGCCGCTATCGCGACAGACAGACGCACGTACATGGGTAGATCATTTTATAATTTTATGGAGTCTCCGATGAATATTTTAAGGTGTTACAAACGGAATGACAAATTGGATATACTCCCATCCTGGGGTGGAGTTTATAAAAATACGATTCTGAAGCAAACAATATGTTGACGATTTCCCGCCCTGTCCCGGGAAATCGAAAAAATAATAGCCGTTTCCCTCGAAAAAAAATACGGGGAAATGCAAACCCTAGTTGGCGCATGGAAAGCTTGCTTACATAATAGAAAAAATTAGAAATTATACTTTCATTGAAGTGCTTTCTTTTAGAAATAAATATATATACAATTTTTATTTTGAAAGGGAAATTTCAAATTTTAAACGTAATAAAATGAAAATAAAAGTATTAGTAAAGTTTTTAGATCTGACGGTGTTCTAACTCAGACATATCTTACTACTAAAATAGACAACCACCAACCTGTATGTATTTACACATACATATTGGAAATATGTAGTAAAAACAAATTATTAGTTCTGTTAGTATTTTATTCGACACACATGTATGAATGTATAATTCCAAACTTCTTGATATTTATATTCATACAACCTGTTAATATTCACTATGCCGCACGTTGATATTTACTTTACTTGTCCAATATTGTAAGCTACTCGATTATTTCTATCTAAATTTGTGTATAAAAGGCAGAGCAGTTGCTCTGGAAAATCAATTCACATCGAACAATAGAAGCGATCATTTGTAGTTATGCCTTTTAAATAATGAGTTTAAAGTATTTTATAAAACCTTCGAGCTGTTTCCTTTCAAGAAACATTACAATCTCAGGAACAAGATTATTTCACTGGCGCCCAACTTAATCGAACCCGATGGAAGTAAGGATTCTTCATTGAGTTCCTCTGAAGGCAAAATATCGGATAACGAAGGATACGTTTCTGTAGAAGAAGCAAACGAAAATATGGATAATATATCAGCTAATCAACTTCAACAAATACTAATGGCAGTTGTTGGAAATCAAAGAAATGGATCCTTCGCGCAATGTACGTCCCGTTTCCGAGGGCAACGAGATCCTGCCATTGTAGAAGAATTCCTGACTGCCATATCCGTATACAAAGATGTGGAGAAAATAACGGATGAAGATGCTTTATGTGCAATGCCTCTGCTACTGGAAGAATATGCGGCTAACTGGTGGATTTGGTAAAAAGTACTATAAGTACTTTTTGGGAAATGAAATCCAGTCCAGTCTCCCCGACTGGAGAATATTTGCTAGCATCATGGAGAGAAACCAGCACATGTTCGAACCAACAGATAGTTTTGTATGTAAAAAGCGGTTACAATTCTCCCATCTTGAAACTCAAGTATCCGAGGAAGTTCCAATTAATATAATATTTGGACAACTCAATATTAAAATGAGAGACCGAGTGAGACGAGACAATATAAAAACATTAGAAAATTTACTGCGAGTATGTCGGGAAGCTGAAATGTATCTGCAAGAAGCCAATGGATACACAACACCTGAGTCAAATATAAAAAATGTGCAAATCATACAAAGGAAAGTCCACAATATCTTCACTTCAATATGATGTCTACAACAATTATTGGTCACTATTTACCGTCTGTGCATTTGGAAAGATGCGGTATGAAAGGTGAAGACATTTTTGACACAGGAGCAAGAACGAGTGTCGCTAGCACTTACCTAAAGAAGATAGTAACCCAAAAAAGGCAATATTCCAAGAAATGCTTGCAGATGTCACCTTAGCAGACGGATCGGTGACAAGAGGAACGGTTATGGCAACTATATGCGATATTAAAATTGGCAATAGAATCCGGAAAATTCGACTAGTTTTTCTTCCTAACGCCAAAAGGAACAGAACTCTACTCGGAACGGATTTCCTGGAACATGCAGGTATTGTACTTAATATGGGTATTTTGATGACGAACCCGAGCAGAAATTTCACTTCACCAAACCATCTGATATAACAGTACTTGCAATGGATGTAAACGTATCTGAAGAATCACCAACGAGAGGAATGTCAAAACATATATCAGCGTTTATAAAATGTATGGAAGAAAAGAAACCGCTAACATCCATATCAGAGAGTCCAAAATATAAACAGTCAATTTTCAACGATACTGTAACTGCTGGAAACCATACCACAGAAATGGACTCATATTTAGATAATATGTTCGTACCATTATATTCTATGGACATCCACTTGTTAAAGGATTTTATTGAGCCGAATGAAGACCAACAGGGAAAACTAACTCCAATATTAAAACAAGAAAAATATTTCGAACCATTTATTTTGCATACGGATGATAGTAAATATTTAGCATAACGTTTTCATTTAAATTTGTAACCCGATTTGTCTTGATGAAAATGAATTGAACTTAAAAAGATTGTCTTTCAAGAATATAACATCCCGTTTGTGCCTAAGGGTTTTCTTAGTAAACACACTTTATCTGGACGAGTATCAATGTCGCACCCATCATCGGCTCACATCGACTTCACCCACGCCGCAGATTTCATCGGCTTATATCGACAGATTTCATCGGCTTATATCGCCGATAATTTTTTAGATCTGACGGAGTTCTAACTCCGTAAATTTTTAATACCAAAATAGACAACCCAATGGATTCCCACTCCCAAAAAATAATTGTATGGCATAATAATATGAAATTATGGGAACATTGGCTAATAATAACGAATATTGAACTACTTGCCAAAAAATATAAGAAAATGTATTAAAAACCAATACAAAGGAACATTTGTATTTGTATTTTCCCATCGAATGAGAGAAGGAGCCGGCAAATCAGCCGAAAGCCACCGCCGCCGACCCATTTTGAGTAGCGCCGTCGCCACCGATAATTCTGGGCAGAAGTATTTTTGGGATAAAGAAGGTCACTACTGAATTTTGAGGAAATCAGATTTAGATATAGCATCCGTACAAATATCCATCAGGACCATATATTTGAACTGGGTATATGAAAAACTTGCACAATTACGTATTGATGGAAATTTTTGAACAAGAAATTATATGCTATTTTTCCAATGACCTTTGGTCAGACACTATTCGCTATTGATGGATTCACCAGTGAATCAAGCGATTCACGTAAATCATTTCCTATTCTAAACCCAAATGAGAAAACAGCGTACGAAAAGGTGTAATTAAGTTTTGGTTTTCCTTTTCAGAAAGTGGTTTACGTGAAGGTTGTATTTATTTAATATTATTAATTTTCTGTATAAAACTATATTCGCGAGGCCGACCGATGCTTATGCATATACAAATATTGATAAACTATTGTCTTATATATTCATTTTAAAAATAATATTCTGCATAGCTGCAAACATCGATTTAATTACTGAAATGGTAAAACCTTCTAAGCCAAAAATGAATCAATAGGACTGTTCGATTGGGCTTACTAGCTTAATTTTTGTATGGAATTTACTCGCTTAACAAGGAAGTAGCTTATTACTCTCTTAGCAGTGCCGCCAGATTTTTTTGTTGATCGATATAAGATAAGCCAATGGACTACAATGATGTCACCTTATCAAGTCTCTTAATCGTAAGCTAGTAAGCCCAATCGAACAGGTATTACGGTAAACGAGCGTATGTAAATATTGGGCCAATATTAATCTTAAGTTATTTTTAAAGTTATAATAGCCGTTTGTTATAATTGTGGACTCAAATGAAATCGCTGGTAATTATTTGTATTAACATATACATTAAAATAAAAATTTATGACGATTTTTCATTTTAACTTACATGGGATTGTTTTTAATCTAATTTGACGATATAAGGGAAGTGTGCGAAATTTCAAGATCCTAGATCTATTCCTTCAAATTTTTGCTGCAGCATGTATCAAAATATTCCACTGTGCGGCCTCGTCATGATTTATTTTCAATTATTTTTACCCTGTGAACCGAATTATAACTTTTGCACAGATGATTTTCTTTTGTATAAAAATCGTCTAGTCATTTTTCGGTCTAACTTCTCCAAAGACTTTATGAGAGCCATCGTATATTCATCCCGAGCGATCAATTTACATTACTACACAACCTGATTCTCGACATCGTATGTCGTTCGTAATTTGTGAGATGCGTGCTAACAAAATGTCTTCACCTTCGTGATTTCCTTTAAAAAGTGTTGCTTCAATACGACAATTTCGACAGTCTTCCAAGATAGCACCTGATAGTCCTGATGAAGCAAAAATTCGTTCAATTTTTCGAGCGAATTTTTGCCAAAATTAAATATGCCGGTTCAAATCAATATCTCAGTTCAACTCAAAAATTGAAGCCATAATTTTTGATTTGAACTGGGATATTGTCCTGACTCAAGACCATTTTGCATCTATATTTAATAAAATGCAAATTTATTTACAAATGGCATGGTACTTGGCTGCAGACTACCACTATCATGATTTCCACCCTGTCAAAGGTTTTGTCAAGTGGTTTCGCAGCGACTTTTCAACATCAACCCCGGCCTCTTTAAGGAAATGATTCTCATAAACGAACAAGAAGCACAACTCACTTGCCGAATATGCGTTTAAAAAATCGCACCAAGTAATAAAGTGCTCATGCCATCTAACAAGCATCTCATTGAGTTGCATAACTTTAAAGTAGATTTTAAAATAGAGACATATACGCAGAGAAAAAATGCATTTCGTAGAAACGAAATTTTAGACACGTGAACATCGTTTTTGAGTTTATTTTGTGGGAAAAAATTGTTTGTTTGCGGTAAACATGTCATCAGTTGTTGCAAATGAACAAAGAGAAATGTGTTTACATATATCTAACAGCATTCTTCGTTTGTCAAAATAGATTTGTATTATAATTGCAAACTCCCAAAACATTGGAAGTATCAGAAACCGTTGTTGTTGTATCTGTGATGAAAATAGGACTCATCGGTTCAGATTTAGATACAGCTCCATAAAAATGTCCAATCGCAAATTTTACATCTTAGCGCTCTACAAGCATCAATCAAATTATTTGCTTTTATTAAGAATATTTTAGATTTCATTATGATATCATAGTGATTCTTATCTACACTTTTTAAAAATTACTAAACGATTTTGTTATTAAATTTCCAAACTTATATTGCAGTACACAATTAAGATATAGCTTTAGTCGAATGTCATGAAGTGGTATCGGTTAATAAAAATGAAAATTTTCCGAACAATTTGGTTCCATTAGCAAAATTAGCATTACACAATCTTGAAACTGGCACAATTCGTTTAGTTTGTTTGTATTTTTTATAACCTCTGTCCGAAATTCAAGAAAGTGTCTACGATTTTTTATGTAATTTTCGTGTTTTCATGATTTTACTGCAAAATTACCATTTCAGACGAGTTATTTTAAAAAGACCTTAAAAATTCTATATTTTATTGCTTAAGAAAGTCTAGAAGGTTTTAAAACATGTATGTTCGAAACCACCAAACCCCCCCCCCCCTTGGGCACGGCCCTGAAATAACTTTAATTGGAATGAATTCATTTATTATAATATTTTCAATCATTTCAGCCGCAGCATCTACATATATGATCATTTAGAAAGCAACGTTTCCAATTGAAATGCTGGAAAAAGTTGTTGAGCTCGGCCCAACGTGCCATTTCGTAAACATAAATTGTCCGCTTAGGGGCTGGGGTTGAAGCGACACGAAGAGCGGAATACGAAAAAGATGCAGAAACAATCCAGTGATCCGAATTACCAAGAGGTGCAAGAACATCAACTTCATACTTTTCAGGGTGTGAAGTTAAGAAGAGATCAAGAATATTTAGGTGTTGCCCTTCAACACATGGAATGTGAGTCGGTTCATTCACTAGTTGCGTCAAGTCATTATGCGCGGCAAAAAGCTCGGCGTATTGGCCCTCCGGAGTTGAGTGGCTCGAAAGGGCAAGCCAAGGAATTATGGACATTGAAATCACCAGCAACCACGATTTCACTGTCAGAACAATCCTCTAGAATTTTTGTGATTGAGTCAGAAAGGGCGTCGAGGCCATTTAGGGATGCCTCCCTTCCTGCGTTTGGACTTCTGTACACAAATCCGAAATGCAGTACGTGCGTTCCAATCCTGAATTTACCCCAAAGGGAGTTAAAATCCGGATTTTGTGAGCTCAAGTTTTGCTGGAACACTATGTCATTTCGTACACAAACCACAAGACCTCTGTGGGGAATAAAAATTAATAGGGTGTGATACCGAGGCACGTGGAATTCCTGTGGATCAGAACCCTCACGCACCTGAGTCTCATGAAGGGCAAGTACATCTGGTCGATGGAAATGAATAAGGGAGATTACAGAGAAAAAATTCGCCCTCAACCCTCGTATGTTGGCAAATTGTAATCGAAACCTACCAACCATTACGACAAGCAAACGAGAAAACAAAACAGAATCAAAGAGTTACTTCAGTTGCCACACCTCCCTCCCTGCCGTTGCTGCGATCACCCAATGCCTAGTGTTATGCCTTAAGCATTGAGCGAACAACGACACGAAGGAAAGAGTGCCAACTGAATTACACGAAAAGGAATGGGGAAGGAAGGGAAGGGGGGCAACGAATGCACCACGAAAACTGTATGTGTGGTTAGTGAGTGTGCGGCTGCTTTTGTTGTGTTGTTGTTGTAGCTATGGCTGCTGTTTTTATTGTTGTTATTGGAGTTGCTGTTGATGGGTGTTCGCGGCGCGAATTCTATTTGTTTTGTTTTTGTGTTGTTATTGTAGTTTGGCTGTTTATTCTTTTCTTCGTTGTGATATTGTAACACACAAACATGTAATACGACACAAAAACCCGGACGACAAAGAAAACGTATGTGAATCAGACGACGGACATACAAGTACTCAAAAACTTATTATACCGATCGACTTAGAATCACAATGTCCGTCTGTCCATCTATTCTTGTAATCAAAGTACACGTCGCAATTGTTGTTAGAACTAAATGAAACTATGCACAAAGAAGTTTTATGGGATGAGGACGAATGTTATTTAATTTGAAGAAGATCGGTTCAGATTCAGATATAACTTCCTTACAAATTTTGCTACCGATTTTACTCTTTCCGCTCAAGAAATCACACATTTCAACAGATTTTCTTCCAAGTTGACAAAACGCCATATATTTTAACTAGAAGCAGCTCTGATAAAAATAGTACAAATCGGTTAAGATCCAATACAAATTACGCCACCGAATTGATTAATTCCGCTCTAGAAATAGCACATCTGAACATATTTTCTTCAAATTTAGCAAATCAGCTCATATTTCAACTAAAACATCTATGGCGAAAGTGGCCACGTCGGTTCAGATTTATATATAGCTCCCATATAAATGACTCCCCCAATTTGATTCTTTCCGCTCTAGAAACCACATATTTAAAAGATTTCCATCAAGTTTTGGAAAGAGTAATATTTCAACTAGAAAACCTATGCCAAAAATGGGTCAGATCGGTTCAGATTTATATATAGCTCCCATTCGAAGTTTGTGTTCAAATTTTCTTACAAATACAGACAGAAGTATGAAATTTGTAGTATATTCTCCGCTTATAGCTGTATCGTATATCACCCGGTTCAAATGTAATGTCCTTTTTATACCCTAAATCACAGGTGTAGGACATCATATATTGTTTTCATTTTATTTCGTTTTTACCACCAAATATTTTCATTTAGTTTGTTTGATATTTTCAATTAGATTGTTTTCTATTCACCATGTACACAGCAGAAATTTATAGCTTCATTTTGGGTTGTTTTCTCTAGGAGCAATGCCTACAAAGATTTTAGACTATATATCACTATCAAAAGAACAAGCAATTTATCCGAGACATGGACAGTTATTAGATCCGCAGTTTATAAATGTAGCAGTGAAAACAATTTTTTAAAATTGAAGAAGTCATCCAAACTGACTTTGTGTCTTTGTAGTGCGCGGGGCGATGGTTCTAAGATTTTCTTATTACAAAAAGTTAGATTTTATGGGATCCAGATGAACAGATGCACAAAATGAAAATTAAAATTTTTGCCTTTCTATCTTTGGAGCGCTCTTAACTAGACTCATCAGGATTATACATCTGATCATTTTATTCCACAAACAAATATACGACTTCAAGGGTATTTTTCATTGGAAGTTTCGAAGTACGCAGTGTTCTACGCTTTTTCCAGTTCCTTATTGATTTCCCAACATTATACTTTTTATCTGATGCATTCGATGCTTTTTGTAAAAGTTACCGAATTTTTCATTGAATGTTTAAAAACTTTAGCTTGTCTCTTCCGCTGGACCAAAATTCAGGGGATGTCCCCTATGAATGCAGCACATTGCGTTACGGAAGGAAGATATGCAATTGGAAGGTGGAAAGAGGGTTAGTTTTGTTTTAAACTTCTGAACACGGACGCGGTCTACTTGACAGTGAAGAACCTGGAGCACCCAACCATATATGGGAGTTATATTCCGTTTTTGGATTGGGTCTAGGTAATATGAGATTGATGAACTTTGCGAATATAAGAGAAAAGTCCTTGTTTTTGAAAGAGTTCAAAAATACGCTAAATCCTTAAATTTAATGTCAAACTTACTTTCTTATTGTTATACATTTTAACTTATCTTATTCTCTACAGTATATCAGAATTACAGAATGGAGTAATTGGTCCAGAAATAAAACGAATTCCTATTTCAGCAAGGCAAAATTTTTAGTTTTTACGGTGTTTCACACCTGTTCTAAACTGATATTTTGGCAATAATAGCAGTAATGATGGGTTGACATATTATTAAAAATAAATAATATATTATTAAAAAATCGTCAAATGAATTTTTGGAAATGGAACAAAATGATCTTAAATCTGACAGGAATGTTGGGAGTCATTTTCGGAAGATTTCAGTGAATCTTATTATGACATTAGAATTGTCCAAGCCGCAGCATCTATACCGCGATTTAGAAAGCAACGCTTCTAATTTAAATGCTGGAAAAACCTGTGGAGCTCAGCCCAATGTGCCTTTTCGTATATATAAATTGGCCGCTTTGGGGCTGGGGTCGAAACGATAGAAAGAACGGCATACGAAAAGGCTGCTGAAACAATACAATGATCCGAATTACGAAGAGGTGCTAAAACATCAACCTCATACTTCTCAGGGTGTGAAGTTAGAGAAAGATTAAGAATATTTAGGTTTTGCCCTTGGACACACGAAATGTGAGTCGGTTCATTCACTAGTGGCGTCAAATCATTATGCGCAGCAAAAAGCTCGGCGTATTGGCCCTCCGGTGTTGTGTGACTCGAATGGGCAAGCCACAAGGAATTTTGGACATTGCAATCGCCAGCAACCACGATTTCACTGTCAGGACAATCCTCTAAAATTTTAGTAATTGAGTCGGAAAGGGCGTTTATGGATGCCTCCGCGTTTGAGCTTCTATAATCAGAAACCCAAAGGGAGTTTAATTCCGGATTTTGTGAGCTGAAGTGTTGCTGGCTCTGGGACACTATGCAAAGACAAGACCTCTGGGGGGAACGAAAAGCTTGCCAAACATTAGGATTTACAGAAATAAAAAACACTGAGTCAAATTATATAACCACAGTTGTCAGACTTCCTCCTTACCGTTGCTGTACTCGCACAACGCCTAGTGTTATGCCTTATGCACACAACAGTGTGTTGCTGTTGTTTCTGCAATGCTGCTCTGTTTGTTGTTGTTAATTTCTTTTCTTTTAAATTCGGAGCGTGGCGCGATTTTCGTTATTTTATTTTGGCTATTTTATTGTTGATTATTTTCTTTCATTTATTTGTAGTTAAGCATATTGTTTCATTGTTAAATTTACATATATTTTATTTAATTTTGATATTTATTAACACTGTTCCGTTGGCTGTGATTGATGTTTATTTATTTTGCGTTGATTTTTAAATTTTAACAAAAAATGCAGTCGGCACACGACACGGACGACAGAAAAATATGTGTGAAGCGGACGACGGACAAACTCTCACACCCTTTTAACTACAGTTAATTTACTAAATTTTCACTTCCTCCGAAAAGAGACGTAAATGGTCTGTTAACTTATTTACGCCAAATATAAGCTATAGTATAACACACTGTAATTTTGTACATATGGATTTAAGACTAAAATTGTAAACGTGTAGTGATTTTAATAATTTTCGGATTTCCGTGGCGTTTACTCATTTGGATTTAGAAAAGGAAATGAGCGGGAAATTTGTACTTTCTTGGGATACAATGTGAAAAGAGATAAAAATGGTATTCATCTGACTGTGTAGACGCGAAACATAAAGGAGTTTTTCGAAATGTGTACTTATATGCGGAAAATGGGGCGAAAGGGGATAAAAATGGTAGCAACCAAATGGCTGCAGCTATAATAAGAAATTCGGTGTGTACATTACTCTGACTGGGATAAAGTTGGTACCCTTGGTCGGTACTAGTAATTTTCGCATCACGATCCTGAGGGAATGAATGACTAATGAAGCATCACAATTTATTTAAACAAGTAAGGAAAGGCTAAAGTCGGACGGGGCCGATTATATGACCACTCCCTACAATGTTTTGATTACTAAACCAAGGTTTTTTCTGCAGTCAAATTGATGAAAATCTTTTGCATTATGTTATTCAGCAGTTGTATTTGAAAACATGGACTTATATGATTTTATTTTCCGGCAGGTATTCCGATGATAAAGCAGATTTTACACCGGTAATAGTAACACTTGGGCTTGTGTCAAAAACTATAGGTCCATGTTTTCTCATTCACGGTAGGTATTCCTAGTTGATATATATCATGAATTGCAAAATTTGGTCGAGATCAGATGTAGGATGTAGGTTCTAGGTCGGTAATAAAATAAAATGAGGGCTCATTTGTATGGGGGTTATACCAAAATATGGACCCATATAATTGACTTTCATAGTAACACCTACTATTCTAGTTGAAATATAGCATGACCTGCAAAATTTTATGAACTTCTCATATAGTCCGGGAACCACCAACTTGTTTGGTTACACTGTAAGTATCACGGCTTAAACTTTATTTTAGGAAAGAAAAAAATGCATGTCTGGCAAACCTTCAGGCGTGGTTTTGGCACCCTGCAACTATTAAGGTCGAATAAAAATAGTGCTATTTACACCACTTACCTATAAGTAAAACTGTCAAAGCTTTTGTGGTCAATTTCTTACATTATGAGAAGAACAAAAATACATATCTGGCAAAACTTCGGGGTGGCTTTGGCTTGTCTGGCAGGTCCTCAAAGATAGAATTCGTGAGGCTATCGAGGACATAGAACAGCCACTTTGCGATTTGGTTATGTAAAAATTCATGAAAGGATATGGTCCTATAAGCGTGGTCATGGTGGCCATTTGGCTGATGTTGTTTTTCATTATTAAAGGCATACCTTCCTCTTTATTATGAAACTAGCTGACCCGGCAAACGTTGTTTTGCTTTCAAATATTATTTATATTTAAATAGCTGACTCGGCGGACTTCGTTCTGCCTAGAAAAGTATTGATTCATTTAATGCTTTGTTGTTACAGGTACATGATAATATTTAAAATGATAGCTAATTCATATTTATTTAAAAAAAAAAACATAAAAATGTGAATACTAATCATAGTGGATGGATTTCCGACACGGGAATATGCGACATACAGTTTACCGTGCAAAAAGCATTCATTCTTTAGATTGAGGCTACAAACACTCCTTGTTATTGGCCTTGTGAGTTATTGATTGTCATGGCGAATGCGAGACGGATTGGAAATTGGATTCGCTTAAACTCAAATGGCATATCGGTTGCGGTATTTAGCATTCTCGGAATGAGAACTTCCTCACCTTTGAACTTTCCTTTTAGTATTATTTCGTAAATCATATTGCTCATGAGTTTTGTGACCGCTAAACGCGTTCCGTTCCATAATTTGGATTGATTGAGAATGCTAAACATGATAACAACGGAACATACCTTAACCCACATCCTTGTTCATTGCCACTATTTTTTTCTTTTTTTCTCTTTCACTCAAGCAATCGTTCGAACCAATTGGCTTCACTGAATTGCAATACTCCACGTTATAATGCGCCTTCAATGTTTTGCAAAGAAGTGGCGAATACGGAACAACCCAAGAGTTGTCAACGACGAAATCATTTCCTTTCACTTTAAGTGTGATTGTTCTACCGCCATTATCAGATGATCGACGCCGATGCAGTGGATAACAATCGTGGCCAGTGATGGTCTCGCCACTCAAACTTCGTGGATAACTCTTGGAACACTTATTGTCGACCATGCACGGTGATTGTGGGTTAATGGCGCCACAGGGTCTGTGATTCATGTTTGTGAGTTCATCAATTTGGTCTGGTTGAATTCTTTCGACTCAGCAAATGCGAATATGTGCATGCGGCAAAGCTATTTTTTCCATTCAATTGAATACGTCCAACATCGAGTATCCCCAAAGACACGATGCTTAATTATACGCGGAATCAAAGAATCGGCGAAACCGAAGCAAATAGTTGTCTACATTTGGGGAATCATCAAATTCATTCATTGCGCTGACCTTCTTGGTGGTTTCCTCAAACAAGATGATATTACTGTCATATTGAAATGAATGGCCAAAACATCAGTGGCTATTGCAATGCATCGTATGAACGATGTGTGATTGGCGTTAGTGTGTTCCAGTAGGTTGTTTATCCGCTCTGATCAAGAGTTTATAGTCATCTCTTGGCATGTGATTCAACGTAGTTTTGAATAACCGAACCAATGCATGATGTTCATGAAGTAGCTGCTGCAGGTCTCAAAGAATTCCTCTTTTTATTGCCATATTGACTGTTTGGCGCTGATCGAGTTGATTTTCCGAATATCCCATGCAGTAGCAATTATCCAATACGATGGAGAATTTGGCCTTGGATCTGTGGATTCAATGATTTTTGAGCATGAAAAGAAAATATTAATTTATTACTTTGAATGTTGGATTGAATCCGCGTTCGTCAATAATATCTGCTCCAAATGAGGTCATTTGAAAGTATCCGTTATATTTCTGTGTGTTCGATAGTAGATGAAGAGATTTTGGTCTTTCACCATGAAGCAAAGAATACAATGGCTTTAGTGGTAATTTAACCTTGCCACTGAGACAGCACAATCCAGGCGATTCTCCAATGAACTTCAAACATAAACGTCATCTATCATGAAGATGGCGTCGTAAAATCACTCCATACAAATCGGTGATATTTCGGGAATTTTCTTAGGTATTATTCTTGTTTGGCCGGCGACCAATCCGAATTGATGCGAATCATCGAAATCGGTCCATGCGTTCTTGAGTTATAAGCGTAGTAACTACCGCCACTCTCTTTTATATATATAGATAAACATCCGATCATTTATCTCAAAAAATGGAATTTTTCTTTGAATACCAAAATAACAACTCTTGTTGGAAAACCCTGTAGTTTGAAATAGTAAACAAATAGCGTAATGTCCATAACAAATATCAAAATTTTACCATATTAGAGGTACCACACTTCTATGCAAAGCCGAAACCATTAATCTGCTGGTAATACTGTGGAATGCACTCCGTCGTTGATTCGGCCCGGCCGAACTTAACGCCTTTTTACTTGTCTTTCTTTACAATGTACTATTAGAGTGTACTAGGCAATTAGCAAAGTGGGAAGGTGTAGTGAAGGAGTGTGTTGAAGAACAAGAAGGGTGAAAGTGTTATCAATAGGGTTTGGGGTTTCCCGGACTTTTTTCATTTCCCGGGAAAACGGGAATGAAAAATTTCATTCCCGGGAAAAAGTAATTTATTTATAGGTATGATCAATATGGTTTAAAATATCAACATTTAATAACTGGTGTGTTTTTTTCAATACTGTCATATTACAAATTAAAAACGAATGTTATTGTCAAAATATTTTACAAACTGGGATATTGTCCTGGCTCAAGACCATTTTGCTTCTATATTTAATAGAATGCAAATTTATTTACAAATGGCATGGTGACATTTATTACTTGGTTGCAGACTACCACGATCATGATTTCGACCATGTCAAAAGTCTTTTCAAGTGGCTTCGCAGCGACTTTTCAACATCAAACCCGGCCTCTATAAGGAGATGATTCTCACAAACGAACGAGAATCACAACTCACTTGCCGAATTTGCGTTTAAAAAATCGCACCAAGTAATAAAGTACACATGCCATCTTACAAGCATCTCATTGAGTTGCATATGTAAGTATGTGTATATGCAGGTATAGTTACCCAGCAATACTTCTGCCGTGCCAAAGCTCATTTGTTTTAGTTTTTTCGTTTGCATTTTTTTTTGTCGCTGCGAAGCCACTTGAAAAGACTTTTGACATGGTCGAAATCATGATCGTGGTAGTCTGCAACCAAGTAATAAATGTCACCATGCCATTTGTAAATAAATTTGCATTCTATTAAATATAGAAGCAAAATGGTCTTGAGCCAGGACAATATCCCAGTTCAAATCAAATATTGATTACAGACCAAAAAAATGCAAACGAAAAAACTAAAACAAATGAGCGTTGGCACGGCAGAAGTATTGCTGGGTAACTATACCTGCATATACACATACTTACATATGCAACTCAATGAGATGCTTGTAAGATGGCATGTGTGCTTTATTACTTGGTGCGATTTTTTAAACGCAAATTCGGCAAGTGAGTTGTGATTCTCGTTCGTTTGTGAGAATCATCTCCTTATAGAGGCCGGGTTTGATGTTGAAAAGTCGCTGCGAAGCCACTTGAAAAGACTTTTGACATGGTCGAAATCATGATCGTGGTAGTCTGCAACCAAGTAATAAATGTCACCATGCCATTTGTAAATAAATTTGCATTCTATTAAATATAGAAGCAAAATGGTCTTGAGCCAGGACAATATCCCAGTTCAAATCAAATATTGATTACAGACCAAAAAAAAAATGCAAACGAAAAAACTAAAATATTTTACAAATTATTTTTCATTTTACAAATATTTTACTCTACACCTTTTCAAGATTATATTCGGAACATACAAATTTATATTGAGAAATGTAAATTCATATTAGGGACATATAAATTCATAATGGGTAATGTAAATTTATAATAGGAACCTGTTAATTCATAATGAGATATATAAATCATAATTCATTGAGAACAATTAATTCATAATAGGAACATACCAATTCATAATGAAATATACAAGTTTGTAATCAGAAAATATATATATGAATATTATATTTCTCAATATGAATTTACATTTCCTGTTATGAATTTACATCTCATCGTGAACTTACATATTCCGATTATAAATTACATTTTCTCATTATAAACTTGAAAAGTTGTAGACTAATCGTCCGAATTGGACATTTATATCGCAGGTAGAAGTGACTGACACCTACACTAAATTCAAAATTGAAAACGAGTAAGGAAACAAATAACTCATATGACGGAGAATGTTATGACGCATTTAATTTAAAATATTCATTCGTCTGGAGACAAAAATATTTTATAGAAACAGGGGGGAATATTCTAAACTGTAAAAACAATAGAAACATAAAAAATTAATATTAATTTAATAAATTCATAAAAAAATAAAAATATTGAAATAGTCCAGTCATTAATTCTTACAAAGGGCCATTAAAATACATCGTAGCATATAGCGAACAATTTTTATTGTATTCCTATTTTTAGACCATTTCTTTCTGGCTACATATGTAAAGTAAATTGTTCTTGAAGAAGATATTCACCTCGATTCTTCTAGGAAAACAAGAAAATTTACATTGTGTAAGCCATAGTATTGTCGGCATGATATTTTTATTTCACAATAAAGATCCTGCAAATAGCCTCACAGAAAGTTTTTATTCCCCTAGCTCGGTTTCGCATAAAATGGCTGTTTAGCGAATTTAAAAAGTTTTGTTTGTAGTAATATAATATAAAAAAATACTCAACAAATACCTATTATTGTCAGTAATGTAAATACATATATGAATTTGAAATACATCTAAAAATTTCAATTAAAATATAGTAACATTAAATTATTGATCAACATAATAAATAAATTATTTTTTTAATATTTCCCGTATTCCCGGGAAATTGAAAATTTTTCCCAGGAATTCCCGGGAAAAACGATTCGGGAATTCCCGGACCCCAAACCCTAGTTATCAATGAATAGACGTGACTAATGGTTTGCTCAGCCAATCAGCATGTTGTAACTCTGTGAATGTAACGTGTGTGAATGAGACAGAATGAGATTAATAGTATTAACACACTTATTCAGACAACCTCGTTTTTTTTTTTTTCACTGAACCAACACTCAGGGGATGTCCCCTATAAATGCAGTGCATTGCGTTGGTAGAAGGAAGATAAGGTATTGGAAGGAGGAAAGAGGGAGTAGTGTCTGTTGACATCTGTTTTGAATCTCTGAATGTCGTAATTAGAGGGAAAGATATTTGCCGGAAGTCGATTCCACATACGGATAGTACGGGCGAAGAACGAATTTATTCTGTAATGTGTAGTGCGGCCGGTTGTCCAATCGACAACAAATGGGTGAGCGTTCCTGGAAAGTCGCGTATCTCTACCGAACGTTCTCACGGGCGGTATAAGATCACGAATTTCCGAAGAACAAACACCATGAAAGTATCGATAGAACAATGACACACAACCAACATTACGACGGTGTTCAAGGGAGACAATAGAATTGGATATCCTACCATCACCTATCAACACCATCGCCCTCCTCTGGACACGGTCAAGTAGCTCCAGTGATGAAACTGGAGCTCCCGACCATTTATGGGAGTTGTATTCCATCTTTGGTCTGATGTAGGTAGTGTAGATATTGAGAAGATCAGAGGGTGTGAAATATTTTTTACATCTTTTTAGAAAGCCTAAACATTTGAAAGCATCTTTCGACACATCAAATACATGCTTTGTCCATCGAACATCACGTTGTATTTTCATGCCGAGAACATCGAGAGCATCTGATTGCTCAATATCTACACCGTTCATTAAAATCGACGACACCGTTGGATCAGTGAATCGTTTGTGAGACAACAAGGAGCACTGGGTCTTACGTGCATTAAAATCTACTCTATTCTCACGACCCCATTCAGAAATGGCCATCAAATCCTGGCTAAGTGACTCATCCATCAATCGCCTTTTATCTTCAATTTCTTGACGACTTGGTCTATGATCGAATGAGTATGAATGACAGAGGTTGCTGTCATCCGCGAATGAGTATATTGGATTCAAAGTCCGATCCAAGAGGTCGTCGATGAAAATAAGAAAAAGGGAGGGGGAAAGGACAGAGCCCTGTGGTACTCCTGCGGTTAACCTATGCTCGTCGGATGAGAACCCATCTACAACAACACGTATAGTGCGATCTCTGAGAAAGCTCGATATAAATCGAGAGAAGTCACTACCAACACCAAAAGCGATAAGCTTTGATATGAGTGCGCCATGCCAAACTCTATCAAAGGCCTTGGAGATATCTAGAGCAACGACCTTACTCTCACCAAGCTTGTGAATAGATCGATTCCACTTTTCGGATAGCAGTGTCATCAGGTCTCCCGTAGATCGATTCCTACGGAAGCCATACTGTCGATCATTAAGTAAGCCATTAGTTTCTAAATACCTCACAAGATGGTGGATTAACCATACTCTCCATAACCTTCGAAAGCGCTGAGCAAATCGCGATCGGTCGATAGTTAGCAGGATTATTAGCCTCACCTTTTTTAGGGATGGGCTGGATGTTCGCAATCTTCCAACGCGCTGGGAAAACCCCTGCACGGTATGCAAGGTTGAAAAGATTACGAAGGGGACGGGCAAGCGTCGAAGAGCACTTACATAGGACAAGTGCTGAAATGCCATCCGGGCCTGGAGATTTATTTACGTCGAGATTTGCGAGAACCCTTTTAACTCCACGTGTTCGAAAAAATATCTGAGGAATGGAACTAGATACATTTTCGATCACGGGGAGTGGTTGATTGCTTTCCGGCAAGGATGAATTCCTTGCAAACATTTCAGCCAATAGGTTAGCTTTGTCAACCGGGTTAGTGAATATCTGGTCATCTTTAACAAGAGTTGGGATAGATGAGGAGTTATCCTTTACTCTTCTCACAAATGACCAAAAGCTCTTACTTCCCCTGGGAGAAGCAAGAACTTTAGCACGAAGACGTTGTTCGTACAGAAACTTTTCACGTCTAAGTACCCTGGCACACATGGTTCTTGTCTGCTTGCGTAGCAGATCAGTTGTGGCATTTTTATTTAAACGCCATTTCCTAAATGCTTCCTCTTTGGATCTGACAGCAGCCTTGCATGTCTGGTTAAACCAACTTTTGTTAGATGGTTTATCCGAAATAACTTTAATTGGAATAAATGACTTCATTCCAATCAAGATAATATTTTCAATCATTTCAGCCGCAGCATCTATATCACCATTAAGAAAACAAAGTTTCCAATTGAAATGCTGGAAAAAGTTGTTGAGCTCGGCCCAACGTGCCTTTTCGTATATATATATTGTCCGCTTTGGGGCTGGGGTCGAAGCGACACGAAGAGCGGAATACGAAAAGGATGCTGAAACAATGCAGTGATCCGAATTACCAAGAGGTGCTAGAACGTTAACTTCATACTTTTCAGGGTGTGATGTTAAGAAAAGATCAAGAATATTAGAGTGTTGCCCTTGGACACACGGAATGTGAGTCGGTTCATTCACTAGTTGCGTCAAATCATTATGCGCGGCAAAAAGCTCGGCGTATTGACCCTCCGGTGTTGAGTGACTCGAATGGGCAAGCCAAGAGGAATTATGGACATTGAAATCGCCAGCAACCACAATTTCACTGTCAGGACAATCCTCTAAAATTTTTGTAATTGGATCGGAAAGGGCGTCAAAGCCATTTAGGGATACCTCCCTTTCCGCGTTTGGACTTCTATACACAAATCCGGGAAAGGGAAGGGGACAACGCACACACTACGTAGCGGACATAAAATGTGTGGTCAGTGATGTGCGGCTGTTGTGGATGCTGCTGCGATGTTATTGTTATTGTTGCTGTTGGGTTGTTTGGTTGTTTTGTTGTTTAAGGTCGGCGCGGCGCGGTTATTGTTATTGGTTGTTTTTCATGTTTTTTCATTAGTTCTATTTTGTTGTTTTTGATTTCTGTAATTTTTTCTTTTTTATTTTAACACAAAACTGAACGGCACACAACACCGACGACAGAGAAACACAAGTGCATCGGACGACGGACTGACAAACACTCACATCACAAACACATTGAACATTTTTCATTCTTTAAATTTTCTTATAATTTGATCATCTATATAAAGGATGATTTTTTAAAAGCTATAGGAAAGATTTTCAAAAAAAAAAACACATAAAATTCAGAAAATTTCATGAAATCTTTATTTGAATCGATAGTACGGTCCATATAATATAATGTTCGAAGATTATTTCATGCAATATTCGGCTTTCTTGAACTTTCTTAACAGAGCACGCATTTTGATAATAAAATTCAAAAATTTACAAGCGTTGTTCGTTTGTAAGACGATTCATGGTTAAATTATAGACCAAACTGAAGATGTTTGACAGTGAAACAAAACACGAAACGTACGTCAGCTGTTTAAATCAGTGTTGTCAAAAAGATAATAGCTAAAAAATCACCCTTTATATAAAAGAGAATGGCGTTAGTTACTACGCTTATAAATCAAGAACGCATGGACCGATTTCGATGATTCGCACCAATTCGGATTGGTCGCCGGCCAAACAAGAAGAATACCTAAGAAAATTCCCGAAATATCACCGATTTGTATGGAGTGATTTTACGACGCCATCTTCATGATAGATGACGTTTATGTTTGAATTTCACTGGAGAATCGCCTGGATTGTGCTGTCTCAGTGGCAAGGTTAAATCATGGTAAAAGACCAAAATCACTTCATCTACTATCGAACACACCTAAATATAATGAATACTTTCAAATGACCTCATTTTGGAGCAGATATTATTGACGGACGCGGATTCAATCCGACGTTCAAGGTAATAAATTAAAGGAAATCACCAAGAAGGTCAGCGCAATGAATGAATTTGATGATTCCCCAAAACGTAGACAACTATTTGCTTCGGTTTCGCCGATTGTTTGAGCAATTCCACGTATAACTAAGCATCGTGTCTTTGGGGATACTCGATGTTGGACGTATTCAATTGAATGACAAAAAATAGTTTTGCCACATTCGCATATTCGCATTTGGTGAGTCGAAAGAATCCAACCAGACCAAATTGATGAACTTACAAACATGACTCACAGACCCTGTGGCGCCATTAACCCACAATCACCGTGCATGGTCGACAATAAGTGTTCCAAGAGTTATCCACGAAGTTTGAGTGGCGAGACGATCACTGGCCACGATTGTTATCCACTGCATCGGCGTCGATCATCTGATAATGGCGGTAGAACAATCACACTTAAAGTGAAAGGAAATGATTTCGTCGTTGACAACTCTTGGGTTGTTCCGTATTCGCCACTTCTTTGCAAAACATTGAAGGCGCATTATAACGTGGAGTATTGCAATTCAGTGAAGTCCATCAGCCAATTCGTTCGAACGATTGCTTGAGTGAAAGAGAGAGCGTTTGCCGGGTCAGCTAGTTTTTAATAAAACAATTATACAGAGTTTTTAACATTCATTTATATATTTCAATATATGTTATGTTTTCATTACACCTTTAAACATTATAATTTTCTTTTCACCAAATATATATGCACAAGATGTAAAATTCCACATCACCATTTGAATATAAATAACGTAGAGATCATGTAATAGGTCAATGTAATAGGTTCATTTGCTTTTGCAAAAAAAAAAAATATCGGCAAAACTTTCTCGCGTTTTTTAACTTTTATTTTTATTGTTTCGTGATGAACTAAAAAAAAAAATGACAGGAGTATCGCCACCTTTTTATACCCTCCACCTAAGGATGGGGGTATATTTACTTTATCCCTCTGTTTGAAACACCTTAAAATATTCATCGGAGACTCCATAAAGTACATACAGTGGCGGATCCGAATTTAGCACATTCATCACATGTAAATTTCTATAGATTCTCAATAGGATTGAGATGTGGTGAGTGTGCTGGCCCATTTTTAAAATCTATTCTGCTCCAAACAGTTCTTCACTGGCGTTAAGTGTGTTTTGGATGGTTGTCGTGTATAAAACGCCACGCATATTTTTATCTGAATATGCTATCAAAGTATCAAAAAGTAGATTTTTGTAAACATACTGATCCACGATTTTGTGTATGGGACCAACACCGCGTTCATAAAACGCAGTACACACTATCACAATTTCGCCTACGAGTTTTACCGTCTCAGATTTGTAGTTTGGGTTATGCTGCATGTTTGGAGGGCGCAATTCGTATGGTTTCCCATCAGATCCGAACCGCCAAAAGTTCGATTCGCCAATCCGGGCGATATTTTCCCACAAATCTTGGATTTTTCTAAAGCTCCTGAGCAAATGAAATTTGGCACTGTAAATCATTTTTTGATACGTGTGGGTTATATTGAACAATGCACCGAGGTACATTTTTTCATTGTTTTTCGTCTTATGGTTCTTGAGGAAATGCTAATGAATTTGCCGAAAGATCTCTCTGAATCACACTTGAGCTTTTAAATGGATCTGCTACGGAGGTTCTAAAAATTAAAGAATCCTATTTATTGGTTGCTTTTATCGTCGTAGGACATTGTGCGATATTTTTGATGCTTCCATAAGTTCCAATATGGCTTAGGACATTGTACATAATCTGACTGGATCGATTTAGAATGTTTGCAATATCGCCAGCGGTACTTCCACTGGCGTTCAATTGCATAATAACCTAACGCTACGTCTCAATGCATTACTATACCATCCACCTAAGGATGGGGGTATATTCATACCCCTATAACAAAAACGTTAAGCATAAAGTGATTTTTATTCGTAGGGGTGAAATGGGGCAAAAAGGGATAAAAATGGTACATATTAAACGACAACAGCTAGAACCACGAAATTCGGTGTGTACATTCCTCTAATTGACTAGGTACATAATATAAAAATATTTTTTCGAAATTCGTACTTTTAAGGGGTAAAATGGGAAAAAAGGGATACAAATGGTACCAACCAAATGGCTGCACCTAGAATAATGAAATTCGGTGTATACATTCCTCTGATTGCGTAGACACGTAAAATAAACGGATTTTTTGAAAACCGTACTTTTTGGGATTAAATTGGAAAAAGGGGATACAAATAGTACAAACCAAATGACTTCTGCTGGAGTCATGAAATTCTGATTAGACATTCCTCTGACTGCATATACACGAAAAATAAAAACATTTTTCCGAATTCGTAATTTTAGTTTTACGGCAAAAATTGGTTGAATCATGAAATTAGTTTATTTTGCACTATGTACGTGAGATAATGGATTTTCAAAATTTGTAATTTTGGAATTAAAATAGAATGGAAATACAACCAACTGTAGCACCAATTCTCTACCAATATTTAAGCATTTGCTAGTATAAATATAAGAATATTTATTTTTTGAATTGACTAGAAGTATTATATCGATATGTAAACATATTGGTAGCCTTGCTTAATAATCGTGGTTTGAAATAATAAAAATATTATTGTTACCGCCACTGTTTCATCGCTATTTTAAAACTCATTAGTGAGAACACACCTTAACAATACTCTAACTTGTTATCGACATAATTATTTTATATTTTCTTTTGCACTCGTTCTTAACTCAAATTAACTGAATTTAATCTCAAGATAAAATTAAAAAAGTAAAATTCTTGTTAAAATAGTTGGCTGTGCGTTACACGTTTTATTTTAAAAAATATCTTTATTGTCTTAGATGATGGTTTGATACCAAAAAAGTATGATACTTAATGAATTTTATTAAAAATATGTTATGAATTTTGTATTTATTTAAGGAATTTAAACACTAGGTTGCGCTATACAGGCAATCATGAAATAAATGAATTTCGCTGAAATTTAACCAGTGTTATAAATCTAATCAGGCCATCACGAACATTCTGTTTTAACAAATTTTAAATTCTTTTTTGGTAAGAATATTGTAAGGAAAATAATTCTCCGCCGAAATTACCAGCTCAACGTCTGGCTTACATAACCTCAACGTTTCCTGACAACACACCATTTGTGAACAACACCTCTGCCACACGCATGTAAGTACTCAACCACAAATCGCAAATCGACGATTCTGCAGAAACCTCGTCTTTAATATGTCAATTCTGCCACGAACATATCGCCGACAAACCAATTTACTGTAGAAAATGCCATCAACCTTTCACGATATTTGTGTTAATGCTTCCGATACTCTTACGTCTTGGACATGTTCGCAGTGCAACATTCATCGATCAAATCCTACATCTGCAGCGCCAAGCAATACATCACATTCTACGCATTCATCAAAAAATTCTATGAGTCACAAACAAAAACTAGAATTAAGAAAATTAGAGGAGGAACGTGAGCTATCTGCGAAACGTGATCAGGAGTACTTGTCACGAAAATATAAAATTCTCCTACAAGTAGAAGAGGAGTCTTCATGTGTTCAGCAATACTATTCACAAGACAGAATCATCGAGACACGTTATTCAATTTATGACAACACTCGCCAAAATACAGCAGCTGGTGGCGTAACACCTAATATACCGAACATAACCACAAATACCACGGCACCGCTTCACTATCCCGTAACGTCATATGATAACCAAGTTATGACAGCGACAGGCCACCAAACTCATTTAAATCAAAATAATACAACAAATAAAAACAATTCCCAGTCCCAGCAGTTTATTCCAAATAATTCGATGCAATCAGCAACACAGATAAACTGTAATAACTTCCACGGGACAAGTGATGGGAATACACAACAACAGTCGTTCATTAACCCCGAACAGGCTCACGATTTCTAGTCAACATTACCAAAGACAACTCGACGAAATTTAACAGCTGAACAATTACACGCCCGGCAAACTGTCCCGAAAGACTTGCCCATATTCTCGGGCAGTGCAGATGAATGGCCACTCTTCAGCTTAATGTTTGACTGGTCTACAGCAATATGTGGCCTAACAGACGGGGAGAACTTGATAAGACGTGGAAATGCCTTAGAAGCAGTTGAACGAATTCTTGTTCATCCATCTTGCGTACCGCATGCTAGAAAATATTATTTTCTTTAAAAAATAAAATAAAATTACTACCACAAGTGAACCCAAACAAAATGGAAACTATTACCAATTTCGCAGTCCATGTAAAAGGATTACTCTCCACCATTGAATCATGCGGTCTTCTCAATTAGATAAATAACTCATCGTTGTTACACGAACTCATATCAAAATTACCGCCTTATTATCAAATAAATTGGGGGTATCCAAAATTATGCCTCCAACAGAACAATATAAAGGCAAACTTAGTGGAATTCTCCAACTGGGTTTTAGACCTTGGATTGTCAGCCAGCACAGTGAATATTGAAAATCAAACTATTCCAGATATGTCTTCTAAAAGTAAACAAAAACAAGCACATATACACGCTCACACCGAAATTAAGAAAAAGAAATGTGTAATATGCAGCCACAAATGTCAGAATGCTTTATACTGCAAAAAGTTTTTGTCAGCTGATCGCAAAGAAAGATGGAATTGACATTGAGACAATTCGAATTGTGCAAACACTGCCTAAGAAAACATTCTGGAGTATGCTACAACAAAGAAAAATGCTGCCATGTCGAAGGCTGTCAGTTAAAACACCACCATCTTCTGCACGGATAAAACAAAACGCAAACACACAAAACGATTCAACTGCGGAGTATAATGAAAACAATGATGGCAGATAACAAGAGAGCCCAATCGAGCTGAATCTCCAAACGCACAACAGTTGTTATCAAACTATTCTCTTTAAAGTGATACCCATAAAAATCTATGGAAACAACAACAAAACAATTTCAACTTTTGCGTTTTTGGACGATGGTTCGTCAATTAGCCTCATTGATGAGGGAATATTAAAGCTTTTAGATCTGAAAGGGGAAACTGAGCAATTATGTTTGAAGTGGACTGCAAATATTAAAAGAACCGAGAACAATTCGCAACATTTGATTCGAGTAAGCGGTTTTTGCAACAAGCTGTTTTCTTCGGATGTTCGTTCAGTAAAAGAACTTTTACTCCCAAAACAAACTCTTGATTATGAATCTATATGTAAAAGATTCAACCACTTAAAGGAGTTGCCAATAGAAAGCTATACTGACGTCGCTCCGAAAGTTTTAATCGGTTTAAACAATATAAATATCATAACTTCGAGTAGATCAAAGGAGGGAGACGCAAATGAGCCCATTGCTATAAAACCAAAATTGGGTTGGACCATTTATGGACCATATGGTGATATTCGGTCAAAACCATATAATTTCCATATATGTGAGTGCAGTGAGACCGATAATAAACTTCATCAAATTGTCAATGATTATTATAAAATTGAAAGTTTAGGCATTTGTTGCACAACTGTGTTGTCAAATAAGGATGACGAAAGGGCATTATGATGTCGGGCATTACGAGACATGTTTATTATGGAGATACGATAATATCACAATGCCCAACAATTACGCTATGGTTATGAAGCGTTTGGAAAATAAACTATTGAAAATAAAGAACTTTTCGTCGTTTTTAGTAATATATCACTAAAATAGACAAATCTAAGTCATAGGCCAAAAAGATCTGGTATCTGCCAATCTTCCCAGTGTTTAATAAAAATAAACCGGGAAAATGTAGAATTGTATTGGATGCAGCAGCAAAATTTAATGGTATCTCTCTCATTTCTATGCTTTACAAAGGCCCTGATGTGTTAGCATCTCTACCTGGAATTATTTTTCAATTTCGAGAACGGTCCGTTGCGTTGTGTGCCGACATAGAACAGATGTTTCATCAGGTTTACATGACAGAAGAAGATAGACACGTTCAGCCCTTTTTATGACGGAATTGCGAAAGGGGTAAAGAACCAGACGTATATGTAATGATGATGATTTTTGGAGCATCGTGCGCTCCATGCATATTACAATATATAAAAAATAGGAATGCGTCTAAGTTCGATAACGATTTGCCTCAAGCTGCCGCGGCAGTAAAAACAAATCACTATGTTGACGATTTTTTGTACTCTACCGATACTGTTGATCACGCTGTAGAAATAGGAAAACAGGTGCAACTCATCCAAAGCCAAGCTGGGTTTAATCTCAGAAATTGGACTTCCAATAAATTGGAGGTAATCAAAAAAATGTGCTGGAAACTGAAAAACCTTTAACTATGTATACAGAAGTAGAAACCGAAAAAGTATTAGGTATTTTCTGTAATTCTATCGAAGATACGATTATATTTAAAATTTCTCCCCACATAATAAACAATGAAATAATAGGAGGCGAGAAACATGCAACTAAACGTCAAATATTACGAATATTAGTGACGGTATATGATCCGCTTGGTCTGATCGGCCATTTTTTTATGTATCTGAAAATTATATTGCAGGAGATCTGGGGAAGTGGAGTTAGTTGGGACGAACCAATAAACGAAGAGCAGCTGATTAAATGGAAAAAATGGGTTCAATATCTTCCCGACTTAGAACAAATAAAGATCCCTCGATGCTTTTTAAAATCATTCCCAGATTACAATGGTGCAAATTTGCAACTACACACCTTTGTAGACGCTAGTGAGAACGGATATGTCGCTGTTGTATACCTACGAATAGAATATAAAAAAGAAGTTTTCCGTTCTATAGTCGGTTCGAAAACTCGGGTAGCACCACTGCGCATGAATTCAATCCCACGTCTTGAGTTAATGGCCGCTTTAATTGGTTGCAGATTTGCGAATTTAGTTATTAAAAACCATTCAATTCCGGTGAAAAAAGATTCTTTTGGTCAGACTCAAGAACCGTAATTAGTTGGCTAACATATAAAACAAAAAATACCCGCATGTTTTTCACTGAACCAACGCTCAGGGGATGTCCCCTATAAATGCAGTGCATTGCGTTGGTAGAAGGAAGATAAGGTATTGGAAGGAGGAAAGAGGGAGTAGTGTCTGTTGACATCTGTTTTGAATCTCTGAATGTCGTAATTGGAGGGAAAGATATTTGTCGGAAGTCGATTCCACATACGGATAGTACGGGCGAAGAACGAATTTATTCTGTAATGTGTAGTGCGGTCGGTTGTCCAATCGACAACAAATGGGTGAGCGTTCCTGGAAAGTCGCGTATCTCTACCGAACGTTCTCACGGGCGGTATAAGATCACGAATTTCCGAAGAACAAACACCATGAAAGTATCGATAGAACAATGACACACAACCAACATTACGACGGTGTTCAAGGGAGACAATAGAATTGGATATCCTACCATCACCTATCAACACCATCGCCCTCCTCTGGACACGGTCAAGTAGCTCCAGTGATGAAGCTGGAGCTCCCGACCATATATGGGAGTTGTATTCCATCTTTGGTCTGATGTAGGTAGTGTAGATATTGAGAAGATCAGAGGGTGTGAAATATTTTTTACATCTTTTTAGAAAGCCTAAACATTTGAAGGCATCTTTCGACACATCAAATACATGCTTTGTCCATCGAACATCACGTTGTATTTTCATGCCGAGAACATCGAGAGCATCTGATTGCTCAATATCTACACCGTTCATTAAAATCGACGACACCGTTGGATCAGTGAATCGTTTGTGAGACAACAAGGAGCACTGGGTCTTACGTGCATTAAAATCTACTCTATTCTCACGACCCCATTCAGAAATGGCCATCAAATCCTGGCTAAGTGACTCATCCATCAATCGCCTTTTATCCTCAATTTCTTGACGACTTGGTCTATGATCGAATGAGTATGAATGACAGAGGTTGCTGTCATCCGCGAATGAGTATATTGGATTCACAGTCCGATCCAAGAGGTCGTCGATGAAAATAAGAAAAAGGGAGGGGGAAAGGACAGAGCCCTGTGGTACTCCTGCGGTTAACCTATGCTCGTCGGATGAGAACCCATCTACAACAACACGTATAGTGCGATCTCTGAGAAAGCTCGATATAAATCGAGAGAAGTCACTACCAACACCAAAAGCGATAAGCTTTGATATGAGTGCGCCGTGCCAAACTCTATCAAAGGCCTTGGAGATATCTAGAGCAACGACCTTACTCTCACCAAGCTTGTGAATAGATCGATTCCACTTTTCGGATAGCAGTGTCATCAGGTCTCCCGTAGATCGATTCCTACGGAAGCCATACTGTCGATCATTAAGTAAGCCATTATATATGAAAATAAGAAAAAGGGAGGGGGAAAGGACAGAGCCCTGTGGTACTCCTGCGGTTAACCTATGCTCGTCGGATGAGAACCCATCTACAACAAGACGTATAGTGCGATCTCTGAGAAAGCTCGATATAAATCGAGAGAAGTCACTACCAACACCAAAAGCGATAAGCTTTGATATAAGTGCGCCGTGCCAAACTCTATCAAAGGCCTTGGAGATATCTAGAGCAACGACCTTACTCTCACCAAGCTTGTGAATAGATCGATTCCACTTTTCGGATAGCAGTGTCATCAGGTCTCCCGTAGATCGATTCCTACGGAAGCCATACTGTCGATCATTAAGTAAGCCATTAGTTTCTAAATACCTCACAAGATGGTGGTTAACCATACTCTCCATAACCTTCGAAAGCGCTGAGCAAATCGCGATCGGTCGATAGTTAGCAGGATTATTAGCCTCACCTTTTTTAGGGATGGGCTGGATGTTCGCAATCTTCCACCGCGCTGGGAAAACCCCTGCACGGTATGCAAGGTTGAAAAGATTACGAAGGGGACGGGCAAGCGTCGAAGAGCACTTACATAGGACAAGTGCTGAAATGCCATCCGGGCCTGGAGATTTATTTACGTCGAGATTTGCGAGAACCCTTTTAACTCCACGTGTTCGAAAAAATATCTGAGGCATGGAACTAGATACATTTTCGATCACGGGGAGTGGTTGATTGCTTTCCGGCAAGGATGAATTCCTTGCAAACATTTCAGCCAATAGGTTAGCTTTGTCAACCGGGTTAGTGAATATCTGGTCATCTTTAACAAGAGTTGGGATAGATGAGGAGTTATCCTTTACTCTTCTCACAAATGACCAAAAGCTCTTACTTCCCCTGGGAGAAGCAAGAACTTTAGCACGAAGACGTTGTTCGTACAGAAACTTTTCACGTCTAAGTACCCTGGCACACATGGTTCTTGTCTGCTTGCGTAGCAGATCAGTTGTGGCATTTTTATTTAAACGCCATTTCCTGAATGCTTCCTCTTTGGATCTGACAGCAGCCTTGCATGTCTGGTTAAACCAACTTTTGTTAGATGGTTTATCCGAAATAACTTTAATTGGAATAAATGACTTCATTCCAATCAAGATAATATTTTCAATCATTTCAGCCGCAGCATCTATATCACCATTAAGAAAACAAAGTTTCCAATTGAAATGCTGGAAAAAGTAGTTGAGCTCGGCCCAACGTGCCTTTTCGTATATATATATTGTCCGCTTTGGGGCTGGGGTCGAAGCGACACGAAGAGCGGAATACGAAAAGGATGCTGAAACAATGCAGTGATCCGAATTACCAAGAGGTGCTAGAACGTTAACTTCATACTTTTCAGGGTGTGATGTTAAGAAAAGATCAAGAATATTAGAGTGTTGCCCTTGGACACACGGAATGTGAGTCGGTTCATTCACTAATTGCGTCAAATCATTATGCGCGGCAAAAAGCTCGGCGTATTGACCCTCCGGTGTTGAGTGACTCGAATGGGCAAGCCAAGAGGAATTATGGACATTGAAGTCGCCAGCAACCACAATTTCACTGTCAGGACAATCCTCTAAAATTTTTGTAATTGAATCGGAAAGGGCGTCAAAGCCATTTAGGGATACCTCCCTTTCCGCGTTTGGACTTCTATACACAAATCCGAAATGTAGTACGTGTGTTCCAATCTTGAATTTAACCCAAAGGGAGTTAAATTCTGGATTTTCAGAGTTTAAGTTATGCCGGCTCTGAAACACTATATCATTACGTACGTATACCAAAAGACCTCTGTGGGGGATAAAGAGGGATAGGGTGTGATACCCAGGAATGTGAAAATCCTGTGGATCAGAATCCTCACACACCTGGGTCTCACAAAGAGCAAAAACATCAGGCCGATGGAATTGTACATGAGCGTACACGGCAAAAAAATTCGCTCTCAGCCCTCGTACATTGGCAAATTGTACTTTAAACTTACCCACCATTAGAACAGACAAACAAGAAAAAAACAAAACAGAGTCAGTATGCAGCTACAGTTACCAAACCCCTCTCCCTGCCGTTGCTGTATTCCCCCAATGCTCAGTGTTATGCCTTAAGCATTGGGCGAACAACGACAGAAAGAGAAGAGTGTCAACTGCACTGCACGAATGGGAAGGGGGGAGGGAAGGGGACAACGCACACACTACGTAGCGGACATGAAATGTGTGGTCAGTGATGTGCGGCTGTTGAGGATGCTGCTGCGATGTTATGTGCGAAACTCTAGAATCAACTGAGTTACGAGAATGGGTTTGGATTCTCGGTATATTCAATGTAGCAGACCCCCAAATGGGCTAAACGACCTGACGTTTCTCAAAATAGCCGTTGGTTTAATGGGCCAGAGTTTTTATTAAAATCTGAATGTGAATGGCCAAAAGACATCTCTACCCCAGAACCCACCGAAAAGGAAATAACTCATTCCGCATTGGCCCATAATGTAGGTAATTTCTTAGTAGACGTAAAACGATTTTCTAAATGGGCCAAAATCTTGAGAACCGTAGCATATGTGGTTCGATTCATAAGCCTTCTAAAAAAACTTGAGAAAGCAGAGTCTATTTTGTATCGCCAAGCCCAAAGTGACTTTTAATCAGAAGAGGTATATTATCTGAAAAATAATAGAAAATTACATAAATCAAGTCCCTTATATAAAGTTACACCTAAAGTACACGATGGTATTCTTCGAGTGGATGGACGTATAGATAATGCTTGCGTATCCAAAGATACAAAAACCCAATCGTTTTACCCAAGAATAGTTACATCACACATCTACTAATTATGCATTTCCATGCAAAGTATCGCCATTGCAACAACGAGACAATGGTAACTGAAATTAGACAACGCTGGTATATTCCTAGACTACGAATCGTCGTAAGACAACAGTGAAGCAGTGCCAGTTTTTCAAAGTAATAAACGCTTTGCCAGTACACCCACAAATGGCAAGACTTCCAAAACCTCGTCTGGCAGCTTTCTGTCAACCATTTACCTAAACATGGTTAGACTATTTCGGTCCAATGATTGTGACAGTCGGTCGTCACCAGGAAAAGAGGTATGGGGCTCTATTCACCTGTTTAACTCCCAGAGCAATCCATGTTGAAGTTGTCAACACTCTTAAAACATCATCATGCGTAATAGCAATAAGAAATTTCATTTGTCGTCGTGGGACCCCTAAAGAATTCTTTAGCGACAATGGCACGAACTTCGTTTGTGCTGAATATGAACTCAGAGAAGCAATTAAAGACGTTGACAATAACGAATTCGTTCGTATATTCACGACATCCACTACAAAATGGAACTTTATTCCGCCATCATCACCGCATATGGGTGGTGCATGGGAAAGAATGGTGAGATCAGTAAAAAATGTTTTGTATAAAATTAATCCACCTAGAGCACCATCCGATGAGTTGCTATGAGGAATGTTAGTCGAGACAGAAAATATTATTAACTCTCGCCCTCTGGTATACGTCCCCATCGATAACGAAAATGCAGAAGCTCTCACTCCCAATCATTTATTACTTGGCTCGTCTAATTTCATGAAACATTTAGCTATGTACGATGACTGGCTGACATCTCAACAGTATGCTGAACAGTTTTGGAGAAAATGGGTCAGAGAATATTTACCTCATTTAACATGCAGGTCAAAATGGCCTGAAAAGGCAAGTCGGGAATTTGGTTCTTGTGGTTGATCCGTCAAGACCACGAAACGTGTGGCCCAGAGGAAAAGTCATCGAAACTATATTTGCAAATGATGGTCAAGTTCGCAAGGCAAAGATTTTGACATCGAGCGGAATATTGGTGAGTTAACAACAGTTAAATTGGCGATTTTAGATGTGGCTCAAAATAGGAGTATGAAGGCGAAGACTTCTTTTCATACTGCGGAGGGGTGTTACCGCCACTGTTTCATCGCTATTTTAAAACTCATTAGTGAGAACATACCTTAACAATACTCTTATATCGATTATCGATAAAATTATTTAATATTTTCTTTTGCACTCGTTCTTAACTCAACTAAACTGAATTGAATCTCAAGATAAAATTAAAAAAGTAAAATGCTCTTTAAAATAGTTGGTTGTGCGTAAAACACGTTTTATTTTCAAAATATCTTTATTGTCTTAGCTGATGGTTTGATACCAAAAAAGTATGATACTTAATGAATTTTATTAAAAATATGTTATGAATTTTGTATTTATTTAAGGAATTTAAACACAAGGTTGCGCTATACAGGCAATCATGAAATAAATGCATTTCTCTGAAATTTAACCAGTGTTATAAATCTAATCAGGCCATCACGATGCTTCTGTTTTAACAATTATATTTATTTATAAAATTATTTTTTTTTTCAATATTTGTATTTGTTTTGGTTTGGCTATATTAAAAATTTATATTTTCCTGTAATATCACTGCACTTCTACGAATATTGACAGCCTCTGTGGAATGCAATTCATGGTGGAGGGTATATAAAGTTCGGGCCGGCCGAACTTAACGCCTATTTTACTTGTTTACCTTTAGCCATGTCTAATAATAATTTTTGTTGACTAATAACTTCCATTTGAGGAGAAATAACACAACATACCAATTAGTTATTTTAAACGCAAAAAGAAACAGAAGATAACAATTTTTATCAAATGTGCTAAATTTGTGTCCAGCACAGATTACGAATTACTTGTAAATACATGAGAGTCCGAAAAAGGCACAACTGAATACAAATAAAATACGTGGAATACTGATCATACTTAAAAACAAATGTTTGGCTCAGATTTCATTATCAGAACAAATTATTTGCTGTTATAAACAACACATGTGAAGTGTGCTAAACTCGTGGTCACCACTGTATATATATTCTGGGTCGTGGTAAAATTTTAAGACGATCTAGCCATGTTCGTCTGTTGAAAGCACTCTAGCCGCCGAACGAAATGAGCTAAGAGGTTCAAATTTACCCTAAATGTGTTTTATGGTTGGGTTTGGATTGAATGCGAGCGAAAGCGGCTTAGAGGGAAATTTTTTTCCCTAAAAAGGACTGAAAATAATTTTTGATAACTTCTGCTTTATATGCACTTGATTTTTTTTGCGTAGATTTCTCTTGTAGCCTGGAGCACCAAAAATAAATAACTTTGGGACTAAAAGGGATAAAAATAGTACCAATGATACGATAACAGTCATAAACTTGAAATTTGGAATGTACATCCCTCCAATTGCCTAGACACGTAAAATAAAACGATTTTTCAAAATTCGTACTTTAAGGTATACAATTGGAAAAGAGGGATAAAAATGGTACCACGCAAACCACTGAAGTTGAAATCATGAAATTCGGTATATACATCAATCTGACTGTGTAGACGCGAAGCATAAAGGAATTTGTCTAAATTTGTACTTTTGAGGGAAAGGGGACAAATTAGTGTCAATACGGTGGTTACACTCGTCTGGCTGCTTAGACACGCACTTATCACACTGTATAGTGATATGGCACGAAAATATTCAGAATCATGATGCAAAATTTTTCAAACGATACTTGCAATTTTATTTTTTTTCACCATAAAGTCGCACTTTCGACCGTTCAGCTTCCTCTTGATTGCTACGGACATCGTCATTTATTGCCACTTCCGCTATGCAGGAAAAGCCCAAATATAAAATATTAATTATATATTTTTAGATTTCCTAGAGTAAGTTCCATTATATCATGATTCATGAAATTTGTACGACCTTTTATTTTCCAGCCGGCAAGTTCACCGCGTCGTGTTGCCGTTCCTGTTTTAGTGAAGGATGGCAAGCCATGCTCTGCAGGTAGCACTACACAGTCTCACTCACATCATCAATCAACTAACGATGTAGCTGATGATAATGGCAATATAGTCAATTCTAATGGAAACAACGTAATATCAAGTATAAACCTCATAACAGCTGAAACTCCAAATTCACATTCTCCAGATACTTCAACCTCCCTTCTCGCATCATACAACGATTCGGTTTCAAGTGCTCAAATGTTACAGCAACCCTGCAATAATACAATCGTACCGAATAGTATAGCAATGGCGTACAGAAATCAAAACAACTTTATACCAAATGGCCATCAACAGCAGTGTGGAGGGTATTTGCCCTTACAAGGACGAGCGTGGTAATTGAATCTATGTTTTAGGTATATATTTTCAATAAATGTTTTACGTTGCAGAGTAGTAGAGTATGGATGAAAAATGTAAATGAAAGCATACATTTTTACATAAAAAAGTGGTTTGAATTACTAAAATAAAAACAATTATATTAGGATTATTTTTTATTGTAACACGTTTCACCTAACATCTGATATACTTTAAAAAGATAACATATGTACACAGCATCTACTAATCAAGTGTAAATCAGTATCCATACTAGTTTACAATTAAGAGATTTGATAAGGTGACAGCATTTTTATCCATTAATTTTTCTTAAATGAATAAGAAAAAGAATCGTGCAACAAAACTTAATATCTTATAATTCATATACGTATGAGAAACAAGTAAGGAAAGGCTAAAGTCGGTCGGGGCCGATTATATGATACCCTACACTTTCTATTCCACTACAATTCAATTCGGTGAAAATCGTGAACGCAATTTGTATGGGAGCTATATTTAAATCTGAACCGATCTCATCCACTTTTACCACAGATGTTTCTAGTGTAAACATAACTTGTTTTGCCGAATTTGAAGAAAATCGGTTAAGGTATGTGGTTTCTACAGCGTTTAATATCAGATCAGGAGCAACATTTGATGGGAGCTATATATAAATCTGAGCCGATTTGTCCCATTTTCACCAGAAATGTTTCTAGTTGAAATATAAAGTATTACGCCAAATTTGAAGAAAATCTGTTAAAATTTACGGTTTCTAGACGGGAAAGTGTCAAATGGGGAGCGAAATTTGAATGGTGGCTATATCTAAATCTGAACCGATTTTATGAACACATTTTAAGAGATTTTGCACTCAATTTTTATTAGAAATTGTGGTTTCTTAGCCTTATTATTTGTGCGAAATATAGTTTGTAATAAATATTATAAAAAATATCCTTTTTGAGCAAATGTCTGATTTTTGACCAACATAACTTTTCTCATTCAAAAGCCTTCAGCAAAATATATTTTTAGATAAAGGGTTAAGAAAAAAAATGTGAACAAAAGACGATGATGTCAATATCTGGTGCAGCATAAGGTTCTGTTCTGCTGCATATCTAATCTTTACCCACCCATCCTTGCTGATACTCCTCATCAATCAGCCCATCCAATTATCCTCTACCTGAAGACCTCTACCTCATTCAATGCTATTTATTTTATTACTAACTAATAAATTAACATCACAAAATTATAAGTGTGCCGTAAAATTAATTTAAGGTAAAGAAAGAAAAGAGTATTTTTACTGTTATAATTAGAGGTTCAAATTAAAATAATATGAAGTTGTGGATTATTATTTAAATTATAGTTAATCGAAACTTAGTTCGTTCCATCTATTAAGATCATTGAATCTGATTTTACTGTTTAAAGCACAAGTGTAATCTGAGCGTATACAAATTGAAATATATATGAAATGACTCACCGTTTATATCCCTCGATGTCTCCAGGCCTGATGACTTAGGTTATCTTTCCAAAAATGGTATTATTAGTTAATATTTCAAAGTTGTATAGTTCAATCATTAAAAAATAATAATGTAAGTGGATAATTTTAAAATAATTAAGAAGAATACAACGTTACTGTTTAATAACAAATGTTGTCATTCTCAACTTCCACCTTTTCTTGGTGTGCGGCCTACGGTCAAATGACATTCCTTTATTTATTCCCCTACGTTAGATTTTGTCTACTACTTTCTTCATACGACTTTGTGATATTACGCACAAAAAGAGTGGTAACACCTTCTAACGAGTAGCGAATGCACTGAGAGCCGCCTTTCTCCATCTAAGCTTTGCTTTAGTTTTACTCGTTATATTGTAAATCTCTTGTTCATTGGATTTCGTCCATACAACACCCTCACAAACTTTTGTACAAAAGGTAATATTGTTTACGACAATAAATTGAATTGAGTTTTATTTGAAAATACTAAATTTTCGTATTTTTATTTATTTTCATCCTTGCTACGCAAACATTGGTCCACACGAGCCGGATACTTGCTTCCAGCAATTAATTGGTTTTTATATTTTCTTCAAAGGCAAATCTGACTCCGTCAGCAACAACAACACCCACATAAATCAGCCATCTTCATCATATATATATTATTAAAAAAGGTGCATATTGTCAGTTTTATTTAAAAGTGAGCATATCGCGTTTTGTTTGTTTATAAAGATACGGTCGTTTTACAACATCGGTACAGCGTCGGTTTGTGTTTTTGTGTGATTCTCATACATCCAGACGGACGGACATACATCCGTACATTAGAACATATTTTCGTTACGCGAAAATAAAGATAAATATTAAAATATTGCCGACGCATATTCAAAATATTTATCAGTGAGTGAAATAAGAGAAAAGTGTGCTGTTAATAATTATTGAAACAGATAAATAAAGTGCTGGGTTTTCAACGTTGATCGTTGGTGGTTTTTTTGCAACAACCAAACATATGTATTCAAACGAGTAATTGCATTACTCTCGGTTAAAAGAAGAATAAACAAAACAACAACAACACACATTGGCTTACCATACGGTTCGAAGTTGCAAAACAACATCATCATACCCAACGGTCAGCGTATGAAAGAGTACATACGTACGTCCATACACACACAGCCATACATATATTTTCTCTTATTTATTAGCGCGGGTCGTTCTCGGTGAGATTTGAAATTTATTAGCGTAGGTCGTTCTAGGTGACATTTGAAATTTTTTATCGATTTTTTTTTCGTTTCGTATCTCGGGTAGTATTATTGTTGGACTATCCGGATATAGTAAAAATTTCGGTTTCGCGACACCGTGTACCCTACAGTCGGTCTTCTACACTGTCAGAAAAATATTTTAAAAAATTTTCGGTTTTCGGTTTATTTTTGATTTTTTGTTTTTGCTTGATACGAGCGTACATTTATTGCGTGCATCATACAGTCCGTGCACCCTACTCTAGGTCAAGTGAACATACATAGGAATTTATATTTTTTTTTTCGATTTTTCCATTGACTTTCTATTACAGAGAAATATTTTGGGGCATTTTCGTGCTTCTAAATAAAATTTCGTGTATTTTTCGATACACTGGGAAAAAAATCTGTGAGGTTTAATAATTTTTAATTAAAATTTTGGATAAATTTAATAGCAATTTGGCCAAAGTTCGTGACTGAACTAATTTTCGTGTATTCTTCGATACATTTTGCGGAAATTTGGTTGGGCGTGTTCGAATTAACTCATTTTTTAGTATTTTTAACTGATTTGGGAAGATTTCGAGCTCAGCTTTGAAAATTCAGTGTATTTTTCGATACATTGGACTATTTTTGGGGGTTCGTTCTACCTTATTGCTAGACATCTTTCATTCGTTTAGCATTTTCGTGCTTTTTCAAAATAATCAGGGTATTTTTCGGTACACTGTGAATGTTTTTGGATTTCTTTCTGAAATATTTTTTGGATAACTTTGAATAGTTTTCATTCATTTGGCACTTACGTGTATTTCCTGGTATTTTTTAATACATTTATCAAAGTTTTTACTTTTTTTGGGTTTTACTTAATTTTAGCTTGGTTCAATATGCCTCTCACTCCACTCGACTTCTTTATCAGAGCAACTGATGCTTTGGTAAAATTTGATGCGAACTTCAGTAACCTACGGGATGAAGACCTCGACATATATTCCCTTGAAATACAGGGTTCAGAAGCGAGAACATTATGGAGTAGTGTTAAGGACAGGTACGATAAGTGTCTTAGTCATCTCCAAACTGCGGAGAAGGAGGACATAGATTCTGCTGACAGCAAATATGATGTAGCGTATAGGGCATTTGTACGTGTCCTCGCTGATATTAATAGGAAATTGGATGAACTTCGAGCTCCGCTGAAGTCATCCCCTCCGACTCCGCCCGTACTTCTACGGATACAAATTCGATACATCACATGGATTCTCCTTCTGATCGATCAGAATCTATAAGGGAGCAGCAGGAGCAATGTGGGGGCAGCAACAGTATGGCTCACGGCCTTTCGTTGCCGCCATGCGATACTGACGTTTTCCATGGCGATTTCCTCTCATGGCCTACATTTAGGGATCTTTTTTCAGCGGTATACATTAATAACTCCCGCTTAAGTGACATTGAACGGCTATGTCATTTGATTAGGAAAACGAGCGGTGAGGCTCGCGAAATTGTATCCAAATTTCCACTCACCCATCGCAGTTTTATTCTAGCCTGGAAAGCCTTGAAAGATGTGTATGATAACACTCGCATCTTGGTGAACAACTAGCTCAAGATGCTTTTTGATCTTCCGATCCTTGATAGCGAAAGTAGCTTAGGTTTGAAAAATTTGCAACGCGGAATAAATGGATGTCTTTCTGCAATGTCCATTTATGACGTAGCCACCAATAGTTGGGATCCTATATTAGTTTTTTTGTGTATTCAGCGATTGCCCAAAAGTAGTGTAACGTTATGGGAACAGAGTGTGAAGAATAAGTCGGCTTTGTCTTCGTGGAAAGATTTGGATCTCTTTCTTACGGAAAGAATACAAACTCTGACATGTCTTCGTGACATAAAGGGTATCGATTCCACGAAAAAGTCCGACGGTAGGAAGGTGGGTGCGCATTTTACAAATGCAGGCTCAACTGCATCTTCTCGTTCTCATCAAAACAAACTGAGTATTCTCTGTCCCAGACAATTTCATCAACTTCGTGATTGTCCACGATTTGGGGGCCTTTCGGTCTCCGACCGGTTTGACACCGTCAAACGTCATCACTGCTGTGTAAATTGCTTGATGCGTGGACACGAAGCTAGGAAGTGTGGAAGTATTCATAAATGTAGAAAATGCGAGAAGAGACATCATACTCTTTTGCATCGTGATACATCGAATTCTAAGGGTTCGGCTGTTGTAGCGAATCCTGCGGGGAGTTTGGTTCCGATCACACTGCATACTAATCCTCCATTTGTGAATCCTTCGCTGCCGTCAACTTCTTCTGGAGGTTCATCTGGTGCTATAAATAGACAGGTATATCATGCTTCGCAGGATAGAACTGTGCTATTAGGGACAGCGATGGTAAATATCGTACACCAAGGTACTTCGCATTGATTGCAAAATCGCCTCAACATTCCGGCCAGTTCCACTCAGGCTAGAATATCGGGTGTAAATCAGTCATTCTCGGCTACTTCTCGAAAAATATGTTCTTTGTGTATAGGGTCCATTTTGGATACGGCGCTGTTGATGGAAACTAATGCCTTAGTTCTTCCGCATATTTCGGGCAACTTGCCATCTTTTTCAACGAAATCAGATGTGACTTCTCGTTTGCCAAATATTCGTTTGGCCGATACGCATATTTTTGATTGTCGACCTGTGGACCCTTTACTGGGAGCAGATCTTTATCCGAGAATTCTCTTGGAAGGATCTCTTCAAAACGTATTAGGTTCATTGATCGCGCAAAACACGGTCTTTGGCTGGATCATTACTGGTCCCGTTTCCTCTTCTTACATTCGAGTTTTTTCTACCTCCATTGAGTTCGCCGAAGAAGATAATCTTAACAAGAATCTTCTTCGATTTTGGGAACTTGAGGAGACCCCGAGAAGGTCTATGTTTTCTCCTTCGGACAAATTTTGTGAAGACAATTATAAACTGACGACCCGTAGAGATTCGGAGGGGAGATATATTGTTACACTTCCCATTAAATCTGAATTCTGCGGACAACTGGACTTAGGACAATCAAGGGGAAATTGTTTACGACAATTTCTGCACAACGAGGCCTCTCTCCTGAGAAAACCACATATCAAGACAGTTTATGACGGGGTGGTAAGGGAATATTTGGACTTGAACCATATGAGGCCAGTTTCAGCCCCTTCTTCGGCAACCCCCACAGTATGTTACTTGCCTCATAATCCGGTAATTAACCCGGATAAAAAGACTACCAAACTTCGAGTGGTTTTTAACTCCTCAAATAAAACATCAAATGGGAAGAGTCTTAACGATATTCTTCATATAGGTCCGACCTTACAATTAGATCTAGTTCTCCTCATTCTGAGGTGGAGACTATTTAGATTCGTTTTCAACTGCGATGTTACTCAGATGTACCGCCAGATTAGAGTCGATTCGGCCCATACTCCTCTGTAGAGAATACTCTTTAGGGATTCTCCTCAAAAGATTGTTCAAGATTATGAGCTGCAGACGGTGACCTTTGTAGTTAACTGTGCTCCATATCTAGCCATACGGACGTTATTACAACTGGCCGATGACTCTGAAGACGAATTTCCCCATGCTGCACACATTCTACGAAAGTGCACGTGCGTTGACGACGTTTTAACGGGTTACCATGATCTGGAGACTGCATTGACCTCTCGTGATCAATTAATTTCAACTTTGTCTTCTGCGAAATTCGAATTGAGGAAATGGACGTCGAATGATCGGATTATTTTAGAATGTTTTCCTACGGAACATTTAGTCGATGCGAAGCTTCTCACTTTCGTGGAAGCTAGTAGTTCTAAGACATTGGGTATTCGTTGGAATGCTCAGTTAGATTTATTCTATTTCAATATGACTCTACCGGAGTCGGCTATAGAAGATGCGACATTACACATTGTGAATCGATACAGGAAATTTAAGGCTTTAAATCAGCAATTCTGCCTACGGTGGAAAGACGAGTATCTGAAGGGCTTATATAAAAGATATAAATGGAAATTTCCGCAGCGCGATATTCAAATAGGCGATACCACTTCGTGGAAATTAGGTCGGGTAAATAACGTCCATCCGGGTATCGACGGTCGCGTTAGAGTCGCGGATATTCGAACGGGAAACGGTGTTGTAAGACGACCTATAGTAAAGCTGGTCACTTTGACCCAGTAATTTAAAGTTTTTTTTTGTGTAATACTATCGCGCTATTTCTATTTTCGTAGTACAATGGAAAGCATAGTGAAGGTAGTAGTAGGACCACATCAAGGCTGGCCTTACGGGTCGTCGACGTCTATGGTGTGGTCAGCAGTACTTATGTTCTCTACGAGCTGTCGTACTGCGAATCTGGGCTCTACGAGCTATATAGGGTTTTTGTTAATTAGTATGTAAGAAAAATTAAATCGAAAATATATGCTCATAAAACTGACAACTACCCCTTTTATTTGCCTTATCAATAAGTGTATATACATATTTATATTACATTAGGGTTTGATTGAAATTGTTTAATTTTCTTTACAACATAGCGGGATGTTGCAAGGCGGGCGGCAATGTTTAATTACAAATGTTGTCATTCTCAACTTCCACCTTTTCTTCATACGACTTTGTGATATTACGCACAAAAAGAGTGGTAACACCTTCTAACGAGTAGCGAAGGCACTGAGAGCCGCCTTTCTCCATCTAAGCTTTGCTTTAGTTTTACTCGTTATATTGTAAATCTCTTGTTCATTGGATTTTGTCCATACAACACCCTCACAAACTTTTGTACAAAAGGTAATATTGTTTACGACAATAAATTGAATTGAGTTTTATTTGAAAATACTAAATTTTCGTATTTTTATTTATTTTCATCCTTGCTACGCAAACAGTTACATTATTTTAAAGTAAAGGATTTAAATAAATATGACGAATTAAAATGATGAACAAATAAAATTAAAAGATATATAAAATCATTGGCTATTGACTAAATAAAAGCAGCTTCATATCTTCGTTAAATCTGGCTAGGAGTAACATAACATTCATTTTTGACTCTTCGCTCATATCCGGAACTAGTAAAAATATTCAAGATAAGGTCACAAATATGACGAATTATTCCATGTTTTAGGTAAGTTGTAGGTAATGTGGTATTATCCTTAAAATCTCATAAGTATGCGGCGATGCACCCTGAAATAAGGTACACCGACCCTGCAATTTCCAAAAGGTCGATTCTATCATGCGGACAGGATAGAATGAACATACCAACTATTCGAATATCCTTACGCTTAGAATATAAATAAATAATTCAATATTCGCTAGTAATTCCAGCCGGGTTCTGTGCTTGCTATTGACGTGCAAATATCAAACTTCCTTCCCAAAATCCCTTTAATAATATCTGGTTTAAATTACAATACTGAAAGTTCTTTTTTCTTTTTTATATTTAGTCAAAAAATAAAATCAATGATATGACTTTTCAAATAGAATTGAACATAAATTTCGAAAAATGGTCTAATAGTATTAAAATTCCGATATGTCCTTTCTTCGTCCTAGGAAATGATCCAATTAAGTCGATATGCAATCGTTGGAAAGGCCTCTCCATCGTAATCATCTCTCCCATTGGTGGTCTTAACGTCATCGTCGGATATTTGGAAGTTTTACATAGGTCACAATTCTCAATGTATTCCTTAACGTCAGTGACTAATCTCGGGCTAAAATAATATCTTCGAATTCTCTCAAATGTCTATGCAATTCCACGGTGTGCCGCATTCTCCAGATTGTGAGAAGAATAAATAACTCGCTCACGTTACGCAGTCGGTACCAATAACTTCCATAGGTCTGCGCCATCTCCAGTCGAAAATCTTGTCCTTTTATAGATAAACTTATCCTCGATTCTGTAGTCCGGAAATTCTGACTTAACAAATTCATCTCTGCATCTTGAATGCTCCTGGCAATTAAATTCCTCGGAATCTAGATCTAACGTCGGCATTATCACCACCTCAACTTCGGATACTGAATGGAACAACATTATCCATTCCTCGACGGTGTTCAATGCTAAAATCAAAGGCCTGCAATTTCAACGCCCACCTTGCAAGTCTGCCCGATAATAATTTAGTCAATGCGAAAGTACAAGTCGAAAAATCTTCGGTACCATTCAATCGTAACCGTAGCATCGCAACCGTAGCGATGTTGAATTTCAGGATACGCAGGCGTAAAGGAGAACAGATTTTACACACCAATTTACAATACTCCTCGAAATGACAGTGAACTTCCATATTTGCCCTAAGATACCAAATGACTGGTTCGCCTAGATTTATATATAGAGATAATATACAACCTAGTCGAACACCAGTTAAGACGTTAGCGTGATCATTTTTAGCGGCACGCCTTTGCAGGCAAGGGCATTTCATATTGCGTGGTGACTGAGGGTGTCGAATGCCTTTTCAAAGTTAATAAGTATCATATATAGAGAGGATTGCCATTCTGCAGACTGCTCAATTATTATACGCAGAGCGTTAATATGATCTACACCAGATTTCTGACCTAAGATCGGGAAGTATAGCATCCTAAAGCCTCTTGTTAATGATTTGTGCGATTACCTTGTTAACTGCTCTGAGTATTGGAATACTTCTCCAGTTTCTGCACTCGGTAAGGTCACCTGTTTTTGGGATGTTGATAGTAAGATATAGATCAAGTTCGCCCGATCTCCAGAAATTCTCTATGTGTGGAAGCAACAATTGCGCCACTGTTTGCGGATCAGCTTTAAGCATCTCTGGGGCAATGTTATCACAATCAGGAGATATGTTATTCTTCAATTTACTGATAGAATCTACAATTTACGTTATGCCTGGGCATTCTATGGAGATGTCTTGTCGCACTGTGTGCGTATTAACAGGGTTAGTTGTACAATTGGATAGCCTTCCAGAGTATTGCTGCCTCCATATTTCTAGCTAATCACTTCTAGATGTGCGCAATACTCCGTCTTTGTTAGTTGTAAGTTTTTTGTGACCGAGTATATATCTATGAACCTGTGTTCTTCAGCTGCTTTTTGTGCATCTCTGCCGAGATTTTCATGCCATCGACTCTTATCTTTTCTGGCGCAGCGCTTCCGTGCCGTGTATGGGCATCGCTTAATACTATCTTTTCACTTCGAGTTATCACTACAATTTGCTTCGTTCCTCGCTTGGATCGTACATTAAGAAGACTCTTACGCCATATCCTACTTATTGCAATATGATCGATTTGGTCAGGTGATATTCATGTAGTTTTATCACAGTTTTTGTGTGGGAATATGGATCCCCCCATCACAAGATTGTTGTTGCTGCAAATTTCGGTAAGTAACTCACCATTTTCCGTCATTCTGCCAATGACATGCCGCCCCATAACGATTTCTCTGTCGATATTATTTGCACCTAGTTGCACGTTGAAGTCGCCCATAAATATTATTATGTAGCCGCGTTGTATCGATGATATAACGCTAGTCAGGTGGCTATAGAATGATTCCTTCTCCGAGTGTTTAAGTTCAATTTAATTTCGTCCTAACCGGTTCACCAGGTTTTATGGACATATGGCAACCCTAAATTCCTTTGTCGTTGTTAGGATTTATTTACTGCGTTTCCATGCGACTTTGTGCTATTTCGGGCACAAATAGGAGTAAATAGATTCTGAAGAATAGCGAGTTGCTTAATTGGCGCCAGCCTTGCTCCATCTTGGCTTTTCGTTACTTTTTGTAAGCTAAGTTTTTTACTCTCGTTTCGGATCTTCTATCGATCACACACCATTTTGTACAAAAGGTAAAATCTATTCAATAAAGCTTAATTTCTTGAATTTATTATTTAAAAAAACCTAATCTCTTTGCGTTTTATTTTTATAATTTTTATTTCATATTGCTACGCAAACATTGGTCCTTTACGAACCGGATCTTAGCAAAGAGATTTCAAAATATTTAATTTAGTTTCCCCTATTCCCTCTTCCCAAAAAGGTATCAACAATATCTATTTGTCCAGCCAACATCATTGCACACATTCATCCACACATACATATATTTTATCAATAATAAAAGGTACGTACAGTGAGTGTTTCTTTACACACAAATAATAATAATAAATAAACATACATAAAGTTATAAATTTTGTCAATATTATTTTATCGTTACAACACCGTGATTCGTTTATAAACATTCATAACGCGTAAAGTAATTATTAAAACATATTTTTTATTGAAAAGTGTAGTATAGTGATAAATTGCAATTGGAAACAAGTGTTGACCAATCTATTGGATGTGGGTTTTTGCAAAAACAAATATTGTGCTTTGTTTGTCTCCCCTAATTCGTTTTGATTGTTGTTGTTGCGTTTTTGCTCCATTTCTCGTTTGGTAACAACAACAACACATACTCCACCAGGTCGACGTCTGCCTGTTTTCGGTCGCTGGTTCATCCCAGCGAACGTCACTACACACACTCGTATACGTACATATATACATACGTTTTGTTCGTGCGGTTTTCGTATGCAGATTGCCCATCTGTCCGTCATACAGAATATTTAAAAGAAATCAAAAAATCAACAAACAAATAGTGAATTAGTAAAAAATATTAATTGAAATAATTAATAAGTAATGAGTGCTGGGCAGTGGTGATTTCCAATAAAATCAATTATTTTGCTCAGTGGTGTTTTTTCGTTTGCAACAACGTGAATTAAATTCAATCGTTCTCACACGGGTAATACCTATCATTACTCCCTCTTAGTGACGAACGTTTGGTTGGAAGTTGCAACAACAACAACAAAACCCACGGTCAAGCTTGATTTTATTTTTTCCGTTTTGCTCATCCACTACTGCACACATTTCGTGTATTTTCATATACATGTAGGAATCAGTCTCTGCGTACAATACAGCGTAACGGACTCCACAGACTTGACAACACAGGGAGTTTCTAGATATGAGTATCGGTTGGAAGGGAGACAGAGAGCGAGAGAGGATAAGACAATAAGTTTTCATATTATTACGTACGGAGAGACTTCTGCAGGCTTTGACGATGTGAGAGGAAAGAGTGTAGAACTTTCGATGTACGGCATCTGAAAGTTTCACGTTGACGACAAGAACTTCGAACAAGGGAAAAATATCGGACAGTCTCATTATAGATTGCAAACCATCAACAAGTATCACTAAAGACCGCTTAGTTATATTAAGAAATGTCTCACTAAAGACTAAATAATTATTCTAGATATTAAATGTCTCACTAAAGACATATTTACTTTTATTTCTGTAATTAATATACATATTTACATGAATATTTTGTAAATAAATAAACATTAAAACTGAAAAACGAATGTGCGTTTAATAGTTACAATAACGCCTACCAACATCATATAATAGAGTATACAAGTACAACAACAAATACTACTCTAAATTATTATTACCTCCAATTTCATTATTTTTCTAAATTAGCTTATTTCGCGTTTCCCACACTTTGAGCGGAAACGTGTGCAGTACATTTATTTGCATTTAAAAAGTAATATGATCCGTTTTAGCTTACGCTACACGAGGTGAGAAAATTAAAATAATAAAATTCCCACATTAACTGTTTTTGCTGTCCATGCACTTTTGGCCACCAAAAACAGAGAAGTCTTTGTCCACAAGGTGCAAAATACGTATTTCATAAGTTAGTTCTATCGCAGAATTCAACAAATAAACGTGCAGTTTTCCTTTTGATAATAAAGGAAACAAAATAAATAAACTTGTGTTTTTTTGATAATAAAAAACCCAAGTATAAAAGTTGTAGTTTTCCTTTTGATAATAAAGGAAACAAAATAAAAAAAGCTTGTGTTTTTTTTTTTGATAATAAAAAAACCCAAGTATAAAAGTGGCGCAGTCGGTAGGATACCCGGGTATCATTTAAATTCAATTATTGAAAAAGTGTACCAGGATATATTAATATCCTTTAAAGCGGGTAGTGAACAACAAGATGCATTAATGCAACGAAAATACTATTAAATTAGTAAAATTTTAAAAAAACATAAATTATTAAAAAACATAAACGAATTATCGTTTATACCCCAATGAAATCGGTCATTGGTAAAGTCATTCATTGACTACGTTTATGTAAAGTCATTTATTTGACTGAGTAAGAAAAAATCACAACACAAAGACCCAAAAAAAAAAAGAACAAAAATATTTTTTTTTTATTGAACAGATCATTAATAAACATTGATCTAAAGAGTGAAATAAATAACAGTGAAAATATATGGCTGTCAAATGTAAAGTCAAACATATTAAGTGATCAATAACAAAAAATTATATTGACTATAAACAAAACTGTGACAACAACAGACTGTGAAAGAGTGAACTTAATACAAAATCAAAAGGACGACGAGAAGCCAGCATTCACAAACAACAACATTCAATTGAAAACAAAACCGTGAAAGCAACAAACTGTGAAAGATTGAACCAAATACAAAATCAGAAGGACGACGGAAGCCAACATTCACAAACAACAACATTCAAACAACATCTCTACCAGCGGCGGCAACCAACATTTAATGTAAGACTATTTCAAATATTGTTATATATATATATATATTATTTCTTAATTTCTAATATTATTATAAATAATTATTAGTATATAATATAAGAAATTTTTTTTGGCTATCTGAAAAAAAAACAAAAGAAGAGTGCGTTATTGTATCGAAAATTAACAAAAATAGTTATACTTCCATTAAACCACAAAATGGCTCAAGCAGACCAACCTCCTTCTGTTGTATTGAATCCTGTTAAATATTTAGAAAGGTTACCAGAGTTTAATGGTGACAAAAAGGATCTATATACATTTATTACCCTAGTAGATCGTGTACATCCTGTCTTGCAACAATATGACCAAACTTCGCAATTGTTTTTCTCCGATCTGATAAAAAGCAGATTGAGAGGAAAAGCAAGAGAAACTATGGAAATTAATTTCCATGTCCAATCCTGGACAGACATGAAAATAGTCTTGGTAAATAACTTTGGCGGGAAGTTGAGTGTGGATGAGTTATACGATAAATTAAGAGCAGTAGTATTCAGGACAACTGCAATTGACTTTTACAACGAGATTAGGGAAAAATTAAGAAGCATCAATAATAAAATATCGATGCAGTCGGGGGTTAATGCAGAATCCCAAAGGGCTGCAGAAGGCAACACGCGTACTGCATTGCACGTGTTTAAAGCTAAAATTCCGGAGCCAATGAAAACGATTTTGGCATGCAGGAATCCCAATACTCTTGAGGATGCAATGGACATTCTTTTCCAAGCGGGATATGCGAATTACGGTAAAGTAAACGAATTAAGACGGACAGAAACTAACAGGGCACAAACAGCAAATATTAATCGTACAACTGGTCCCAATTTAAATAATGTCGATGGGAAAAAGACAACCAACAAAAACGTATCTACCCAAAATAACAATAGCAATAATAATTATAAAAGCAACAATAACGTAAATTCATATAGGAACAATAACTATACGAATGAAGCTAATCGAAATAATAGTTCACCAAACTACGGTAATAACAACAACCACAGAATCAATGGGCAGTTGCAAAACTCTTCCTTCCAAAATCAGAATCAGAATAGGAACCACAGTAATGGGTTCTCGCATCAGAATGGAGGTACATACCACACTACAAATATTCAAACCCCTCCAGAGCCCATGGATGTTAATATGATTGAGCAAAATTATGATGAACAAACACTCCTTGAACAAGAAATCGGACCAACTAATGAAGACAATGACACACAAATAGAACTTATTGCGGATAATAGTGACGTAGAAAATGTATATGAAAATTTTCATTTTCTAGCCTCTCCGGGGAATTACCCTATATAGTTATATGGGATAAGCTAAAATTCATAGTAGACACTGGGGCGACGCATTCTATTATAAATCCGGGAATTTTTGCTCCAAAATGGAAGATCCAATCCAACCCCGTTACACTTAAAACCCTACAAAATAATGTACATTCGCACACCACTTACAAAATCCCTTTGTTTAAAGAATTAGGTGATGTTAACGACTGGGTATATCTCATCGAATGTAAATTCCACAATAAATTCGATGGAATAATCGGCAACGATATACTAAAAAGGTACAACGCTGTCATAGATTATAGAGAAAATTTTCTAAAATTGAATAATAAAAATATACCACTACAATTTCCGGCTTCTCGCAAAATTAAAATAGTTAATAAAGTGGAACAAGGTTTAGTGCATATCAAAGAACATTGTGACAACAAGGGCGAAACTATTATTCACGAAGGAATATATAACTCGCAAAATTTCAAAGTTGAAATATCAACTAAATCAAATTGCCAAGAAATAATTCATATCAAACCACAGGACCACTGGTCCGTAACGGTGGAAAATTACCACCTGATAGACAACGACATTTCCTTTGGAGGAAATAACAATGTGCCAATCCTAGAACAAATCCGGTTAGATCATATGAATAGTGAGGAAAAAGGACAATTTTCTAAATTGATCCTCAGATATTCGCGATTATTTCATGATATCAACACTAACTTATCATTCACAAATGCCGTAAAACACAGAATAAATACTACCGATGACACGCCGATCCATTCTAAGTCGTACCGATATCCTTATGTACACAGGCAAGAAGTCCATAAGCAAATTAAAGAAATGTTGGATAATAAAATAATACGGCCCTCCAACTCTCCTTATTCGGCACCGATATGGATTGTCCCGAAGAAGGACGATGCGAGTGGTAAAAAGAAATGGCGTCTTGTAATTGATTATCGTAAGTTAAACGAGAAAACCGTCGATGATAAGTACCCATTACCCAATATCGATGAGATATTAGATAAACTGGGAAGGAGTATGTATTTCACTACTCTCGATCTGGCGAAAGGTTTTCATCAGGTCGAAATCGACGAAAGAGATGTACACAAGACCGCCTTTTCTGTAGAGGGGGCCACTTCGAGTTTTTACGAATGCCTTTTGGTCTTAAGACGGCACCCGCTACATTCCAGCGACTTATGAACAACATATTAGGAGATTTATTAGGTAAAGTCTGCCTCGTTTATCTAGATGATATAATCATCTATTCTACGTCACTGGAAGAACACCTAAATTCCATTAGATTGGTATTTGATCGGCTGGTGAATGCAAATCTTAAAATACAAATGGACAAATGTGAATTTTTAAGAAGGGAAACAGATTTCCTTGGACACGTCGTCACTCAAAACGGTGTCAAACCAAACCCAAAGAAAATCGAATGTATCACTAACTACCCTATACCACGAACGACCCGGCAAATAAAACAGTTCCTCGGTTTAAGTGGGTATTACAGAAAATTTATTCAAAATTACTCAAAAATTGCGAAACCAATTACAAAATATTTAAAAAAGGGTGCTGAAATCAATATCACAGATCCGGAGTATATTCAGAGTTTTAAGGAACTTAAGGAAAAACTTACTAACGAACCTTTATTAATATACCCCGATTTCAACAAGTTATTTACTCTCAACACTGATGCCAGTAACTTTGCGCTAGGAGCTGTTCTATCCCAAGACGGACATCCTGTATGCTATGCTAGTAGGAGTTTGAACGAACATGAAATCAACTATAGCACAATAGAGAAAGAGTTACTAGCCATAGTATGGGCAGTTAAATATTTCCGTCCGTATCTTTTTGGCAAAAAATTCGAAATTCAGACAGACCATCAGCCTTTACAATGGCTATTCAATATAAAGGAACCCAACTCAAGACTAGTGAGATGGAGATTAAAACTAGAAGAGTTTGATTATACTATCAGGTACAAAAAAGGATTGCATAACGGCAATGCCGATGCATTATCACGCATTACTCCGGAAGTAAATCTAATTGAAGAATTGAATACAGATATTATACCTGAAACAAATTCTCCAATAAATATGTACAAAAATCAACTAATAATCGATATCGTTGACTCAGGATCCCTAAAAATAAAGACCATGCAAATATTCAATAACAAGAGAAAAATTATTACAGCAAAAAATTTTAGCGAAGACACACTAGTAACAATAATTAAAACGCATTGCAACCCTAATGGAATAAACGCAGTTCTTATTCGGGATGGTAATTTATATGAAGCATTTTATGAAGCCTTTCGAAAAAACTTTAGTCAAGATTCCAATTTTAGAATCGTAAGATGTAAACAGTTGTTAACTGATATACTGGATGAAAATGAGTTACTCGACATAATAAAAGGGGAACATTTGAGAAATAACCACAGAGGTATAATGGAGAACTTTGCACAATTGAAATTTAGTATCTATAACCCTAAGTTGAAAGAAAATATAACAAAATTCATCAATAACTGTGAAGTTTGCAACAGAGAAAAATATGTTAGGAAACCCCCAAAAATTCCGTACAAGATAACGGAAACCCCTCAAAAACCGTCCGAAATCATACACATAGACGTGTTCTACACATTGGAAAAAAAGATGTTTCTAACGTTTATCGATAAATTTACTAAATATGCTCAAGCATTTATGATAAACTCCAGTTTGAGTTTAGATCAAAATTAATTCAATATATTGGCATCATGGGTAAAATGACTAAGATTGTGGTGGATAATGAACTAGGATTTAAAGCCATACCCATTCGTCAATACCTCAAGCACGAAAACATCGACATTCATTATACGTCCAACAGTAATCATAACTCAAATGCGGATATAGAGCGCCTACACAATACAATAAATGAGCATATCCGACTCTTACGGCACAACGAAGATAACGACTTGTTGACCGTGGAGGAGAAAATTCTGCGTATAATAAATTTTTACAATAATTCTATACATAGTACAACCAATAGAAAACCAATAGACTTCATTAACGGAAAGATTCACCAAACAGAGTACCCGGAAATACATGAAAGAATGAGAACACGAAAGGAACGTATAATACATAAATTGAATATAGGTCGGGTAGATAAAGAAATTACTGAGGGAAAGAACTTTATTAAAGAAATAAGAGGGGGCAAAAATCATTCTAAATATCGCCTCATAGACAGTCAGAAAATAGATCGTGACCATATACTTGACAGAAGGAACGGTCTTAAATATTACAAACCACATGTTAAAATAAAAAAGAAATTCCAAAGTAGTGACGAATTACAATTGCCCGAACGTAACAATAGAAGGAGAACAATGAGTATATAAAAACCAAACTGTCTTACATCCTTTATTTTCAGAAAATGAAACGTTATGTAATCCTGACCATATTGGTCATACTTAATACATGCAATGGACAACTTATGCAAGTGGAAGACCTTACGAAAAATCACGGCTACTTGCCAATAGAGCAGGATAAGGTGCGAACTATTGACAACTACAGAAAAATTATTCATATCGTTAACCTAACAAACTACGAACCCACTTTAGATCTTATATCTAGGAACATAGATGAACTGTCCTCAAATTCGCTAACGACTAAACCTATAATTCATTCCATACAAAATAGCTTCATTTTACTAAAAGCCAAAATTAATAGCATTATACCCCACCGTAGACAGACCAGAGGTTTAATTAATATCCTTGGAAAAGGTCTTAAATTTGTGACTGGTACTATGGATAGTGATGATGAAGTTTCGATAAACTCTACATTACATTCCTTGGCGTATACGACAGACTACAACTCCAAAAAAATAAATTCTTTAATAGAAATAAACCATTTTCTGTCATACCAAATTAGCAACATGACAAATCACATTAATTACGGACAATCCACCATCGAACAATATATTAATAAATTTAAAGATAATCTACAAAATAGAATTGGTAACTTGGAGGACGAAGTTTCTTTCCTGGAACATGTCCACCAGATAGACAGCGACATTAATTTATTACAGAACCATATTGACGATATTGGCCAAGTTATTTTCACTAGTAAGCTAGGACTTATTCCAGCAAATTTACTAACGGAACTGGAATTAAGCGTAATAGAAGATTTTGAAACATACGACAAAATTAAGGTAGTCACCGCAGTTTTTGAAAACTCAATTATCATTACTCTGTTTGTCCCAATCTTTTCTCCGAATATACTGACAAAAATAACTTTTGAACCCATTCCAAATATAGAGAACAAAAGTCTCGCACTAACCGATAGAAACATATTAATTAGCAAAACCAATAGAGCCTACAAAATTTATATAAAAGATAATTTATCTAAGAACCTAGAACTCATTAAAGACACATGCATTAACGATATAATACGTAACAATGAAGCTAATTGTAGATTGGTTACATTTTCCGATATGAAAGTTAAAGAAATATCCCAAGGCACTCTTCTTTTTTCAAACTTTAGAGATAAAATTATATCTAATTGTAAACATAATTCATTGAGTCATAATTTAAATGGTACATTCCTAATTAAATTCCAAAATTGTGAAATTTCCATCGGAGATAATACATACATTAATAATGTTTTTAAAGTCGAAGACCAAATAATTGTACGCCATTTGATAACTAAAATTAAGGAAAATCAAACAATGGTAGATTTAAACCTGGAAAAACTTTATGTAAAACAAATAGATTACGAAAATTCTGTAACAAAAATATCAAAACAAAATACGATGTCAAACATAATTTCTAATTGTAACACTATTGTAATTTTTGTGATTATTATTATTATTATTATATTTTACTATGTGAAACCACGTAGACAAAGATTTCTTATTTCGTCGGAGCCTCAATCTAACGCGGGGGGAGTTACAATAACGCCTACCAACATCATATAATAGAGTATACAAGTACAACAACAAATACTACTCTAAATTATTATTACCTCCAATTTCATTATTTTTCTAAATTAGCTTATTTCGCGTTTCCCACACTTTGAGCGGAAACGTGTGCAGTACATTTATTTGCATTTAAAAAGTAATATGATCCGTTTTAGCTTACGCTACACGAGGTGAGAAAATTAAAATAATAAAATTCCCACATTAACAGTTTTTGCTGTCCATGCACTTTTGGCCACCAAAAACAGAGAAGTCTTTGTCCACAAGGTGCAAAATACGTATTTCATAAGTTAGTTCTATCGCAGAATTCAACAAATAAACGTGCAGTTTTCCTTTTGATAATAAAGGAAACAAAATAAATAAACTTGTGTTTTTTTGATAATAAAAAACCCAAGTATAAAAGTTGTAGTTTTCCTTTTGATAATAAAGGAAACAAAATAAAAAAAGCTTGTGTTTTTTTTTTGATAATAAAAAAACCCAAGTATAAAAGTTTTAATCTCAATAAAGATCAAGCCTACATACATTTTGCGAAATTTTTAGAATTTCTCTAGCTACTTTATTCTTTTGTTAATATTTTCGGCTACTTTTCTTACATTTAACGGACATTTTTATTTTCTTACGTAGTCAATATGGCTCTTATTCGACTCGATTTCTTTATCAGAGCTTCCGATGCTTTGGTGAAATTCGATGCGGCCTTCACTATCCTACGGGATGAGGACATCGACATTTTTTCCCTGGAGATACAGGGCTCGAAAGTAAAGACTCTATGGAGTCTGGCCAAGGAAATGTTCGATAACTGTCTTACTTATCTTCAAACGTCAGATGACGCGTGTAAGGAGGACATTGATTCAGCAGAAGTCAAATATGATACGGCATATACGGCTGGATCAACTTCGTTCTCCTCACAAGTTATCGCTATCTACACCGCCGCTTCATTCGGAGGCATAGGGTTCCGGGAGTGTCGCGAATTCTCCGAGGTCTGTGATTACGTCAGGTCGGCCTTCGGGTGACAGAGGGTCATTTTTGGATAGGGCTGATCAGGCTAGTGCCACTAGTAACTTTGTTCATAACCTTACTTTGCCACCATGCGATACTTTCCACAGTGAATATCTTTTGTGACCGACTTTTAGGGACATTTTTACCGCCGTCTACGTGAATAACTCCCGTCTCTGTGATATTGAACGGTTATGCCATTTGATTCGGTAGACGGATGGTGAAGCGAGGGAAATAGTTTCGAAATTTCCTCTTATTCATCGCAGTTTCTCCCTCGCTTGGAAAGTTTTGAGTGATACTTATTCACGTTTATTGGTGAATAATCAGCTCAAGATGCTTTTCGATCTTCTAGTCCTGGAGAGTGAGTTCAGTTCAGGGTTGAAGACTCTTCAACGTGGTATAAACTGGATTCTTTCGGCAATGTCCATTTATGATATGGTTACTGATAATTGGGATCCGCTTTTAGTTTTTATTTGTATACCGCGTTCAACGAGGATTACAGTGACTCTATAGGAACAAGGGATTAAGGACAAGTCCGCATTGTCTTTGTGGAAAAATGTGGATCTATTTCTTAAGGAAAGGATTCAAACACTAGCTTGTCTTCGTGACCTTAAGGGAATATATTCCACAAGGAAAATTGCGGAATCTGCCTCTTCGGGATCTTCTCAGTCGTCATCCAACGATTTCTGCATGCTTTGTCCGAAACATAGTCATCCCCTTTACTATTGTTTTTGCTTTAAGGAACTTTCCGTTAGTGAGAGGTTTGCATTAGTTAAGAAGCACGGTCTCTGTGTGAATTGTTTCCGTCGTGGGCACCCGGTCAAGACGTGTCCTAGTAAACACACGTGTTCCTCATGCGAACATAAACATCATTCCTTTATACATCGCAACGATGATTCGGCTAATGTCTAATGAATGGTAAATGTCATTCATCAGGATACTCCGTATCCAGCCAGGACCCTCATCGACCCTTCATCTGAGGCCTCGTTCATTACCGAACGTTTACAGAATCGTCTCAGATTTTCGGTGCAGTCGACAGACGTCAGAGTTTCTGGTGTTAACCAGTCGTTTGCTGCTATTTCAAGAAAAATCTGTTCGCTCAACATTGGCTCTCCGCTCAATGCTTCCTTGTCGATGGCAACTAAGGCGTTAGTTCTTCCTGACATTTCCGGAAGTCTGCCGTCGTTTTCGGTTAATGCCGAACTTATTGCTCAACTGCCAAATATTCGATTGGCAGATTCGAATCTTTTTGATTGTCGTCCGCGACATATTATTGGGTGCAGTTCTCTATCCGAGAATTCGTTTAGGAGGTATCCACCAGAATGTGTTATGTTCTTTGTTGGTGATACTTAATGCATTTTATTAAAAATATGTAATGAATTTTGTATTTATTTAAGGAATTTAAACACTAGGTTGCGCTATACAGGCAATCATGAAATAAATGCGTTTCTCTGAAGTTTAACCAGTGTTATAAATCTAATCAGGCCATCACGATGGTTCTGTTTTAACAATTATATTTATTTATAAAATTATTTTTTTTTTTCAATATTTGTATTTGTTTTGGTTTGGTTATATTAAAAATTTATATTTTCCTGTAATATCACTGCACTTCTACGAAAATTGACAGCCTCTGTGGAATGCAATTGGTGGAGGGTATATAAAGTTCGGGCCGGCCGAACTTAACGCCAATTTTACTTGTTTTCCTTTAGCCATGTCTAATAATAATTTTTGTTGACTAATAACTTCCATTTGAGGAGAAATAACACAACATACCAATTAGTTATTTTAAACGCAAAAAGAAACAGAAGATAACAATTTTTATCAAATGTGCTAAATTTGTGTCCAGCACAGATTACGAATTACTTGTAAATACATGAGAGTCCGAAAAAGGCACAAAAGAATACAAATAAAATACGTGGAATACTGATCATACTTAAAAACAAATGTTTGGCTCAGATTTCATTATCAGAACAAATTATTTGCTGTTATAAACAACACATGTGAAGTGTGCTAAACTCGTGGTCACCACTGTATATATATTCTGGGTCGTGGTAAAATTTTAAGACGATCTAGCCATGTTCGTCTGTTGAAAGCACTCTACCCGCCGAACGAAATGAGCTAAGAGGTTCAAATTTACCCTAAATGTGTTTTATGGTTGGGTTTGGATTGAATGCGAGCGAAAGCGGCTTAGAGGGAAATTGTTTTCCCTAAAAAGGACTGAAAATAATTTTTGATAACTTCTGCTTTATATGCACTTGAATTTTTTTGCGTAAATTTCTCTTGTAGCCTGGAGCACCAAAAATAAATAACTTTGGGACTAAAAGGGATAAAAATAGTACCAATGATACGATAACAGTCATAAACTTGAAATTTGGAATGTACATCCCTCCAATTGCCTAGACACGTAAAATAAAACGATTTTTCAAAATTCGTACTTTAAGGTATACAATTGGAAAAGAGGGATAAAAATGGTACCACCCAAACCACTGAAGTTGAAATCATGAAATTCGGTATATACATCAATCTGACTGTGTAGACGCGAAGCATAAAGGAATTTGTCTAAATTTGTACTTTTGAGGGAAACATGACGCGAAAGGGGACAAAAATAGTGTCAATTCGGTGGTTACACTCGTCTGGCTGCTTAGACACGCACTTATCACACTGTATAGTGATATGGCACGAAAGTATTCAGAATCATGATGCAAAATCTTTCAAACGATACTTGCAATTTTATTTTTTTTTTCACCATAAAGTCGCACTTTCGACCGTTCAGCTTCCTCTTGATTGCTACGGACATCGTCATTTATTGCCACTTCCGCTATGCAGGAAAAGTCCAAATATAAAATATTAATTATATATTTTTAGATTTCCTAGAGTAAGTTCCATTATATCATGATTCATGAAATTTGTACGACCTTTTATTTTCCAGCCGGCAAGTTCACCGCGTCGTGTTGCCGTTCCTGTTTTAGTGAAGGATGGCAAGCCATGCTCTGCAGGTAGCACTACACAGTCTCACTCACATCATCAATCTACCAACGATGTAGCTGATGATAATGGCAATATAGTCAATTCTAATGGAAACAATGTAATATCAAGTATAAACCTCATAACAGCTGAAACTCCAAATTCACATTCTCCAGATACTTCAACCTCCCTTCTCGCATCATACAACGATTCGGTTTCAAGTGCTCAAATGTTACAGCAACCCTGCAATAATACAATCGTACCGAATAGTATAGCAATGGCGTACAGAAATCAAAACAACTTTATACCAAATGGCCATCAACAGCAGTGTGGAGGGTATTTGCCCTTACAAGGACGAGCGTGGTAATTGAATCTTTGTTTTAGGTATATATTTTCAATAAATGTTTTACGTTGCAGAGTAGTAGAGTATGTATGCAAAATGTAAATGAAAGCATACATTTTCACTTTAAAAAGTGGTTTGAATTACTAAAATAAAAACAATTATATTAGGATTATTTTTTATTGTAACACGTTTCACCTAACATCTGATATACTTTAAAAAGATAACATATGTACACAGCATCTACTAATCAAGTGTAAATCAGTATCCATACTAGTTTACAATTAAGAGATTTGATAAGGTGACAGCATTTTTATCCATTAATTTTTCTTAAATTAATAAGAAAAAGAATCGTGGCAACAAAACTTAATATCTTATAATTCATATACGTATGAGAAACAAGTAAGGAAAGGCTAAAGTCGGTCGGGGCCGATTATATGATACCCTACACTTTCTATTCCACTACAATTCAATTCGGTGAAAATCGTGAACGCCATTTGTATGGGAGCTATATTTAAATCTGAACCGATCTCATCCACTTTCACCATAGATGTTTCTAGTGTAAACATAACTTGTTTTGCCGAATTTGAAGAAAATCGGTTAAGGTATGTGGTTTCTACAGCGTTTAATCTCAGATCAGGAGCAACATTTGATGGGAGCTATATATAAATCTGAGCCGATTTGGCCCATTTTCACCAGAAATGTTTCTAGTTGAAATATAAAGTATTACGCCAAATTTGAAGAAAATCTGTTAAAATTTACGGTTTCTAGACGGGATAGTGTCAAATGGGGAGCGAAATTTGAATGGTGGCTATATCTAAATCTGAACCGATTTTATAAACACATTTTAAGAGATTTTGCACTCAATTTTTATTAGAAATTGTGGTTTCTTAGCCTTATTATTTGTGCGAAATATAGTTTGTAATAAATATTATAAAAAATATCCTTTTTGAGCAAATGTCTGATTTTTGACCAACATAACTTTTCTCATTCAAAAGCCTTCAGCAAAATATATTTTTAGATAAAGGGTTAAGAAAAAAATGTGAACTAAAGACGATGATGTCAATATCTGGTGCAGCAAAGGGTTCTGTTCTGCTGCATATCTAATCTTTACCCACCCATCCTTGCTGATACTCCTCATCAATCAGCCCATCCAATTATCCTCTACCTGAAGACCTCTACCTCATTCAATGCTATTTATTTTATTACTAACTAATAAATTAACATCACAAAATTATAAGTGTGCCGTAAAATTAATTTAAGGTAAAGAAAGAAAAGAGTATTTTTACTGTTATAATTAGAGGTTCAAATTAAAATAATATGAAGTTGTGGATTATTATTTAAATTATAGTTAATCGAAACTTAGTTCGTTCCATCTATTAAGATCATTGAATCTGATTTGACTGTTTAAAGCACAAGTGTAATCTGAGCGTATACAAATTGAAATATATATGAAATGACTCACCGTTTATATCCCTCGATGTCTCCAGGCCTGATGACTTAGGTTATCTTTCCAAAAATGGTATTATTAGTTAATATTTCAAAGTTGTATAGTTCAATCATTAAAAAATAATAATGTAAGTGGATAATTTTAAAATAATTAAGAAGAATACAACGTTACTGTTTAATAACAAATGTTGTCATTCTCAACTTCCACCTTTTCTTGGTGTGCGGCCTACGGTCAAATGACATTCCTTTATTTATTCCCCTACGTTAGATTTTGTCTACTACTTTCTTCATACGACTTTGTGATATTACGCACAAAAAGAGTGGTAACACCTTCTAACGAGTAGCGAATGCACTGAGAGCCGCCTTTCTCCATCTAAGCTTTGCTTTAGTTTTACTCGTTATATTGTAAATCTCTTGTTCATTGGATTTCGTCCATACAACACCCTCACAAACTTTTGTACAAAAGGTAATATTGTTTACGACAATAAATTGAATTGAGTTTTATTTGAAAATACTAAATTTTCGTATTTTTATTTATTTTCATCCTTGCTACGCAAACATTGGTCCACACGAGCCGGATACTTGCTTCCAGCAATTAATTGGTTTTTATATTTTCTTCAAAGGCAAATCTGACTCCGTCAGCAACAACAACACCCACATAAATCAGCCATCTTCATCATATATATATTATTAAAAAAGGTGCATATTGTCAGTTTTATTTAAAAGTGAGCATATCGCGTTTTGTTTGTTTATAAAGATACGGTCGTTTTACAACATCGGTACAGCGTCGGTTTGTGTTTTTGTGTGATTCTCATACATCCAGACGGACGGACATACATCCGTACATTAGAACATATTTTCGTTACGCGAAAATAAAGATAAATATTAAAATATTGCCGACGCATATTCAAAATATTTATCAGTGAGTGAAATAAGAGAAAAGTGTGCTGTTAATAATTATTGAAACAGATAAATAAAGTGCTGGGTTTTCAACGTTGATCGTTGGTGGTTTTTTTGCAACAACCAAACATATGTATTCAAACGAGTAATTGCATTACTCTCGGTTAAAAGAAGAATAAACAAAACAACAACAACACACATTGGCTTACCATACGGTTCGAAGTTGCAAAACAACATCATCATACCCAACGGTCAGCGTATGAAAGAGTACATACGTACGTCCATACACACACAGCCATACATATATTTTCTCTTATTTATTAGCGCGGGTCGTTCTCGGTGAGATTTGAAATTTATTAGCGTAGGTCGTTCTAGGTGACATTTGAAATTTTTTATCGAATTTTTTTTCGTTTCGTATCTCGGGTAGTATTATTGTTGGACTATCCGGATATAGTAAAAATTTCAGTTTCGCGACACCGTGTACCCTACAGTCGGTCTTCTACACTGTCAGAAAAATATTTTAAAAAATTTTCGGTTTTCGGTTTATTTTTGATTTTTTGTTTTTGCTTGATACGAGCGTACATTTATTGCGTGCATCATACAGTCCGTGCACCCTACTCTAGGTCAAGTGAACATACATAGGAATTTATATTTTTTTTTCGATTTTTCCATTGACTTTCTTTTACAGAGAAATATTTTGGGGCATTTTCGTGCTTCTAAATAAAATTTCGTGTATTTTTCGATACACTGGGAAAAAAATCTGTGAGGTTTAATAATTTTTAATTAAAATTTTGGATAAATTTAATAGCAATTTGGCCAAAGTTCGTGACTGAACTAATTTTCGTGTATTCTTCGATACATTTTGCGGAAATTTGGTTGGGCGTGTTCGAATTAACTCATTTTTTAGTATTTTTAACTGATTTGGGAAGATTTCGAGCTCAGCTTTGAAAATTCAGTGTATTTTTCGATACATTGGACTATTTTTGGGGTTTCGTTCTACCTTATTGCTAGACATCTTTCATTCGTTTAGCATTTTCGTGCTTTTTCAAAATAATCAGGGTATTTTTCGGTACACTGTGAATGTTTTTGGATTTCTTTCTGAAATATTTTTTGGATAACTTTGAATAGTTTTCATTCATTTGGCACTTACGTGTATTTCCTGGTATTTTTTAATACATTTATCAAAGTTTTTACTTTTTTTGGGTTTTACTTAATTTTAGCTTGGTTCAATATGCCTCTCACTCCACTCGACTTCTTTATCAGAGCAACTGATGCTTTGGTAAAATTTGATGCGAACTTCAGTAACCTACGGGATGAAGACCTCGACATATATTCCCTTGAAATACAGGGTTCAGAAGCGAGAACATTATGGAGTAATGTTAAGGACAGGTACGATAAGTGTCTTAGTCATCTCCAAACTGCGGAGAAGGAGGACATAGATTCTGCTGACAGCAAATATGATGTAGCGTATAGGGCATTTGTACGTGTCCTCGCTGATATTAATAGGAAATTGGATGAACTTCGAGCTCCGCTGAAGTCATCCCCTCCGACTCCGCCCCGTACTTCTACGGATACAAATTCGATACATCACATGGATTCTCCTTCTGATCGATCAGAATCTATAAGGGAGCAGCAGGAGCAATGTGGGGGCAGCAACAGTATGGCTCACGGCCTTTCGTTGCCGCCATGCGATACTGACGTTTTCCATGGCGATTTCCTCTCATGGCCTACATTTAGGGATCTTTTTTCAGCGGTATACATTAATAACTCCCGCTTAAGTGACATTGAACGGCTATGTCATTTGATTAGGAAAACGAGCGGTGAGGCTCGCGAAATTGTATCCAAATTTCCACTCACCCATCGCAGTTTTATTCTAGCCTGGAAAGCCTTGAAAGATGTGTATGATAACACTCGCATCTTGGTGAACAACTAGCTCAAGATGCTTTTTGATCTTCCGATCCTTGATAGCGAAAGTAGCTTAGGTTTGAAAAATTTGCAACGCGGAATAAATGGATGTCTTTCTGCAATGTCCATTTATGACGTAGCCACCAATAGTTGGGATCCTATATTAGTTTTTTTGTGTATTCAGCGATTGCCCAAAAGTAGTGTAACGTTATGGGAACAGAGTGTGAAGAATAAGTCGGCTTTGTCTTCGTGGAAAGATTTGGATCTCTTTCTTACGGAAAGAATACAAACTCTGGCATGTCTTCGCGACATAAAGGGTATCGATTCCACGAAAAAGTCCGACGGTAGGAAGGTGGGTGCGCATTTTACAAATGCAGGCTCAACTGCATCTTCTCGTTCTCATCAAAACAAACTGAGTATTCTCTGTCCCAGACAATTTCTCCGACCGGTTTGACACCGTCAAACGTCATCACTGCTGTGTAAATTGCTTGATGCGTGGACACGAAGCTAGGAAGTGTGGAAGTATTCATAAATGTAGAAAATGCGAGAAGAGACATCATACTCTTTTGCATCGTGATACATCGAATTCTAAGGGTTCGGCTGTTGTAGCGAATCCTGCGGGGAGTTTGGTTCCGATCACACTGCATACTAATCCTCCATTTGTGAATCCTTCGCTGCCGTCAACTTCTTCTGGAGGTTCATCTGGTGCTATAAATAGACAGGTATATCATGCTTCGCAGGATAGAACTGTGCTATTAGGGACAGCGATGGTAAATATCGTACACCAAGGTACTTCGCATTGATTGCAAAATCGCCTCAACATTCCGGCCAGTTCCACTCAGGCTAGAATATCGGGTGTAAATCAGTCATTCTCGGCTACTTCTCGAAAAATATGTTCTTTGTGTATAGGGTCCATTTTGGATACGGCGCTGTTGATGGAAACGAATGCCTTAGTTCTTCCGCATATTTCGGGCAACTTGCCATCTTTTTCAACGAAATCAGATGTGACTTCTCGTTTGCCAAATATTCGTTTGGCCGATACGCATATTTTTGATTGTCGACCTGTGGACCCTTTACTGGGAGCAGATCTTTATCCGAGAATTCTCTTGGAAGGAGCTCTTCAAAACGTATTAGGTTCATTGATCGCGCAAAACACGGTCTTTGGCTGGATCATTACTGGTCCCGTTTCCTCTTCTTACATTCGAGTTTTTTCTACCTCCATTGAGTTCACCGAAGAAGATAATCTTAACAAGAATCTTCTTCGATTTTGGGAACTTGAGGAGACCCCGAGAAGGTCTATGTTTTCTCCTTCGGACAAATTTTGTGAAGACAATTATAAACTGACGACCCGTAGAGATTCGGAGGGGAGATATATTGTTACACTTCCCATTAAATCTGAATTCTGCGGACAACTGGACTTAGGACAATCAAGGGGAAATTGTTTACGACAATTTCTGCACAACGAGGCCTCTCTCCTGAGAAAACCACATATCAAGACAGTTTATGACGGGGTGGTAAGGGAATATTTGGACTTGAACCATATGAGGCCAGTTTCAGCCCCTTCTTCGGCAACCCCCACAGTATGTTACTTGCCTCATAATCCGGTAATTAACCCGGATAAAAAGACTACCAAACTTCGAGTGGTTTTTAACGCCTCAAATAAAACATCAAATGGGAAGAGTCTTAACGATATTCTTCATATAGGTCCGACCTTACAATTAGATCTAGTTCTCCTCATTCTGAGGTGGAGACTATTTAGATTCGTTTTCAACTGCGATGTTACTCAGATGTACCGCCAGATTAGAGTCGATTCGGCCCATACTCCTCTGTAGAGAATACTCTTTAGGGATTCTCCTCAAAAGATTGTTCAAGATTATGAGCTGCAGACGGTGACCTTTGTAGTTAACTGTGCTCCATATCTAGCCATACGGACGTTATTACAACTGGCCGATGACTCTGAAGACGAATTTCCCCATGCTGCACACATTCTACGAAAGTGCACGTGCGTTGACGACGTTTTAACGGGTTACCATGATCTGGAGACTGCATTGACCTCTCGTGATCAATTAATTTCAACTTTGTCTTCTGCGAAATTCGAATTGAGGAAATGGACGTCGAATGATCGGATTATTTTAGAATGTTTTCCTACGGAACATTTAGTCGATGCGAAGCTTCTCACTTTCGTGGAAGCTAGTAGTTCTAAGACATTGGGTATTCGTTGGAATGCTCAGTTAGATTTATTCTATTTCAATATGACTCTACCGGAGTCGGCTATAGAAGATGCGACATTACACATTGTGAATCGATACAGGAAATTTAAGGCTTTAAATCAGCAATTCTGCCTACGGTGGAAAGACGAGTATCTGAAGAGCTTATATAAAAGATATAAATGGAAATTTCCGCAGCGCGATATTCAAATAGGCGATACCACTTCGTGGAAATTAGGTCGGGTAAATAACGTCCATCCGGGTATCGACGGTCGCGTTAGAGTCGCGGATATTCGAACGGGAAACGGTGTTGTAAGACGACCTATAGTAAAGCTGGTCACTTTGACCCAGTAATTTAAAGTTTTTTTTTGTGTAATACTATCGCGCTATTTCTATTTTCGTAGTACAATGGAAAGCATAGTGAAGGTAGTAGTAGGACCACATCAAGGCTGGCCTTACGGGTCGTCGACGTCTATGGTGTGGTCAGCAGTACTTATGTTCTCTACGAGCTGTCGTACTGCGAATCTGGGCTCTACGAGCTATATAGGGTTTTTGTTAATTAGTATGTAAGAAAAATTAAATCGAAAATATATGCTCATAAAACTGACAACTACCCCTTTTATTTGCCTTATCAATAAGTGTATATACATATTTATATTACATTAGGGTTTGATTGAAATTGTTTAATTTTCTTTACAACATAGCGGGATGTTGCAAGGCGGGCGGCAATGTTTAATTACAAATGTTGTCATTCTCAACTTCCACCTTTTCTTCATACGACTTTGTGATATTACGCACAAAAAGAGTGGTAACACCTTCTAACGAGTAGCGAAGGCACTGAGAGCCGCCTTTCTCCATCTAAGCTTTGCTTTAGTTTTACTCGTTATATTGTAAATCTCTTGTTCATTGGATTTTGTCCATACAACACCCTCACAAACTTTTGTACAAAAGGTAATATTGTTTACGACAATAAATTGAATTGAGTTTTATTTGAAAATACTAAATTTTCGTATTTTTATTTATTTTCATCCTTGCTACGCAAACAGTTACATTATTTTAAAGTAAAGGATTTAAATAAATATGACGAATTAAAATGATGAACAAATAAAATTAAAAGATATATAAAATCATTGGCTATTGACTAAATAAAAGCAGCTTCATATCTTCGTTAAATCTGGCTAGGAGTAACATAACATTCATTTTTGACTCTTCGCTCATATCCGGAACTAGTAAAAATATTCAAGATAAGGTCACAAATATGACGAATTATTCCATGTTTTAGGTAAGTTGTAGGTAATGTGGTATTATCCTTAAAATCTCATAAGTATGCGGCGATGCACCCTGAAATAAGGTACACCGACCCTGCAATTTCCAAAAGGTCGATTCTATCATGCGGACAGGATAGAATGAACATACCAACTATTCGAATATCCTTACGCTTAGAATATAAATAAATAATTCAATATTCGCTAGTAATTCCAGCCGGGTTCTGTGCTTGCTATTGACGTGCAAATATCAAACTTCCTTCCCAAAATCCCTTTAATAATATCTGGTTTAAATTACAATACTGAAAGTTCTTTTTTCTTTTTTATATTTAGTCAAAAAATAAAATCAATGATATGACTTTTCAAATAGAATTGAACATAAATTTCGAAAAATGGTCCAATAGTATTAAAATTCCGATATGTCCTTTCTTCGTCCTAGGAAATGATCCAATTAAGTCGATATGCAATCGTTGGAAAGGCCTCTCCATCGTAATCATCTCTCCCATTGGTGGTCTTAACGTCATCGTCGGATATTTGGAAGTTTTACATAGGTCACAATTCTCAATGTATTCCTTAACGTCAGTGACTAATCTCGGGCTAAAATAATATCTTCGAATTCTCTCAAATGTCTATGCAATTCCACGGTGTGCCGCATTCTCCAGATTGTGAGAAGAATAAATAACTCGCTCACGTTACGCAGTCGGTACCAATAACTTCCATAGGTCTGCGCCATCTCCAGTCGAAAATCTTGTCCTTTTATAGATAAACTTATCCTCGATTCTGTAGTCCGGAAATTCTGACTTAACAAATTCATCTCTGCATCTTGAATGCTCCTGGCAATTAAATTCCTCGGAATCTAGATCTAACGTCGGCATTATCACCACCTCAACTTCGGATACTGAATGGAACAACATTATCCATTCCTCGACGGTGTTCAATGCTAAAATCAAAGGCCTGCAATTTCAACGCCCACCTTGCAAGTCTGCCCGATAATAATTTAGTCAATGCGAAAGTACAAGTCGAAAAATCTTCGGTACCATTCAATCGTAACCGTAGCATCGCAACCGTAGCGATGTTGAATTTCAGGATACGCAGGCGTAAAGGAGAACAGATTTTACACACCAATTTACAATACTCCTCGAAATGACAGTGAACTTCCATATTTGCCCTAAGATACCAAATGACTGGTTCGCCTAGATTTATATATAGAGATAATATACAACCTAGTCGAACACCAGTTAAGACGTTAGCGTGATCATTTTTAGCGGCACGCCTTTGCAGGCAAGGGCATTTCATATTGCGTGGTGACTGAGGGTGTCGAATGCCTTTTCAAAGTTAATAAGTATCATATATAGAGAGGATTGCCATTCTGCAGACTGCTCAATTATTATACGCAGAGCGTTAATATGATCTACACCAGATTTCTGACCTAAGATCGGGAAGTATAGCATCCTAAAGCCTCTTGTTAATGATTTGTGCGATTACCTTGTTAACTGCTCTGAGTATTGGAATACTTCTCCAGTTTCTGCACTCGGTAAGGTCACCTGTTTTTGGGATGTTGATAGTAAGATATAGATCAAGTTCGCCCGATCTCCAGAAATTCTCTATGTGTGGAAGCAACAATTGCGCCACTGTTTGCGGATCAGCTTTAAGCATCTCTGGGGCAATGTTATCACATCCAGGAGATATGTTATTCTTCAATTTACTGATAGAATCTACAATTTACGTTATGCCTGGGCATTCTATGGAGATGTCTTGTCGCACTGTGTGCGTATTAACAGGGTTAGTTGTACAATTGGATAGCCTTCCAGAGTATTGCTGCCTCCATATTTCTAGCTAATCACTTTTAGATGTGCGCAATACTCCGTCTTTGTTAGTTGTAAGTTTTTTGTGACCGAGTATATATCTATGAACCTGTGTTCTTCAGCTGCTTTTTGTGCATCTCTGCCGAGATTTTCATGCCATCGACTCTTATCTTTTCTGGCGCAGCGCTTCCGTGCCGTGTATGGGCATCGCTTAATACTATCTTTTCACTTCGAGTTATCACTACAATTTGCTTCGTTCCTCGCTTGGATCGTACATTAAGAAGACTCTTACGCCATATCCTACTTATTGCAATATGTTCGATTTGATCAGGTGATATTCATGTAGTTTTATCACAGTTTTTGTGTGGGAATATGGTTCCCCCCATCACAAGATTGTTGTTGCTGCAAATTTCGGTAAGTAACTCACCATTTTCCGTCATTCTGCCAATGACATGCCGCCCCATAACGATTTCTCTGTCGATATTATTTGCACCTAGTTGCACGGTGAAGTCGTCCATAAATATTATTATGTAGCCGCGTTGTATCGATGATATAACGCTAGTCAGGTGGCTATAGAATGATTCCTTCTCCGAGTGTTTAAGTTCAATTTAATTTCGTCCTAACCGGTTCACCAGGTTTTATGGACATATGGCAACCCTAAATTCCTTTGTCGTTGTTAGGATTTATTTACTGCGTTTCCATGCGACTTTGTGCTATTTCGGGCACAAATAGGAGTAAATAGATTCTGAAGAATAGCGAGTTGCTTAATTGGCGCCAGCCTTGCTCCATCTTGGCTTTTCGTTACTTTTTGTAAGCTAAGTTTTTTACTCTCGTTTCGGATCTTCTATCGATCACACACCATTTTGTACAAAAGGTAAAATCTATTCAATAAAGCTTAATTTCTTGAATTTATTATTTAAAAAAACCAAATCTCTTTGCGTTTTATTTTTATAATTTTTATTTCATATTGCTACGCAAACATTGGTCCTTTACGAACCGGATCTTAGCAAAGAGATTTCAAAATATTTAATTTAGTTTCCCCTATTCCCTCTTCCCAAAAAGGTATCAACAATATCTATTTGTCCAGCCAACATCATTGCACACATTCATCCACACATACATATATTTTATCAATAATAAAAGGTACGTACAGTGAGTGTTTCTTTACACACAAATAATAATAATAAATAAACATACATAAAGTTATAAATTTTGTCAATATTATTTTATCGTTACAACACCGTGATTCGTTTATAAACATTCATAACGCGTAAAGTAATTATTAAAACATATTTTTTATTGAAAAGTGTAGTATAGTGATAAATTGCAATTGAAAACAAGTGTTGACCAATCTATTGGATGTGGGTTTTTGCAAAAACAAATATTGTGCTTTGTTTGTCTCCCCTAATTCGTTTTGATTGTTGTTGTTGCGTTTTTGCTCCATTTCTCGTTTGGTAACAACAACAACACATACTCCACCAGGTCGACGTCTGCCTGTTTTCGGTCGCTGGTTCATCCCAGCGAACGTCACTACACACACTCGTATACGTACATATATACATACGTTTTGTTCGTGCGGTTTTCGTATGCAGATTGCCCGTCTGTCCGTCATACAGAATATTTAAAAGAAATCAAAAAATCAACAAACAAATAGTGAATTAGTAAAAAATATTAATTGAAATAATTAATAAGTAATGAGTGCTGGGCAGTGGTGATTTCCAATAAAATCAATTATTTTGCTCAGTGGTGTTTTTCGTTTGCAACAACGTGAATTAAATTCAATCGTTCTCACACGGGTAATACCTATCATTACTCCCTCTTAGTGACGAACGTTTGGTTGGAAGTTGCAACAACAACAAAAAAACCCACGGTCAAGCTTGATTTTATTTTTTCCGTTTTGCTCATCCACTACTGCACACATTTCGTGTATTTTCATATACATGTAGGAATCAGTCTCTGCGTACAATACAGCGTAACGGACTCCACAGACTTGACAACACAGGGAGTTTCTAGATATGAGTATCGGTTGGAAGGGAGACAGAGAGCGAGAGAGGATAAGACAATAAGTTTTCATATTATTACGTACGGAGAGACTTCTGCAGGCTTTGACGATGTGAGAGGAAAGAGTGTAGAACTTTCGATGTACGGCATCTGAAAGTTTCACGTTGACGACAAGAACTTCGAACAAGGGAAAAATATCGGACAGTCTCATTATAGATTGCAAACCATCAACAAGTATCACTAAAGACCGCTTAGTTATATTAAGAAATGTCTCACTAAAGACTAAATAATTATTCTAGATATTAAATGTCTCACTAAAGACATATTTACTTTTATTTCTGTAATTAATATACATATTTACATGAATATTTTGTAAATAAATAAACATTAAAACTGAAAAACGAATGTGCGTTTAATCTCAATAAAGATCAAGCCTACATACATTTTGCGAAATTTTTAGAATTTCTCTAGCTACTTTATTCTTTTGCTAATATTTTCGGCTACTTTTCTTACATTTAACGGACATTTTTATTTTCTTACGTAGTCAATATGGCTCTTATTCGACTCGATTTCTTTATCAGAGCTTCCGATGCTTTGGTGAAATTCGATGCGGCCTTCACTATCCTACGGGATGAGGACATCGACATTTTTTCCCTGGAGATACAGGGCTCGAAAGTAAAGACTCTATGGAGTCTGGCCAAGGAAATGTTCGATAACTGTCTTACTTATCTTCAAACGTCAGATGACGCGTGTAAGGAGGACATTGATTCAGCAGAAGTCAAATATGATACGGCATATAGGGCTGGATCAACTTCGTTCTCCTCACAAGTTATCGCTATCTACACCGCCGCTTCATTCGGAGGCATAGGGTTCCGGGAGTGTCGCGAATTCTCCGAGGTCTGTGATTACGTCAGATCGGCCTTCGGGTTGAACGGTTATGCCATTTGATTCGGTAGACGGTTGGTGAAGCGAGGGAAATAGTTTCGAAATTTCCTCTTATTCATCGCAGTTTCTCCCTCGCTTGGAAAGTTTTGAGTGATACTTATTCACGTTTATTGGTGAATAATCAGCTCAAGATGCTTTTCGATCTTCCAGTCCTGGAGAGTGAGTTCAGTTCAGGGTTGAAGACTCTTCAACGTGGTATAAACTGGATTCTTTCGGCAATGTCCATTTATGATATGGTAACTGATAATTGGGATCCGCTTTTAGTTTTTATTTGTATACCGCGTTCAACGAGGATTACAGTGACTCTATAGGAACAAGGGATTAAGGACAAGTCCGCATTGTCTTTGTGGAAAAATGTGGATCTATTTCTTAAGGAAAGGATTCAAACACTAGCTTGTCTTCGTGACCTTAAGGGAATATATTCCACAAGGAAAATTGCGGAATCTGCCTCTTCGGGATCTTCTCAGTCGTCATCCAACGATTTCTGCATGCTTTGTCCGAAACATAGTCATCCCCTTTACTATTGTTTTTGCTTTAAGGAACTTTCCGTTAGTGAGAGGTTTGCATTAGTTAAGAAGCACGGTCTCTGTGTGAATTGTTTCCGTCGTGGGCACCCGGTCAAGACGTGTCCTAGTAAACACACGTGTTCCTCATGCGAACATAAACATCATTCCTTTATACATCGCAACGATGATTCGGCTAATGTCGTACTTTCTGCAAGTTCGGCTGCTAGTTCAGTTTCGGGTTTTCGCCCCACTAATTCCCCAATCACCGATGATGTGCGCCCTTCCACTCCTACTGGCGTTTCCTCTAACGCGCCCCTGAATAGGCAGGTATTCCATACTTCGCAGAATAGGACGGTGCTCCTGGGAACTACAATGGTAAATGTCATTCATCAGGATACTCCGTATCCAGCCAGGACCCTCATCGACCCTTCATCTGAGGCCTCGTTCATTACCGAACGTTTACAGAATCGTCTCAGATTTTCGGTGCAGTCGACAGACGTCAGAGTTTCTGGTGTTAACCAGTCGTTTGCTGCTATTTCAAGAAAAATCTGTTCGCTCAACATTGGCTCTCCGCTCAATGCTTCCTTGTCGATGGCAACTAAGGCGTTAGTTCTTCCTGACATTTCCGGAAGTCTGCCGTCGTTTTCGGTTAATGCCGAACTTATTGCTCAACTGCCAAATATTCGATTGGCAGATTCAAATCTTTTTGATTGTCGTCCGCGACATATTATTGGGTGCAGTTCTCTATCCGAGAATTCGTTTAGGAGGTATCCACCAGAATGTGTTATGTTCTTTGTTGGTGATACTTAATGCATTTTATTAAAAATATGTAATGAATTTTGTATTTATTTAAGGAATTTAAACACTAGGTTGCGCTATACAGGCAATCATGAAATAAATGCGTTTCTCTAAAGTTTAACCAGTGTTATAAATCTAATCAGGCCATCACGATGGTTCTGTTTTAACAATTATATTTATTTATAAAATTATTTTTTTTTCAATATTTGTATTTGTTTTGGTTTGGCTATATTAAAAATTTATATTTTCCTGTAATATCACTGCACTTCTACGAATATTGACAGCCTCTGTGGAATGCAATTGGTGGAGGGTATATAAAGTTCGGGCCGGCCGAACTTAACGCCTATTTTACTTGTTTTCCTTTAGCCATGTCTAATAATAATTTTTGTTGACTAATAACTTCCATTTGAGGAGAAATAACACAACATACCAATTAGTTATTTTAAACGCAAAAAGAAACAGAAGATAACAATTTTTATCAAATGTGCTAAATTTGTGTCCAGCACAGATTACGAATTACTTGTAAATACATGAGAGTCCGAAAAAGGCACAAAAGAATACAAATAAAATACGTGGAATACTGATCATACTTAAAAACAAATGTTTGGCTCAGATTTCATTATCAGAACAAATTATTTGCTGTTATAAACAACACATGTGAAGTGTGCTAAACTCGTGGTCACCACTGTATATATATTCTGGGTCGTGGTAAAATTTTAAGACGATCTAGCCATGTTCGTCTGTTGAAAGCACTCTAGCCGCCGAACGAAATGAGCTAAGAGGTTCAAATTTACCCTAAATGTGTTTTATGGTTGGGTTTGGATTGAATGCGAGCGAAAGCGGCTTAGAGGGAAATTTTTTTCCCTAAAAAGGACTGAAAATAATTTTTGATAACTTCTGCTTTATATGCACTTGAATTTTTTTGCGTAAATTTCTCTTGTAGCCTGGAGCACCAAAAATAAATAACTTTGGGACTAAAAGGGATAAAAATAGTACCAATGATACGATAACAGTCATAAACTTGAAATTTGGAATGTACATCCCTCCAATTGCCTAGACACGTAAAATAAAACGATTTTTCAAAATTCGTACTTTAAGGTATACAATTGGAAAAGAGGGATAAAAATGGTACCACCCAAACCACTGAAGTTGAAATCATGAAATTCGGTATATACATCAATCTGACTGTGTAGACGCGAAGCATAAAGGAATTTGTCTAAATTTGTACTTTTGAGGGAAACATGACGCGAAAGGGGACAAAAATAGTGTCAATTCGGTGGTTACACTCGTCTGGCTGCTTAGACACGCACTTATCACACTGTATAGTGATATGGCACGAAAGTATTCAGAATCATGATGCAAAATCTTTCAAACGATACTTGCAATTTTATTTTTTTTCACCATAAAGTCGCACTTTCGACCGTTCAGCTTCCTCTTGATTGCTACGGACATCGTCATTTATTGCCACTTCCGCTATGCAGGAAAAGCCCAAATATAAAATATTAATTATATATTTTTAGATTTCCTAGAGTAAGTTCCATTATATCATGATTCATGAAATTTGTACGACCTTTTATTTTCCAGCCGGCAAGTTCACCGCGTCGTGTTGCCGTTCCTGTTTTAGTGAAGGATGGCAAGCCATGCTCTGCAGGTAGCACTACACAGTCTCACTCACATCATCAATCTACCAACGATGTAGCTGATGATAATGGCAATATAGTCAATTCTAATGGAAACAATGTAATATCAAGTATAAACCTCATAACAGCTGAAACTCCAAATTCACATTCTCCAGATACTTCAACCTCCCTTCTCGCATCATACAACGATTCGGTTTCAAGTGCTCAAATGTTACAGCAACCCTGCAATAATACAATCGTACCGAATAGTATAGCAATGGCGTACAGAAATAAAAACAACTTTATACCAAATGGCCATCAACAGCAGTGTGGAGGGTATTTGCCCTTACAAGGACGAGCGTGGTAATTGAATCTTTGTTTTAGGTATATATTTTCAATAAATGTTTTACGTTGCAGAGTAGTAGAGTATGTATGCAAAATGTAAATGAAAGCATACATTTTTACTTTAAAAAGTGGTTTGAATTACTAAAATAAAAACAATTATATTAGGATTATTTTTTATTGTAACACGTTTCACCTAACATCTGATATACTTTAAAAAGATAACATATGTACACAGCATCTACTAATCAAGTGTAAATCAGTATCCATACTAGTTTACAATTAAGAGATTTAATAAGGTGACAGCATTTTTATCCATTAATTTTTCTTAAATTAATAAGAAAAAGAATCGTGGCAACAAAACTTAATATCTTATAATTCATATACGTATGAGAAACAAGTAAGGAAAGGCTAAAATCGGTCGGGGCCGATTATATGATACCCTACACTTTCTATTCCACTACAATTCAATTCGGTGAAAATCGTGAACGCCATTTGTATGGGAGCTATATTTAAATCTGAACCGATCTCATCCACTTTTACCATAGATGTTTCTAGTGTAAACATAACTTGTTTTGCCGAATTTGAAGAAAATCGGTTAAGGTATGTGGTTTCTACAGCGTTTAATCTCAGATCAGGAGCAACATTTGATGGGAGCTATATATAAATCTGAGCCGATTTGGCCCATTTTCACCAGAAATGTTTCTAGTTGAAATATAAAGTATTACGCCAAATTTGAAGAAAATCTGTTAAAATTTACGGTTTCTAGACGGGAAAGTGTCAAATGGGGAGCGAAATTTGAATGGTGGCTATATCTAAATCTGAACCGATTTTATAAACACATTTTAAGAGATTTTGCACTCAATTTTTATTAGAAATTGTGGTTTCTTAGCCTTATTATTTGTGCGAAATATAGTTTGTAATAAATATTATAAAAAATATCCTTTTTGAGCAAATGTCTGATTTTTGACCAACATAACTTTTCTCATTCAAAAGCCTTCAGCAAAATAAATTTTTAGATAAAGGGTTAAGAAAAATGTGAACTAAAGACGATGATGTCAATATCTGGTGCAGCAAAGGGTTCTGTTCTGCTGCATATCTAATCTTTACCCACCCATCCTTGCTGATACTCCTCATCAATCAGCCCATCCAATTATCCTCTACCTGAAGACCTCTACCTCATTCAATGCTATTTATTTTATTACTAACTAATAAATTAACATCACAAAATTATTAGTGTGCTGTAAAATTAATTTAAGGTAAAGAAAGAAAAGAGTATTTTTACTGTTATAATTAGAGGTTCAAATTAAAATAATATGAAGTTGTGGATTATTATTTAAATTATAGTTAATCGAAACTTAGTTCGTTCCATCTATTAAGATCATTGAATCTGATTTGACTGTTTAAAGCACAAGTGTAATCTGAGCGTATACAAATTGAAATATATATGAAATGACTCACCGTTTATATCCCTCGATGTCTCCAGGCCTGATGACTTAGATATCTTTCCAAAAATGGTATTATTAGTTAATATTTCAATCATTAAAAATAATAATGTAAGTGGATAATTTTAAAATAATTAAGAAGAATACAACGTTACATTATTTTAAAGTAAAGGATTCAAATAAATATGACGAATTAAAATGATGAACAAATAAAATTAAAAGATATATAAAATCATTGGCTATTGACTAAATAAAAGACAGCTTCATATCTTCGTTAAATCTGGCTAGGAGTAACATAACATTCATTCTTGACTCTTCGCTCATATCCGGAACTAGTAAAAATATTCAAGATAAGGTCACAAATATGACGAATTATTCCATGTTTTTGGTAAGTTGTAGGTAATGTGGTATTATCCTTAAAATCTCATATCAGGACTCTCCGGAATGTATATCACAAATAAGTATGCGGCGATGCACCCTGAAATAAGGTACACCGACCCTTCAATTTCCAAAAGGTCGATTCTATCATGCGGACAGGATAGAATGAACATACCAACTATTCGAATATCCTTACGCTTAGAATATAAATAAATAATTCAATATTCGCTAGTAATTCCAGCCGGGTTCTGTGCTTGCTATCGACGTGCAAATATCAAACTTCCTTCCCAAAATCCCTTTAATAATATCTGTTTTAAATTACAATACTGAAAGTTCTTTTTTCTTTTTTATATTTAGTCAAAAAATAAAATCAATGAACGTCCAAATGATATGACTTTTCAAATAGAATTGAACATAAAAGAAAATTTTATTTATTTCCCTATCAATAAAATCAATGTATGTGTGATCTAATCAACTTTTCGAACAAAGTGAATCGCCCTGAGTCGCAACACACAAGGGAAGGAAAACTACAATTGCTTACTTAAAAAAAAAATATATATAAATAGCGTAATCACGAGTAATCATTGATTGGCCAAAAACAATCTGGTAAGGAGTCTTGCCTGTAGCCTGATACAAGCTATTCCTCAGCGCACAATTTACGCTACTCAAGTACAAAACCTACTGCCTTTGGTCGTCTCTAACATACGCACGAAGAGCTACATTTATTGAACGATTAACGCGTTCACTCGCTTTTGCCTGAGGGCTATACACGGCAGTAAATTGGTGTCTAATGCCAAATTTAGAAAGAACAGATTTAAAGTCCCTACTCTTAAATTGTGTACCATTATCAGATACAAATGTCTCAGGCATTCCACACTAATTAAATATTTCATCCCTCAGGTAGTTAGTTATAGGTGTAGATATAAATTTCTTTAATGGCTTGAAAAATGTAAATTTCGAAAAATGGTCCAATAGTATTAAAATTCCGATATGTCCTTTCTTCGTCCTAGGAAATGGTCCAATTAATTCGATATGCAATCGTTGAAAAGGGCTCTCCATCGTAATCATCTCTCCCATTGGTGGTCTTAACGTCATCGCCGGATATTTGTGGATGTTTTACATAGGTCACAATTCTCAATGTATTCCTTAACGTCAGTGACTAATCTCGGGCAAAAATAATATCTTCGAATTCTCTCAAATGTCTATGCAATTCCACGGTGTGCCGCATTCACCAAATTGTGAGAAGAATAAATAACTCGCTCACGTTACGCAGTCGGTACCAATAACTTCCATAAGTCTGCGCCATCTCCAGTCGAAAATCTTGTCCTTTTATAGATAAACTTATCCTCGATTCTGTAGTCCGGAAATTCTGACTTAACAAATTCATCTCTGCATCTTGAATGCTCCTGGCAATTAAATTCCTCGGAATCTAGATCTATCGTCGGCATTATCACCACCTCAACTTCGGATACTGAATTCTTCCCCTCGAAAGCGCGTGGCAAGCCATCAGGAACAACATTATCCATTCCTCGACGGTGTTCAATGCTAAAATCAAAGGCCTGCAATTCCAACGCCCACCTTGCAAGTCTGCCCGATAATAATTTAGTCAATGCGAAAGTACAAGTCGAAAAATCTTCGATACCATTCAATCATAACCGTAACATCGCAACCGTAGCGATGTCGAATTCCAGGATACGCAGGCGTAAATGAGAAGAGATAATATACAACCTAGTCGAACACCAGTTAAGACGCTAGCGTGATCATTTTTAGCGGCACGCCTTTGCAGGCAAGTGCATTCCATATTGCGTGGTGACTGAGGGTGTCGAATGCCTTTTCAAAGTTAATAAGTATCATATATAGAGAGGATTGCCATTCTGCAGACTGCTCAATTATTATACGCAGAGCGTTAATATGATCTACACCAGATTTCTGACCTAAGATCGGGAAGTATAGCATCCTAAAGCCTCTTGTTAATGATTTGTGCGATTACCTTGTTAACTGCACTGAGTATTGGAATACTTCTCCAGTTTCTGCACTCGGTAAAGTCACCTGTTTTTGGGATGTTGACATACATATATTTTATCACTAATAAAAGGTACGTACAGTGAGTATTTCTTTACACACAAAAATAATAATAAATAAACATACATGAAGTTATAAATTTTGTCAATATTATTTTATCGTTACAACACCGTGATTCGTTTATAAACATTCATACCGCGTAAAGTAATTATTGAAACATATTTTTTATTGAAAAGTGTAGTATAGTGATAAATTGCAATTGAAAACAAGTGTTGACCAATCTATTGGATGTGGGTTTTTGCAAAAACAAATAAACATATATTATTCTATTGTGCTTTGTTTGTCTCCCCTAATTCGTTTTGATTGTTATTGTTGCGTTTTTGCTCCATTTCTCGTTTGGTAACAACAACAACACATACTCCACCAGGTCGACGTCTGCCTGTTTTCGGTCGCTGGTTCATCCCAGCGAACGTCACTACACACACTCGTATACGTACATATATACATACGTTTTGTTCGTGCGGTTTTCGTATGCAGATTGCCCGTCTGTCCGTCATACAGAATATTTAAAAGAAATCAAAAAATCAACAAACAAATAGTGAATTATTAAAAAATATTAATTGAAATAATTAATAAGTAATGAGTGCTGGGCAGTGGTGATTTCCAATAAAATCAATTATTTTGCTCAGTGGTGTTTTTTCGTTTGCAACAACGTGAATTAAATTCAATCGTTCTCACACGGGTAATACCTATCATTACTCCTTCTTAGTGACGAACGTTTGGTTGGAAGTTGCAACAACAAAACAAAACCCACGGTCAAGCTTGATTTTATTTTTTCCGTTTTGCTCATATACATGTAGGAATCAGTCTCTACATACAATACAGCGTAACGGACTCCACAGACTTGACAACACAGGGAGTTTCTAGATATGAGTATCGGTTGGAAGGGAGACAGAGAGCGAGAGAGAATAAGACAATAAGTTTCCATAGTATTACGGACGGAGAGACTTCTGCAGGCTTTGACGATGTGAGAGGAAAGAGAGTAGAACTTTCGATGTACGGCATCTGAAAGTTCCACGTTGACGACAAGAACTTCGAACAAGGGAAAATATCGGACAGTCTCGTTATAGATTGCAAACCATCAACAAGTCTATCTATAGACCGCTTAGTTATTTTAAGAAATGTCTCACTAAAGACTAAATAATTATTCTAGATATTAAATGTCTCACTAAAGACATTTACTTTTATTTCTGTAATTAATATACATATTTACATGAATATTTTGTAAATAAATAAACATTAAAACTGAAAAACGAATGTGCGTTTAATCTCAATAAAGATCAAGCCTACATTTTTTGGGGGCTCAACCGGAATGACCATTGTGGGCAATTGAAGAACAAACAAATAAGTGAAATTTTAGAAGTTACGTTGTGCTATGTATAAGAAATTTAAGAGGTTTTAAAAGACTGAAGAAGTCCCAAGATGCCGAAGAAGTTAATCAGAAGGAAAAAAGATTTTAAGAAGTGCATACTTTCAAGAAGTTAAGAAGAAATACCTAAAGAAGTACAGTTTAAGAAGTTAAAAGAAAACATAAAATTAAAAGAAGTTAAGATTTCGTAATAAGAACAAACAACAAAGTGGCAAATGAAAACTAGCTGACGCGCCATTAAGCAAAGTTGTGAAATACATAAAACGTATATAGATTGATATTTCAAAGTGAGAAAATGCTTTTTCTAAATATGCAACAACAGTCGATAAGCTTAGAGAGTGAGATTATAACTCTGCCTGTGCAGCAGTAGCAATCAACCCTTAAGCACAAAAGAGCGTGAGTGAGCGGGAGTACGATATTAAACTCACCACAAAAGGAGAAAACAGATCAAAACACACCACTAGCGGAGAGGGAGACAAGGCAAAGGTAGCAAAATCAGTATATATGTGTGCGTGTGGAAAAAGAAGAGGCGAACCAGACAACTTGCAGAGCTTTGAGAATGGTGGTGTAAGATGTAAGATACATGAAGATAGAAACTGTTTTGAATTATAAAAGAGAATGGCTTTAGAAAAGTTTTTGCGTTGAATTATTGAGAGAACACTTTAACACTTGTTATTGGTTTATATTTCGAGCTTTGGAGAGGAGAATTTTTTTTTGATTTGTGTACATAATGAAGATAACTAATATACGAGGAGCTCTATGAGAACTTTGAGAAGGAGAAGAGATGTGAATGAAACTTTGTTTTTGTAATCTTAATAAGAGTAATTGGATTTCATTTTTATGAATTTTTTCATGTATTTTGAAGAAGAGGAGTTTTAGTTCTGATTGGATTATTTTTTGATTAAATTTTATTATATTTAAGACGAATTTTGTAGGGCTTAGAGATGGATCTTGCGACTATTAATGATATGAAGAAGGATGACTAGAAGAGAAAATTGGGTGAGTTGGGACTGAGTACAGTAGGGCGGAAAGACGAACTGAAGGGTAAATTGATGACTCACTTCGGCTTGAGGGCTCTAGGAGTTTCGGACGACGACGATAGCGACCTTGCTGAGACTGCAATATCGATCCAACCAATACAGAGAAGCCATTATACGTTAAAAGATGTTGAAGATTGTGTATCAAACTTTACTGGGACCAGTCTACCAAATATACACCAGTGGACCAAAGAATTCGAGGAAAATGCGGTAATTGTAGGTTGGAACGATTTGCAAATGTATGTTTATGGCAAGCAGTTGTTACGTGGTGCAGTAAGAATGTTTGTTCGTAGCCAAATTGGTATTAATAGCTGGTCTTCGTTAAAAGCTGCGCTATTGGATGAATTTGGGGAACAATTATCGACAACAGAGGTTCATAAACTGTTAAGGAACAGGCGTTTAAGGGGTAACGAGACACTGCAGGAATATTTGTATTCATTGCTGGAAATAGGAAAGCCTATAAATTTGGATGATGAAAGCTGCATTGAATATTTTGTTGAAGGGATCCCAGGCACCAGAATGAATAAAACAGTATTGTACCAAGCCAGTTCTATAAAGGTGTTGAAGCAGCAAATGAAAGTGTATGAGCAGCTGCGTTGCACCGTTGCACAGCATACCTCATTATTCGAAGACAATGACAAATGCAGTGGCAAGAGCGAATACGGAAGGCAGGCGTTGTTTCAAATGCGGAGACAAGACACACATGGGTAAAGAGTGTCCGAATAGTCAATACAAATGTTTCAAGTGTAACAAGTTGGGTCACCGAGCTTTTGAATGCAAAACGGAGGTGAACGCGAAGCAAATTAAGAAGGAACCATCGGAGGCAAACGTTGTGGTAGATACTGTCATCGATAGCGTTGGTCAAGGGACACCGAATCTTATAGTGAAAACAATTTCGTTTTCAGGATTTTCGATACAGGGTCTATTTGACTCAGGTTGTAGTCATTGATGAGACAAGATATACATAAAAAGATAGGAAATATAACCTTGAGGGAATGGAACCCAGCATTGGAGACGAATGCATGATCAGAATGGCCGAAATGTAGGAATCAGTCTCTGCATACAATACAGCGTAACGGACTCCACAGACTTGACAACACAGGGAGTTTCTAGATATGAGTATCGGTTGGAAGGGAGACAGAGAGCGAGAGAGGATAAGACAATATGTTTCCATTGTATTACGGACGGAGAGACTTCTGCAGGCTTTGACGATGTGAGAGGAAAGAGTGTAGAACTTTCGATGTACGGCATCTGAAAGTTTCACGTTGACGACAAGAACTTCGAACAAGGGAAAAATATCGGACAGTCTCATTATAAATTGCAAACCATCAACAAGTATCACTAAAGACCGCTTAGTTATTTTAAGAAATGTCTCACTAAAGACTAAATAATTATTCTAGATATTAAATGTCTCATTAAAGACATATTTACTTTCATTTCTGTAATTAATATACATATTTACATGAATATTTTGTAAATAAATAAACATTAAAACTGAAAAACGATTGTGCGTTTAATCTCAATAAAGATCAAGCCTACATACATTTTGCGAAATTTTTAGAATTTCTCTAGCTACTTTATTCTTTTGCTAATATTTTCGGCTACTTTTCTTACATTTAAAGGACATTTTTATTTTCTTACGTAGTCAATATGGCACTTATTCGACTCGATTTCTTTATCAGAGCTTCCGATTCTTTGGTGAAATTCGATGCGGCCTTCACTATCCTACGGGATGAGGACATCGACATTTTTTCCCTGGAGATACAGGGCTCGAAAGTAAAGACTCTATGGAGTCTGGCCAAGGAAATGTTCGATAACTGTCTTACTTATCTTCAAACGTCAGATGACTCGTGTAAGGAGGACATTGATTCAGCAGAAGTCAAATATGATACGGCATATAGGGCTGGATCAACTTCGTTCTCCTCACAAGTTATCGCTATCTACACCGCCGCTTCATTCGGAGGCATAGGGTTCCGGGAGTGTCGCGAATTCTCCGCGGTCTGTGATTACGTCAGATCGGCCTTCGGGTGACAGAGGGTCATTTTTGGATAGGGCTGATCAGGCTAGCGCCACTAGTAACTTTGTTCATAACCTTACTTTGCCACCATGCGATACCGATACTTTCCACAGTGAATATCTTTTGTGACCGACTTTTAGGGACATTTTTACCGCCGTCTACGTGAATAACTCCCGTCTCTGTGATATTGAACGGTTATGCCATTTGATTCGGTAGACGGATGGTGAAGCGAGGGAAATAGTTTCGAAATTTCCTCTTATTCATCGCAGTTTCTCCCTCGCTTGGAAAGTTTTGAGTGATACTTATTCACGTTTATTGGTGAATAATCAGCTCAAAATGCTTTTCGATCTTCCAGTCCTGGAGAGTGAGTTCAGTTCAGGGTTGAAGACTCTTCAACGTGGTATAAACTGGATTCTTTCAGCAATGTCCATTTATGATATGGTAACTGATAATTGGGATCCGCTTTTAGTTTTTATTTGTATACCGCGTTCAACGAGGATTACAGTGACTCTATGGGAACAAGGGATTAAGGACAAGTCCGCATTGTCTTTGTGGAAAAATATGGATCTATTTCTTAAGGAAAGGATTCAAACACTAGCTTGTCTTCGTGACCTTAAGGGAATATATTCCACAAGGAAAATTGCGGAATCTGCCTCTTCGGGATCTTCTCAGTCGTCATCCAACGATTTCTGCATGCTTTGTCCGAAACAGAGTCATCCCCTTTACTATTGTTTTCGCTTTAAGGAACTTTCCGTTAGTGAGAGGTTTGCATTAGTTAAGAAGCACGGTCTCTGTGTGAATTGTTTCCGTCGTGGGCACCCGGTCAAGACGTGTCCTAGTAAACACACGTGTTCCTCATGCGAACATAAACATCATTCCTTTATATATCGCAACGATGATTCGGCTAATGTCGTACTTTCTGCAAGTTCGGCTGCTAGTTCAGTTCCGGGTTTTCGCCCCACTAATTCCCCAATCACCGATGATGTGCGCCCTTCCACTTCTACTGGCATTTCCTCTAACGCGCCCCTGAATAGGCAGGTATTCCAGACTTCGCAGAATAGGACGGTGCTCCTGGGAACTACAATGGTAAATATCATTCATCAGGGTACTCCGTATCCAGCCAGGACCCTCATCGACCCTTCATCTGAGGCCTCGTTCATTACCGAACGTTTACAGAATCGTCTCAGACTTTCGGTGCAGTCGACAGACGTCAGAGTTTCTGGTGTTAACCATTCGTTTGCTGTTATTTCAAGAAAAATCTGTTCGCTCAACATTGGTTCTCCGCTCAATGCTTCCTTGTCGATGGCAACTAAGGCGTTAGTTCTCCCTGACATTTCCGGAAGTCTGCCGTCGTTTTCGGTTAATGCCGAACTTATTGCTCAACTGCCAAATATTCGATTGGCAGATTCGAATCTTTTTGATTGTCGTCCGCGACATATTATTGGGTGCAGATCTCTATCCGAGAATTCTTTTAGGAGGTATCCACCAGAATGTGTTATGTTCTTTGTTGGTACAGGACACGGTCTTTGGATGGATTATTACTGGTCCCTTTTCCTCCTCGGGATGAGGACATCGACATTTTTTCACTGGAGATACAGGGCTCGAAAGTAAAGACTCTATGGAGTCTGGCCAAGGAAATGTTCGATAACTGTCTTACTTATCTTCAAACGTCAGATGACGCGTGTAAGGAGGACATTGATTCAGCAGAAGTCAAATATGATACGGCATATAGGGGTGGATCAACTTCGTTCTCCTCACAAGTTATCGCTATCTACACCGCCGCTTCATTCGGAGGCATAGGGTTCCGGGAGTGTCGCGAATTCTCCGCGGTCTGTGATTACGTCAGAACGGCTTTCGGGTGACAGAGGGTCATTTTTGGATAGGGCTGATCAGGCTAGCGCCACTAGTAACTTTGTTCATAACCTTACTTTGCCACCATGCGATACCGATACTTTCCACAGTGAATATCTTTTGTGACCGACTTTTAGGGACATTTTTACCGCCATCTACGTGAATAACTCCGTTCCGCTGCTAGTTCAGTTCCGGGTTTTCGCCCCACTAATTCCCCAATCACTGATGATGTGCGCCCTTCCACTTCTACTGGCGTTTCCTCTAACGCGCCCCTGAATAGGCAGGTATTCCAGACTTCGCAGAATAGGACGGTGCTCCTGGGAACTACAATGGTAAATATCATTCATCATTCTCTATCCGAGAATTCTTTTAGGAGGTATCCACCAGAATGTGTTATGTTCTTTGTTGGTACAGGACACGGTCTTTGGATGGAATTTTACTGGTCCCTTTTCCTCCTCGCAAGTTGAGGCGTTTTCGATTACGTTGGTTTTTTCTGAGGAGGATAGTTTGAACAAGAATCTTTTGAGATTTTGGGAACTCGAGGAGTTGGTTTTCAATGTCTCTAATGGAAATAGTCTTAACGACATTCTCCATGTCGGCCCTACTCTACAACTTGATTTGGTTCTCCTTATTTTGAGGTGGAGACTCCTTAGATACGTATTTAATTGTTATATAACCCAGATATAGAGACAGAACCGGGTGGATTCTGCTCACACTCCTCTGCAAAGGATTTTCTTCAAAGAATCTCCTCAAAACCCTATTCGGGATTTTGAGTTACAGACGGTGACGTTTGGAGTTAATTGTGCTCCTTATTTGGCTATTCGGACTTTATTACAGTTGGCCGATGATACTGAGGACGAGTTTCCGCTGGCCGCACATATTCTTCGGAAGTGCATGTATGTTGACGATGTATTGACTGGTACTCACGATACCGGGGCAGCGCAGGTTGCTCGGAACCAGCTCATATCAGCTCTTTCTTCTGCTAAATTTTAACTGCGGAAATGGACCTCCAACGAGAAGACTATTTTAGATTGTTTCCCTTCAGAGCATTTGGTCGATGCCAAGCTTCTTACTTTTATCGAGTCGAGCAGTTCGAAGTCCTTGGGTGTTCGGTGCAATGCTCAGCGGGATTCTATTTTGCTAAAATCCAGCCACACAAAACGGGTAGTATTGTCCACCATTGCACGTTTGTTTGATCCTGTTGGTTGGTTAGGTCCAGTAATTGTAGTGACGAAGATGATTATGCAAAGAGTGTGGCTGGATATCATTGGTTGGGACGTCACACTTCCGTCGATTACGGAACGTGAATGGCAGATTTTTTTTTATTCAATCTTTATTTAATTATTGTATCTTTCACAAAGTGAAACTATCAATAAGTGTACAGATCTTAAATAACTAACAAATATTTTATTATTGCTTGCCACAGCTTACAATAACATATGTGAATATACGTATGTTTCTTAGTGAATCATGTCGACAGTATCTCGTTTCTTCAGGCGGTTATGGCCCCCATAACTTCTTAGGTCCCTTGTCAATGCATTTGGATGTGTAGCTAGGTTGTTGAGGTAGTTTCTACAGTTTAGAATAATTTCTTCCTTCACGGTTGCCATGTTTAAATCGCAATGTATATTTGAGTTTTTTAAGTACCATGGTGCGTCTCAGAATTTTGTTCTGTATTCTTTGTTTGTATATTCCACAAGGAAAATTGCGGAATCTGCCTCTTCGGGATCTTCTCAGTCGTCATCCAACGATTTCTGCATGCTTTGTCCGAAACAGAGTCATCCCCTTTACTATTGTTTTCGCTTTAAGGAACTTTCCGTTAGTGAGAGGTTTGCATTAGTTAAGAAGCACGGTCTCTGTGTGAATTGTTTCCGTCGTGGGCACCCGGTCAAGACGTGTCCTAGTAAACACACGTGTTCCTCATGCGAACATAAACATCATTCCTTTATATATCGCAACGATGATTCTGCTAATGTCGTACTTTCTGCAAGTTCGGCTGCTAGTTCAGTTCCGGGTTTTCGCCCCACTAATTCCCCAATCACTGATGATGTGCGCCCTTCCACTTCTACTGGCGTTTCCTCTAACGCGCCCCTGAATAGGCAGGTATTCCAGACTTCGCAGAATAGGACGGTGCTCCTGGGAACTACAATGGTAAATATCATTCATCAGGGTACTCTGTATCCAGCCAGGACCCTCATCGACCCTTCATCTGAGGCCTCGTTCATTACCGAACGTTTACAGAATCGTCTCAGACTTTCGGTGCAGTCGATAGACGTCAGAGTTTCTGGTGTTAACCATTCGTTTGCTGCTATTTCAAGAAATATCTGTTAGCTCAACATTGGTTCTCCGCTCAATGCTTCCTTGTCGATGGCAACTAAGGCGTTAGTTCTCCCTGACATTTCCGGAAGTCTGCCGTCGTTTTCGGTTTGGCAGATTCGAATCTTTTTGATTGTCGTCAGTAGGGTATGAATGGGTGGTGAGAAACAGAGCGCCATTTTGTTTATTGAATACGTGTTGAACA